>JAABNY020000034.1:15406052-15421481 GCA_015164015.2 Brevimyrus niger
GCAGTCAAGGTGTCATTGTCTAGCCTGTAGAGGTCTGTGTGTCCCTCCATGGATATGCCTCCCCAGACCATCACTGAGCCCCCACCAAACCGGTCATGCTGAACAATGTCACAGGCAGCATAATGTTCTCCACGGCTTCTCCAGACCCTTTCACTTCTGTCACGTAATAACAATTAATCTCTATTCTTTTTATGACTCCCTCCACTTGCTCTTGTAGAGCAAGCTGTCCGCGAAGGGCAGCCACCTGTTGGGGTGCCCAGGGAGCTGGGGGTTAAGGGCCTTGCTCAAGCACCCGCAGACATGCTGAGGTTGGGGTTTGAACCGGCGACCTTGTGGTCATAGACACACAGGCTTAGCCCACTGAGCCACATGCTGCCCCCATGATGCTCAGGGTAAACCTGCTCTCAGGGTGCCAGTGACGGACCTGCCAGTTCCGGTATTCTATGCCAAATGCCAATTGAGCACCATGCTGCCGGGGCAGTGAGCACAGGGCCCACTTGAGGATGTCGGGCCCTCAGGCCACCCTCATTAAGTCAAGTTTCTGGTCGTTTGATCAGAGACATGCAGACCGGAGGCCTGCTGGAGGTCATTCTGTGGGCCTCTGACAGTGCTCATCCTGTTCCTCCACGCACCACCAATGCTGCTGATGGGTTAAGGACCTCCTATGGCCCCGACTCTCTCCTAGAGTAACCGTCTGTCTCATGGAATCTCCCCCATGCCGTGGAGACACAGCGAAACTTTTGGCAATGACACATCAATATGCGCCATCCTGGAGGAGTCGGACTACCTACGCAACCTCTGTAGGGTCCAGGTATCTCCTGATGCTACCAGTAGTGACACTGACTGTAGCCAAATGCAATACTAGTGGGAAAAAAAAGTCAGAAGAGATCATAAAAGATGACAGAAAAATGTCGGTGGCCCCCACCTGTTAAACCATCCCCGGTTTGGGGGGTCGTCTCATTGTTGCCCCTCTAGTGCACCTGTTAATTTCATTAACGCCAAAGCAGATGAAACTGATTAACGATCCCCTCTGCTACTTAACTTCTTGGATATTCATCTGGTTTAGTTTAGTTTACTTGATGCTATACTCAGATTAATAAGCTTTCCTTAATTTTTTTCTGAGCAGTGTACAAGCAAAACAGAATTTGTATATAGGAATAATTCGGTCCCAAAGTTTTTCATCCATACAAGTGGTTGACCAGTGTAACTGATCACTATAAACAGTGTGCACAGGAATTTGTTTTGCGTACGGGTAGAGAATAGCACTCTTTTTTTTATAATGATTGCATGCACGAATACCCCTCAGAAACTGATGAAGCGGTAGCACCCAAATTTGTGTGTCTTAAGACATTAAACATGACCGTAACACATACTTTTACAACGTCCTAAGATGTACAAATTTAACATGGGGTTTTGACCCTGATGGTGTTCCATAGAGATTTACTGTTTGGGTATCAGAATTTGTCACTGAAAAACAATTAAGTTCAATCCTTGATAGGATTGGACCATTCGGTCGGTGCCACCAAAGAACCGAAGTTTGGTACCCAGTCCTACCATTTCCCTATGCTTTATCGCGTAGTAATAAGTACCTAAAAAAAAAAAGTTTAGCTACACAACTTTTCTTGCCCCATTCCAGCTTTTTTGAAATGTGTTGCTGACATTAAATTGAACATATTTGTCATGATAATTTCTCACTTTCAACATGTGATGTTGTCTTTCTTCCATTTTCAATTAAAAACGAGTTTATATGATTTGCAAGTCACCGCATCCTGATTTTAAATTTACATTTTACACGGTGTCCCAACTTTTTTGGAAACAGGATTATACATAAGACACATACAAGATATGTTTGGGAATTGGCTGTCGTCAGGTCTGGAAGAATTACATCACCGGTAGCTAAGGTATTTCAGAATAACGAGAACGGTTATATTTTTCAGAAGTTTCCGAGGCATCAGCTTTCGTCACATCCGTACTGCGACATATACTAAATGTACTGCTGACATTGTACATCCTACCATGGAATAAATGCACTTCACTGGTAGGCTGAACAAACAATAAAAGGTCAGGGAATATTGGTTATTTTCCTCTAAATAACTTGATGTACTTGGCAAATAAATCCCCAGACTTTTTGGAAAAAAAATAAATAAAAGAAATTCTGGTTATAACAGGGTTTTCCCCCATACCCGAGGGAAAGGTCACCAGAACAACATAGCTACCACTATTTTTCTATTAATCCATCAACTATTTTACCAATTGGTCAAGTAATCAAAGCAAATACATTTTCCAGCAGAAAATCAAAACAGTTTCATTTAAGTTAAATTTTGTTTTGACAACAACAAACTCCACATGACTGCAGGGCTTTAGACAACGGACGCCAGCTTTTCAGCGCTATACAGACAGTACATACGCCCACAATTCGATAAGCGATAAACTAGTAAGCCCAAAATATTAAAGTGAGGCATATCGTGATGGGCAGCAGTTAGTAATCTGTATAGATTCTGCATATCCTTACGCTTATTAAATATGCTTAGCGGAGAACGTCACATGCGACTTTTGTTATACCGTGGAAGCGATAAAAACCGAAGTCACGGTGAAGAAAGACAATGTAGCAGCCACAGCATCTTTCTAAACATTTCAGCGCACAAATTATTCCGTTTCTAATTTTTTATTTAGTGTTTTTTCATTTCAGTTTACGAAAACACTAGTTCCAGCAAGCCCAACATATATGAACACACACACACACACACCAACACCATCAACATGGAATAAGCTCTAGGTTATAACCTAAACATTTTCTCAAACACTTAATGAACGGATATTCTAGGGTAGCCGGCAGACAACTTTATGGTTTTAATGAGTATTTAACAGTCACAAGGACAAAAATGAGAAAAAAAAAAAAAAAACACTCCATACTGATGGCCATTTAATACACGCATGCACAATAATCACCAGGGCTTTACATAATGGGCAAGACATTCGTCCAGACACCGGCATTTCCGTCCCATACGGACGTTTACTTGCACCCAGAATTTGGAAAGCAGTTTAGCAGTCTGCCTAAAATATTAATGACATGCATATGACGACAATAGTTTAATGATCTGAAATTTTGGCATATTATTTTGTTTAACAAATGGGTCTGACTTTAAACTGCAATTCGTTGTGTGGTATGCCTGCACCATATAATTGCAACTACATTGCGACATGATCGCGACAGCCGTAATGGTGAGTATGAACATGCCACAGCTATCAACACTTCCAGTAAATCCACAAGAATTTTAGGAAGAACTGGTGGGATCAAAAGTCATAAGGATATACATGCAGTAAACATTCTTCAATGAAAATCCACCTAAGCAATGTGGAAACCAAAACACAAAGGCCTCTAAAAACCACAAGAGACGGAACATGCCATTCATGAGACGCCACAGAAAAGTGGCCCCTCAACACCTGTTCACTAAGGCGGCGTTTCATATTAACATTTGTAGAGCAGGGTTCAGAACAAGAAATGTCAGAGTGCTATTTATTGAAGAGTGGAAAAAGCTCATAAAATGATGGTATTGTTGTTCGGGTTAAGTGAATGAAAACAACTCCCAAATCTAAAACAATACTCCACCTTTGGCAATAGCTGTGACAATAATATGGAAACAGAAGCCCTCATTGGACATTTCAGAAGAATTCAGGATTGAGATGAACATTATAGACAGAGCCACCAAAATGAATTCTACAGAGTAAATAGAATCATACCATTGCCTTAATTAGTATTGTCAGAGCTATATTTTAAGATCAAACCAATTGAAAAATCCAACTAGTGCATTAGGTGCCTACCTAAACCACAGAACACAATTAAGATTCATAGAGGGAATCAAGCTGGTGCCTTTAAGAACCAATAACATCATGATAGGTAAGCAGTTCTCCATTGTGCAGCATGAATTTTTGCTGGTAAACTAACCTCTCCCCACCCACACAAAATATTTTCCATTTAGAAACAAGCAGGCATTCAACTACATAGGCAACTCAACAGTTCCTATTCTGGGAACGGATTAGAAGGCAAATGTACTCGATGTGTTGTCAGAGGGAAACTCCACTTAGCAAGGACAAACTATGAGGTCACCAACATCACTGTGTGGACCACTCAACAACAATGTTTGTTGCATATAAACACAACATTTACTTTTCCCCTCTTTGCAAGCGGGGCGAAGTGGGTTTGGTGATCGGAAGGGCGCCAATTCAAGTTTCAACCAAGGCAGAATAGTCACATCTCTATTGGACCCTTGAACAGGGCCCTTAACTCCACAAAATGATCCAGAGGTGTTGGATAACTGGACTCGCACCTCACTTGGACCCCAAGCTTAAACTTTCACTGGTGTGTGCACGTTTCTCAAAGGAGGCTGGATGAGGAATGAGAAGAAAAAAAACAGTACAACTGTACTTGTACAGTACAACTTCTACTTTTTTTATTTATTTGGATGGTTTTAAGTAACAGGGGTAATACAAGAAGAACTCACTGCCACCTGTTCACAATTGTAGTGCTGCCTTCTCTCAAAGACATGGTTTGTGCCACCGAGGTAGCAGGCACAAAATCTCTCTAAACCCATTAGGGAACGCATAACCTCTCTAGGGCTTGCATAGTGCCCCAAGCAGCATGACCAGAGCCATGGAGTGAAAACTGCCCAGTGGTTAGTGTAGGACACATTGTCTCTGCCCTCAAGGACCTGCAGGGACAATGAAGTGTGGGTGTGACAAGGTGTCAGGAGCAAAGACCTTTAGCAAGCCCATGGATGAGGGTCATATTAAAACCCAAAACATCTGCTGGACAGTGGCAGTGCATCTAGTCCAAACCAGCCACACAAGAAGGGAAAAAAGCAAACAGAAAACTAGAATTTGCACATAAAGCGTCAGCAAGAACATTAGTGAAAGCTATGCTGCCTTTCATTGTTCCGAGATCAGAGAACCTTTTGTTCAGTTGACAAGATGAACATCTGAAAGGACAAGCCAGGTAATGACAGATGACCAAGCATATGTGCATTACTAAGTATTTTGTAACAAATATGTAAATAAAATACATCAAAGTAAAAGGCAAAAAAACAGCTCTGTGTGTACTTCAAAATTAACATACAGTATGATATTCAACAACAAGAGTTCCTTATTGCACATGGGATGGGGGGCAGGGGGGCCTTCTGGACACAGGTGGCACCCTTCCGTTTAGAGTTCATAGAAGTGCGCACACACACACAAAGCTGTGACGCAATTGGGGATATCATAATGTTAACCAGACTGACAGCGACTTTCTGTGATGAAGACTAAAGGCCGTAGAAAATAAATAGTCATAAAGTCAATAATATCACATCTTATTTAGCAAGAATCATCAACTGGGAGACAGCGCCAAAACAATAAGCTTTCACTCTCTAGCAGGAACTGCTAACAAGTCATGTGTTTCAAAACATAAGATGTAACCATTTCCGTGTATAGTTTTTAAAGGACACGTATTTCATACAGGTGCTTCAGAGATACTCCCATTCGCCTGCCAGTCACAGTTCAATAAAGAAATAAGCGAAAAGCCTCGGAAATAAAGGCATCACGATATCACGCTAAAATCGTGAGCAGATCCAAAAGGGTGTCAACTTTTTAAAGTTAAACCTTTTCCAATAATTAATTGCGCCGTCACTTGTTTATTACTGTATACACATCCCTTCCAAAATTCACTTTAAAAGGGTACCTCTTTTTCTCTTTAAGTGTTTTATATCCAGCACATTCTCGCAATTATTGCTAACTCGGCGGCCCTTCACGAAGATGCAATCCGAAACCGGTCCGTAGTTGTGTATATAAAACAACGAAAGTTGTTAAAAAAAAATAAAAACAAAACAAACATTTGGGAAGTTGCTTGCACCAAACAGTTTAAGAACTAAAAATAACTGCTCAGCTGTGGTTTTCTACACCCCCACGAAAAGTATACAAAAAAAAAGTTTGCAGAAATTGCCCAAAACCACAAAAGTACGTGAAAAAGCCAAGTACAGTGCAGTGAGGAGGAATGTCTCCCCCGCTGCAGCGCCGCGTTAAATTTCTAAAAGTTTCTGTCGGAAAAAGAGCCGCCGATAAACGGCACAGAGCTCGGTGGCCCCCGCCCCCCGTCAAGGGAGGCGTGTGGGTGTCACACAGCCCAAGATTTAACGCGCACAAATAAACTCAACCGAAACACTTAAAACGTCCCACACCGGCGACGGTGGGGAGCCCACCCGTGCCGACGTAAGGCTTGTACACAGGAGCGGGAGCGGAACGTTTCCATGATGTAAAACGCTGTAGGTCGTGTTTTCAAAAAAAGGGGGAAAGGGAAAAGTTGCAGCTGCACTAGACAGGGGCGTGTGTCCGCAGGCGTACTTCGCCTCACCGCGCCCTCTGTCAACTGCCCGGTCCACATATCACCAAGGTTAAACCACACATAAATACAAAAAAAAGAATCACTGGTCCCCATTACATGTGGACGGCTTCCCTCATTAGCGCACCAAGCACAGGGGAGTGACTCAATGTTACGATACAGCTTGGGTAAAAAGCGCGTAGCCCCTCAAAAACACACACGCCGTGTACCGTTAGTAAAATGTTTGAGGCCTCGGCAGCGGGATCTTCACGGAAGCCCGATGAGCAGAAAAAAACAAACCGGAACGGCGGTTAGAAAGCGGCAATTAGCTTACCGAATACTCCTAGAGATCGCCACAGAACTGAACACTTTCCTTATCTTGAGCGCACAGACGCCATATTTGTACGCAGGGAGGCGCGCATGCGCACATGAGCCGACGCGACGGCCTACACGCGAGACTGGATGCGCTTCTATGGGACATTGCGCGTCATGCGCGCGTAACCTCCCAGTGGGAGTTGGAGTGTCTTTTTTTTTTTTTAGGAAATAAAAAAACCTTTTCTAATTTGATTAATTAACCTAATTCATCGTTTCTCTATTAAGATCATCTTTATCGAAAACTTGCTACCTTCTGATTAAGGCATGTGTTTCCGCGTTTTATATACAGCATACATGTGGATGACTCATATGAATGTACAAAAAGTGAAAAATCTCAAATATGATAGTAATATTTTCCCAGCCTGCTAAATTGAACATTTTCCGTCTTACAATATTACGAATCTATTGCTGAATCAGTTAAGGATAAGGATGTAGGCCTATTATAAGATGATACCGCTGGTGAGTGTAAGTTTTACGTAAACAAAGCGCCAATGATGATTCATTTGTCTTTTTGTTTTCATGTGGGCGGAAGGGGAGCGAAAATTATGATGAAATCACTGGCAAGAGTTTTGATTTAAATTTTAAAGTGACAAAGTGATTCTTTACATTAATTTTAGTGTAATTACACTTGATATACTTCAATGTTGCTTGGTTTATTTTATCCAACAAATTTCTGTCACACACACACACACACACACACACACACACACACACACACACAAATATATATATATATATATATATACACACACACAATATGACGTATATATGACAACGTGTACTGTATATATATATATATATATATATGTATATATATATATACACACACACACCATATATGTGACCTAGAGTCTATACGATGTCAACAAAATAATGCCATAATTCCATTAATTATTATGTGTGAAACAATTATAAACAATTATAAATTATAGACTATTAGGCTTTATTAGGTCTAAATCTGTTTTTGCTTTGTTACATTGTCGTCTGTAGTTATAATTCAACTGACATTATATCAGAATTATTATTTAATGACAACGAATTAAGGTTATAATCAATATACCGCAAGTGGAGTGATTGCTATCTGAATTTGAAAATCACCCTTTACATTTTTGACGCAGAGTAACTTTTTAAATACGCAGTAACTTTTATTGTAGCAACATAACACACCATATGGCATGCGGAAGGGGCTGATTTTCAGCCCGGAATATTACACTCCAGACTGGCCTAGGGGTCGGGGGATTTTGCGAGCTGGAGGGAGGTCCCCCACGACCATTTACCGTACGTGGTGAGTACCCCTGCTATACCGTTAACATAAAATTTCCTGACCCTAGTCAATTACGTATTGCCAGGGCGCCCCATGAGGAATTCTTCCGATTAGATACTCCGGTACTCACTATATAGCTATATATGTGTTAGATTCTCCTTTCCATATAAAACTGTGTGACGTCTTCTTGTTCTCCACTCGTTCGTAGACACTTCGTAAGGGTTTCCTCCGGCAGTCCAATAGCATTAAGCGGTTAAGTGAACTGGTTTCGCAAAATTACCCTTAGCTTGTGATAGCGTGAGCTCTGCGACGAATTAATAGATTGGAATCTTGCCATATACGGAATATACGGTATAAACAGTATGGATGTCGGGTTTACACTTAAACCATTCAAAACATTTCGCTTAAGTTTTATTTCTCTCAGGCTGTCTCTTGTTCTTCTGCACTATTATTGAAGCAACTGATATAAAACAAGATGTACGACATTTGCACTTTAATTGTTAAATATTGAGTGTATGAAGTGTTTTAAGACGATCACTAATTATTGCACAATATCATTTAAATATGTAAGCCAGTTTATTCAAAAGAATCGACTGCGCGCATACCACGTCAGCCAAGCTTGACGTCATCTCCAATGTGAATATTGAATATATTTTGCTTCAAGACAATTGCTAATTGTTTCAAAATATCACTTAAATATGTGTATATATAATTACACATGGCATTATAATATTATTACACTTTATTACAATTATATGTATTGTGTTGGCCTTTGAATATACACATATCTATTTGAATATACACTCACTCGACGGAAACCACTTCTTGTATATGTTGAAAAGTTTACTTAAATGTATTCAAAGGAGTACTTAAAATATATAGATTCTATACCTGAAAAAAATTTTAAAAAAATTAAATCACCTTTAA
The DNA here is from genome assembly GCA_015164015.2 of Brevimyrus niger. Lineage (NCBI taxonomy): Eukaryota > Metazoa > Chordata > Actinopteri > Osteoglossiformes > Mormyridae > Brevimyrus > Brevimyrus niger. The sequence goes on from JAABNY020000034.1 coordinate 15,414,968, forward strand.
AATAAAAGCGTATACTTCCTAACTTTGTCACATTGTCAAGGCCTAATTTAAATGTTAGTGGCTGTCAAAAGACATATATCGGAAGTACAATTATAATCATGTAGTAAACAAGAAAGCTAAATCAACTACACTTGTTATATAGCCCAAAGGCTGAAGAACTTGTTTGTGAAATAACGTGACATATTATTTAATTATGATGCTTTACGAAGCCAGTTGAGCATCCTGGTTGTGAGCAACAATTTAAAGAAAATAATAATAAAAAAATCTTATGGATGTCTTTTGTCCAATTAACAATAAATAAATAAAAATAGCGAACTGACTGATTGCCGCCTAGGGGGCAGCATAATCTAAATGTTTCTAGGACCGTTTTCAGTTAAGGCTTAATCTGCTCGGCAAGGCTGTTCTCTCGCTGTCTCCAGTTCTAGCGCTAGTCTTTACGGTGCCAATCTGGATTATTTTTTTTTCAGTTTGTCAGATATTATTACACCATTTGCGTGTTTTGTGTAACCTTCCATGAATACCTGGTCATTACTACTATAAATTCGGGATTCAGACATGAGTTGTCTCATAGTGTATATTTACAATCATTAATTTATCATTTTTAAAATGAAATGTTTGTTGTAGCATGAATAATATTAAGTTAAATTGGCTGGATATATTCAAGTAAGTTATACGTTAAGCATGTACATGGTGTGTACTGTATATGTATGATCAGCATCAGGGATTCCTGTAACTAAAACTTGATAAGACAGTTTATTCAGAATCACGGACTGCACGCGAACCCTTTCAGCCTTGCATCGGCCGCCCATCTTCACTTCTTCTCCTGTGCGCTGCGTTGTAACCAAGGGGACAGCAAACAAGTACAGATGGCCAGTCTCAGTCTTCAGCAAACTCCATGCCAAAAACGACACACCGCTGTTTGCACCAAGCAGCAACTACAGACAGCGGCAACAGACACACAAACGTCATTAAATAATAATAATAATAATAATAATAATAATAATAATAATAATAATAAAAACCTCATAACCACCGACTGCAGCCAGTCCTAATGAGCACAGGACACAGGGCAAGGTACAAAAGTTACATTCATTTAATACATTTCACACTAAACTGAACACTGTGTTGGAGATTGATAGTTTTATCTGCTTGTCTGATATTTTCATGTATTCTTTTTTAGACACTTAGATAGTGTCTAATATGTAATATTTCTGACATATCGATGATGACCCTGGTATTTTATTGAATCAGAGCATCCTTCAACTATTTATTCTGGACGGGGTCCGGAGGGCTGGGATATCTGTACATGTAAATTATTTTATTTGAAGGATTATTACATATAGTGCATTAATCAGAAATCGTCGTAAACACATTGCAGTACCAAATATCACGAAGAGGTCTACCAGTCTTACGGTTATTACCATTGGTCACGATCGTTTGATAAAAGACAGGCTGTTGGAATCCGGATTACACGAAAAATACATCCTTAATTGTAAATCACCAGCCCGCAGTTCTCAAAGGCCCTACCGTACAGCCTAACCGAAAGAAACGAGACCCCGCTTTTATAGCATCGATGCAGTTTCCACTATTTTGATTGGTTCCCGATAGCAAAGGCGTGGTCGCGATAATTTTTTTCCAGATTCGATTGGCTACAGTTACTTCATGCAGAAAGCCGCAGCTGTTGCTAATAACCGTGGTAGGTTGTCAACTAAGGGTTTGGTTACTGTTGCTGCTGCAATGAGAACATCGGCAGTGCATGAGAGTGAATTCAATCCATTAATTGACATTATTTGAGTGAGTATATCAGTTTTTTTATATATAAATATATATACATACGTGCTGCATGTGGCTTTTGTAACGAATTGACAGCCTTGTCGCTTTAGAATTGGACCCAAGAAAGGTATTCGTACCGGCAATGTTATTTTAAACGTGCCACACGACGCATTAGTTTTTGGTAACATACTTCTTGCGCAACACATTTTGTAGGCGATTGCATGGATTTATCTGTTTTTCTGTAGAAGTAAGTTCTGTGATGTAAGTAGTCGGCTGTGATGAATAAGGATGCTGAGGTTGCCACACTGCGTACACTTGCATTTTGCAGGATGGAAAACATTCTGGAAGGCAGCCGCACTCACCGGTGCTGGTCTGCCGCGCACCTTCCTCTCTTACCCCGCATGTGGGTCTCTCGCTTCCCAGCACGATGCCTGCTAGAGTCTAGCTGCCGCTGATCTATTTTTATTAATACCGAAGGTCGAAGTATTTGTGGTAACGGATGATGCGCCCTGCACATATTCATCAAGATCTCGCAGTCAATGTTATCTTATAAAATGGAAAATATACCAGCTTCGTCGACGATTAAAGTATATTTTGAACGTATTTTGCAGTGCGATGGTTACGCTGTCTCCTCTAAATACTGTAATATGTGTATTAATACAGGCGTACATTTCACATACTGGAGAGGATGGTGGGGGACCCGTGGGTGAGTTTGTCACTAGTGGCAACCGGGTCTTTTCCATATAAGTGTACAGTATACCGAGAAATACCGAGCTCTGAAAAGCGTAACGCGACGCGTCATCAGAAGTAACATGCAGGGGTTGCGCACTTAAAACGCGATTTTCATTGCATGTCTTCTACAGCCCTGCTGGCCACGTAACCTTCGCGGAATAACATTACAGTTACCCACCGTTTACTTTATTAAAGCTGCAATGCCTGTATATGTAAAAATGGAGTTTAGGCGTGAGTGGATATCCTTTAATCTCGTATTCTATCATGCACCGAAGCACCAAGGAAACCAAAATGGTATTATATCCCATCACATACCATACCAGTGAACGTAAGAAGAAAAGTAAACGCATGAGGATGTTATAATTCCAGTAAGGACCGTGTTCGTGTGTCTGAGTGCGTACAGATTTTTCAGAGTATTTACTTGCCCTGGAACGCAGTACGTTGCTTTTGGTAGTGAGAGTGAACTGATTTTAACTGACGTTCGGTGAGCTGTTTTTTTTCCTGCAATATATACTTGGCTTGATGATTTTGCCAAGCTTTCATTAATTCTTTCCCCAAAACCATGCATCAAGTTCAGGGTTTCTGTGATCTTGGTGTCTGTCCCGGGAAACACCGCGCATAGGGCGACGTACGCACACATACACACCGAGGGCAGTTACCACGCAGCAGGTCCGCTAAACTACATGCACTGTGTGAAGGAACTGGCACGCAAACACCCACAAACAAGGGAAGAAGACGCAAACTCCACACACACAGACCTAAGGGCGGGCATCAGATCCACAGCGCTGGAGGTGTGAAACCACAGTGCTACCAACTGAGTCACCATTTACCATGTTTTATCATGACTTACTTGTTGGAACACTGTATAATCGAGATATTTGTATAAAGCATACCTTTTTCATAAATCCATGAAATCTGTCTCTTTATCCTAAGAACATTTCAAGCGCATTCTAAATTATATCTTCGGTTTTTCAAATCACGTGTAGGATAGTCTTTCCCTGTTTTCTTTTTTTTTATCCATTAAGTATTTTACCAGTATGGTATATACAGTGCTGTTAACATTTTATCAGAAGCCAAAAAGAACATAGATTTACATATTTACAGTAAGGTCCCATTCCTGGTAGAGATTGCCCCTGTATGTGCTGGTGTTGTACTGTAAGCTAAACGGCATATATACAGGGCTGGTACTTTGACTATACATGGGTTAACATTCAGGGGTCGTGATTATACACGACAAGCAGGCTTGAAATGGTCGCCAAGAATCTTTTAACACACCTTTTTTTTTATTTTCCTCCTGATCTAACGGTGTCTCATATAGAATGGTTTTTGGGTCAGGTTATATCTGGTCTGTCTTTGCTGGAAGGCTGGCACTGTTTATGGAGACCAGCGTAGCTCACAAACTGTTCTGATATCTCATCGGCCTGTGTTGTGCGATGAAACTGGCACGGGCACAGAAGGAGAGGAGCCTGCATTAAAATTCATGTCAGCCGCTGAATCATTTTGACAGGGAGTTTTATTGACTTATTCCTATTATGCTGCTGTGGTTTTAATAAAACAGCCGTACAGGAGAGGTTTCTGGTGTGTAGATGGTACCTCAGTATCTCTCACTCCGACGCGTCTCCATCCTGAATCTGTAGCACCACTAATCAGATGGCCATGCGAAGGATGATGCAGTGATCTGTCATTTTTGTGGATTCACGATAACATCGGCGAATCGACTGAGCGCGTAGGCCGTTTTGCAATTATCCGAGAAGAGGCCAAAATGTCCCGATCAGAGTTTACAATCAGCTGTTGCAGTAAGTTCCCCCACGGGGGCGTGAGCGCGGTGCTAGTTTAATACTTTGAAATGAGCCCAGTTCACACAGGTAGTAAATAATATTTCTCTATTTAATTATTTTTTTTAAAGATGTTACTTCGTGTTGCACAGATCCGCGTCATTCCTGAAATATTCCACCTAATACCATGTTGAACATGAACATTTCATTAAAGCCACCAAACACCTTTACCTGTATTGAAACACTTCTTTAGTACCCAAAGATTGTAATGCTAATTTTCTTGTACATTTTTTTTGTGCCCTTGCCTAATTTTGACACAGTAGAAGCCCTTCCTTTCAGCTAAAGTATTTTCTCTGGATGGGCTCGTTTCAAAAATTTTATGGCATTCGTTGCCAATCTGTGATGGAGACGGGACGTGGTTGCGCATGCGTGACTGTATATCTGCGTTACAATAATTTCAATTCATTTTTCACGGTAACTTCATCATCCAGCATAAGCGTTGTGGACAAACGGGAGCATTTCACTCAGAGAACAGTGCACACAGTGGGGGGGGGGTGGGGGGGATAGCAGAGCAGCTCACACGCCGTGAACCACTTAGACGTGCCAGTCCACCTAATAGCTTATTATTGGGCTTCAGGAGGAAACTGGAATATCCAGAGGAAACCAGAACAAGAACCGAATGCAGATGCCAAAGGGGCAGAGCCAGTTATGGGCATCAGACCCACAGTCCGTCGGGCATTCGGGCACAGTGCTGCCCCTCATGCCAACCCGGAATGATGCATATTGTTTTATTGTAATAATGTACTGCCCACTAGTAATCTAATTCTTCATTTTATTTATAGATTTTTTTTTGCAGTTAATTTTAAAATAATGCCGCATGTCAGCGTTTACATTACTTTGTTGCATTTTTCCTTACTGGTAGCTGCCCAAGAGTGCATCCAAAAACAAACGCATGCTTGATCGCTACGTAGCAGGCGAAATATAGGATGCAAAGGGCAAAGGGCAGGATGGGTGAGACAGCATGCAGACTGCGTCCGGCGAGGTTGCGACGTGCGCAGCAGGGCAGGATGGATGGGACAGCATGCAGACTGCGTCCGGCGAGGTTGCGACGTGCGCAGCCGATGGACGCTGTGTGCTATCCCACAAGGCCAGTGGAGCAGTGAGGAACTTCATTTCCTCAGAAAGTTGTGTCGAGGTGGCGGAGGAAGTGCCGTCTCTACAAATTTATGACGTATAAAACAATGATCATCGTTAGCAGCTTTTAACTTTCGCGAGGAGTCGAGCTGCGTCACTGGAAATGATCCTGGTCAGGTAGTATGTAAGAGGGAGAATGCATGCATGCTGTTCTCATGCACACATACAGTACATACTACATTAAAGGTTGAGTAGTAGGTTCCTGATGAAATTCAGGACCTGCTGTGTAAATATGTGATTTTGAAGACACCTCTGGTGTCTGGGGCCTGTCGCCCACAGAAGTACCAATCCTGACTGTCCGGTGCTTTGTAGCGCAGACTGGATCCCTGCAGTCTCACATCACTGAATTGACAGGAGATGCATGTCAGCAGGGCCCAGTGCAGGCCTGCAGCCTCATCTGTGCTCGTGTCTCAGACGCCAGCAGTGAAACCCAAGTGAAGGAGGACAGCTGTCCCTTTCCCGTGACGGCCCCTGTGTGTGCTCTCGTGTGTCAAAAAAAAGAACCCAGGAAAGCCACTAAACGATCCTCTGCGCTCGTTATGAGGACAGCCCGGATAGAGACCTGCAGAGAAGGACGCAAAGACAAATCGCCCGAGGTCACACTGTCGACGCCTCTGGCAGACTTTATAACTTTACAGGGCTGCCCATTTTTTTGTGTAAATAGTGAAGGGAGAAACAAGGATTTTAAAACCCAGTAGGTGGCGTTACTGGACACGATCCATCACTGTCTGGTTTATCCCGGAATGAAGAGATGAGCTAGCCAATGGGAAACCTGCTGGAGACAGTGTGACTTTTAAAAGCCACCAGAGGTTTTAACTTTGAGTTTCTCTTATCGCCACTTCTCAGGCAATCAGCCGCATTGTCATTCTGCAAGGTCACATGGCCTGACCTCGGGTGACAAGCCCCGCCTCCCTGCAGGTGCTTTTCCAAGTCTATCTGTGTCTATCCATCCATCCATCCATCCATCCATCTATCCATCTATCCATCTATCTATCTATCTATCTATCTATCTATCTATCTATCTATCTATCTATCTATCT
>JAABNY020000034.1:15431717-15446616 GCA_015164015.2 Brevimyrus niger
ACAGGTTTTTATTATATGTAATATAAACATAAAACACACACACACACACATACACACACACACACACACACACACACTTTTATCAAACTAGAGACACCATGACCAGTTATAGCCTAACTGCACATATCTGGACTAACAGAATCCATTCATCCTTCCATCTACCGATTCATATTTCAGGCCCATATCTCGGTCAGGGATACCAGGTCAGCAAAGGGGAAACGACTAACGTGTTCAGGCCATCAAAGACTAGCTGTTTGTTCAAGAACCTTCATGAATTAGCGAATGCAGAGTCTTATGCTGATTCTTTAGTTCTCAGTTGTGTACAGGGAAACTCGGGTAACTTTGAGCTTCTGGCGTGCAAAGTTTCACTTTAAATGCAGATGTCACTAGTCAAACTTTTACATCATACCTTGCTCGGTGAAGTCACCTTGATGCCGTTGCGTCATAATTTCTTTCGGGGGATTTCTGGAAGTCATGAATTTTGGTGGACGTTTGCAGGAAGTGATGTCAGCAGTACTTTGATGAGGAACGAGGGGCACTTCTTCATTTTAAGGCTACCTGAGGTGTTCTTCAGCGTGGAACTGTGGGGCACCATCGGGAGAAAAACAGGTGACACAGGATACAATATGCACAACCGGTGACCTGAGGCGCCTTCCGGAATATCACGCCAGCACGGTGGTCTCCTTTGTGTGAACAGTAATATTAGATTCTGACCTGATTTACTTTAGTGGCACAGAGTGGGATCTGTGTGTGTGTGTGTGTGTGTCACTAACAGTGTAAGTGTCCTTCTACGTTCTGACCTTGAGAATGTTGCCATAAGGCACTTTTTTAAAACAACAAAAACAGCCAAAACTTTATTACTGCTAACTTTTTTGTATATTTTCCAATGTTAGTATTGTTGGAGTGCAGTAAGGAGTCATATATTACATTAAATTGACGTCATTCTGGAATGCCCAAAATAAATAAACACTGTGGGTTTTGTGTTTGTTTTAATGTATGATGTAGGGATAAGATGATTTGATCAGCACTCTGGCTATATTTTATATTTTACTTTTTCAACCAAGTTGTTGTAGGTAAGACTTGCTTTGTGTGGAAGACTCACCTTGTGGGTCAAAGAGGATTATAATTGGAATTGAGAGCAACCGCTAAGGGCCAAGGACATGAGAAAATCGTTGAAACCAGAGAAGTTGTTTTGTTTCTCGTGCTCGGGTTGGGAATTATATCGATTTTATATTGATCAAAAAAAAACATTTAGATGTGTAACTGAATATCAGCCTTCTTATCCCAACTATGAGAGGCTGGCTGCAGAGGAGGCCCGTCCTGTAGAGGAGGCCCATCCTGCAGAGGAGGCCCATCAGGCCCGTCCTGTAGAGGAGGCCCATCCTGCAGAGGAGGCCTGTCCTGCAGAGGAGGCCCGTCAGGCCCGTCCTGCAGAGGAGGCCCGTCCTACTCCTACTAACACCTTTAGAGTTTAAATTCAGGCTGTGTGTTTGGATTTTCCTGTTCACTATGTTATTGTTTTGCCTTGGTCTTAATCCGGAGATATGCATTTAAGCCTAAATTGCTTAATTTGGTGTGTGTGTGTCTGTGAGAGAGAGAGAGATAGAGAGAGAGAGAGTCCTGGCATTCTGTCCTGGCTTGCACTCTGCGTTTCCCAGGATAGGCCCTGGACCACCGTGGCCGCAGTTGGATAAGAGGTATCTGAAGTGGATAGATGGAGGGATATATCCACGTGAAAACCTGCCCCTCCCGTGTGGCGGCCGAGCTTCTCTGCAGCTCAGTGAGGCTGGAGGCTGTGGAGGCAGCCATCTGTCCTTAGCTCACTATGAAGACACAGTGTCGAAAAACAAAAGTGGGAGTAGCAGGCGCCGTGCCCTGGGCCTTGGTCAGCGGAGCCTTCCAGCTCCTCGGTTACAGTATTAAATTTAGACTGGACCCGGGTGAAGGGGCAGGTGCCCTTCGTTTACCCTTCACTCGCAGCCAGCTGCACTGGCCAGGCTTTAGCGTAGTATGACAGTACTGTGCCACAGCACTTTTGAGTCGTTCATCCCCGATGCTCCAGTTTTATCCACATTGTGTTTACACATTGATCGCTTGTCAGACTGGGCCTTGTTATTACTGAAGGTGTAGGAGTGTCTGAACCAAGGGTGCTTTAAATGGGTAGGGGGACGTTAGCATGCTTCTGAGGGCCCCTGAGTGGCATCATTGGATTGGTTTGAGGTGTGGGCCCAATACGATGTGCTTTCTTGGGGCCCAAAGTCTCTAGCGCTGTTCTGAACTAGCAGATAATGTAACAACATTGACTCTGCAATATCATCATTAGGGGTGTTTGACGTCCACTCCTGGTGACCATATTGATGACATTCTTCATCAGTCTGGTCCTTCAGACTTCCATTTTCATTACATGTCTGCATGGGTGTCTGCTCCTCTCTTCCCTATAGCTTTTCCTAGCATCGTGGTCTTCTGCTCCGTGTGCCTGAGACGTTGGTGTCAGTGGAGCGTCCTGAAGGTGTTGTCTCCGTTTCTGTTTATCTTCCACACAACCGACTTCAAGTACAATTCACAAATTCTCTGGTGATTCCTTCATTGTTAGGTGTGTTGACAATGGGGATGAATGGAAGCACAAGAGGCTTATACAGGACTTGCTGTGAGAATGAAATGTGGTTTAACATCAGTAAGTATTGGATCCGTGAAGGCGTGCAGCGCGTGCGGCAGCCCGCTGGTGATATTTCACCACTCCATAGTAAGAATCATAATTCTTTTATGCAGCGGTCATCTGAGGATGCAAGGTAGCAGAACCAGTTGGTCAAGAGGGATGGCACTGATCCGGTGCTGGTCCGGTGCTGGTCCGGGACTTGCTGGTACTTGCTGGGGAGTGAATAATGGCAGAGGTGTTGAATGCTGCCGTCCTCCTCATAATGCTGTCTGCAATCACCTTTAGACATCGACTCATCCTACCTTTATGCACCTCTACTGAGACGTCGTCCTCCTTGCAGCCACAGGACCTTGTAACGCCCACTGTAATTGGGCAATGTGCTGAATCTGGCCGAGTTTCATTGTATAGCAGGGTTATTCAAATCACGGTCCTTCGAGGGCCGAGCCCTGCTGATTTTCCAGCCTTCCTTTACCTGTCAGTCAGGTGCGAAGCTGACCAATCAGAATCAGTAATTATTAAACTCACTACCTGGGAGAACTGAAAACAAGGCCTGGATTTGGAATCGAGGTCCAGATTTGAAGATCGCTGTTGTATAAAATAATCATCAGTCCTTCCCTTGCACCTGTGCATCATGAGAGCCATTTCACGTATCGGATCTCATTAAACATATCTTGCTTATGTCTTTGCAATAGAGATCTTCTGCACTTTCTTCCATCTTTGCTTGATCTTTGTTTTGTCAGCTATTATTGTGTTCCATCCATCCATAGATACTTACATATGTACATAAATTCATGCACCTCCAACCACTTATCCTGGGCAGGGTTGCAAGACTGGTCTGGAGCCTTAAACCAGTACAAAGGCTCCCTGGGCTACTGTGGTCTGTGTTACAATAATTCAACATTATGATTAGTAATTTTTTTTTTCAATTTCAGTACATTATTCAATTTTTTTTTAATTATAAAATAGGCTTTGTGTTAATGATTTTGCCAAACTTTAAGCTAATGTAAATGTTCAAAGCTTGTGTTTAAGGTAGACTAGGCTGCCATGTTTGTTGTGTTAGGTGGTCCGTACTAAGATGCATGTTTGCCTTATTGGACTATAACCTCTTTGTAACCTGGGGTGAACCTGTGCTTCTTTAATGCAATACTTGACTATAAGTCTGTGCTAACATGGCAGTGTGAAGCTTTTATTCTGTAAAGGAGTTTAATTAGATTGTCATCCTCCATCTGAGGTTTTCGTCTTAGTTCAGTTTCACAATGAAGGCAGACACAGCGCATCTTGAGTGGCTATCAGCTATGAGTTAATTGAAAATTTGGATTTTTCACTTTCTAGCAGACAACTGTGAATGCAAACGTAGTGGAGAAATTGTGCCTGAATGTTTCCAATGTGATAATTTTCCGTTGCTATTTATATTGATGTTCATCACAAGCTAATTTTATTTTTGGACTATTAAAAGGCTGTAAAATGCTCCCCAGATGCTAGGAGATTAGCTTCCCAGATGCCTTGGAGAAGACGATGAAAGATAGAAGGAAAACTTTATTTTATTATTATTTGCCATCTGAGGAGGAAAATGATCAATTCATCGATCTAATCAGCCTAGTTAGGGATCTGTGACAGGAATATTAGTGTCCCTTGAACTCCTGATCCTACTTTTTATTCATTTATTTGTGTGTGTTATTTATAGAGATATGAAGATATAAGTGTTTCTCAGGTTGTATTATGGTTAATCTTGTGGACCTAAAGGTTTGTTGGTTCTGATCCCAGACGGTGCCCTTCTGTAGTGCCCATAAAAAAGGTATTTAAGTCAAACTGCTCCAGTATAAACATTTGGCGGTATGATCAGGTAGGAACTTTTAAGTTGTTTTCAGTTAAAGATACCCAGCGGCGTTATAAAAGTATAAACCTGTCAGATATTTCGTTATCATTGAACATAAAAGGTGTGTTCATTTAGCTGAGGAGACTTATCATATTGCTCTGAAATAGCTTAAAAGCTTTATGAACCTTTCACTGTCAATTGTGACATTATTTTAATATTCATTCTTTTCTCCAGTGCAGAGGGACACTTGTCAGTATTTCACAGTAGATCTTTATCTACCCAATAATGTGGACCATTTCCATATTGGAGGTCAGTTTCTCTGAAGATCAATTAATAGGCCGGGAATAAAAGCTGCTTGATCTTGGATAATATGGCTTTTTTGTCCTCCAGTGGTTTCCATTTGTTGGACGCGCTTTTGGAGTCCTCATCTAAAAAGAAAAATGGTATGATCTTCAATTACTGCTCCTTACAGTGCAGCCTGTGTGTCATCATGTAAAAGCTGATCACCATGCTTGAAATGTTTCCTGTTCAACAATGTTAGCACGTGTTCTTTAAGCTTGGAGACCAAGCTGAGTTTGAGACATCCCTTCCCAACTGAAAATAATATTCTGTATTCAATGATTCTTTGGTTTATCAGAAATCATATTAAATCATAGGGGATGATCTCTGTAGTTCACATAACTCCAAAAACAAAAGTAAATGAGGACAATAGTAATGTTGTACATTGGCTCAAACCCGGCTTGCTTTTGTCTTAACAGTTCGAACTACAAAATTCTTAAGGAAAAGGCCTGTGAGTTGTTACAGAAAACATTATTTCTGTTTCAAAAATTTGATAGTTTCCAAGTTACTATCCAATCCATTTTTCTTACCCGTTAAGCATTATAGCGTCATGGAATGCTTAGAGAATTACCCAGGACGTACACAAGGCAGTAAACATCCTGGACGGGATATTAATCCATCACAGGACAAATATACACATGATGGACAATTATAGTGTATAGATATATAATCAATGATCTACCTAATTGGAAGCCAGAGTATCCAGAGGAAAATCACATCCTTATGAAGACAAAACCTGGAATCGTTCTTACAGTCCTGGAAGCTAGAGGCTACTCTGCTGCCCCACCCACCCATCTCAAGGGCATTTTAATATCTTTAATGTGAGTCATATAAAGCAGTGTTTCTCAGTCCAGTCCTCGGGGACTCCAGACGGTCCATATTTTTGTTCCCTCCCAACTCTAAGCACACTTGTACTAGGTATTCGATGGTATTGATTATCTGGTTAGGGTGTACTGGTAGCTGGGAAGGAACAACACAGTGGACTGTCTGGGGGTCCCCAAAAGACTGGGTTGAGAATGCACGTCAGCAACACAATTGGTCCATGTAATCAGCCAATCAGCCGTTATATTTCTGCTGCTTCTGGCTGTGCTCATTCAGCCTCTTCAGAATGCTGTGTGTGTTTGTTGACCTACATTTAATGAAAAGTGTCTCCAGGTCAAAGGGATTAATTGATTTGTATTCCTATGCCTGATATTTTTATTTCATAATTTCATTACCTTTTCTGATATATATATTTTTTTTTTCAGTTACTATATATATATCCATCCATTTTCCAATCCGCTTATCCTACTGGGTCGCGGGGGGTCCGGAGCCTATCCCGGAAGCAACGGGCACGAGGCAGGGAACAACCCTGGACAGGGGGCCAGCCTATCGCAGGGCACACTCACACACCAGTCACTCACACATCCACACCTATGGGCAATTTATCAACTCAAGGTACTATATATAGTTACATATATATACACACATACACACACACACACATACACACACACACACACACACACAGAGCAAAATGCCACCCATTCATTTTCTGTAACCGTTTGTCCTATTCAGTGTTGCAGGGGGTCTGAAGCCTGGGGGGTCCCGAAGGCTATGGGAGCTTTCAAGGAACAACCCAGGGAGGCCGCACAGCTAAATGTTTTACTGAAAACAATTCAGGTTAAATACTTGCTCTTAACCGCCTTGTCTTTTAGCTTGTTACAAAACAAGATTTAAAAATGATTATTCCACAGTTGTCGTTGTGTGACTGTGCTGTCCCACATTACCATTGGCGTGATAACATAAATAGCGATTAAAAAATTTCATGTACACATATGACCGTGTATGTATGTGTGCATCCAATACAATTTATTTTTCTTTATATTATCATATCTCATCGTTGCCATTGTCATGAGATGCAAGATGAAGGACTCAAAGGTGGGCGTCCGGCGAGCGAAACGGGGTTTAAACCGAACAAGAGCCGGGAAACGAATGAGACTGCGAGGGGTCAAAACAAGAAGGCGAATATGGGGAAGGACACGGGCAGACGGGAGGAACAACATCAACGACAGGGCTGGGGCCAGCGAGCTAAACAGGGACTTAAAAACAAAGACTAACGAGGGGTAACAAGCAACAGGCACCTGCTCATCGGAGCCACATCAGGGGGGGAGACAGGAGGGTCAGGCGGACATGACAGGCCGCACAGAACAACCATCATATATCATCATCATATATCGTTTACTACTCCTGTTTATTAAACCATTGTGTTTGTGTGAGGGGTACGAAAGGCCAATAGCAGTTTTTGCTTATTTCAGTTATATGGTCTAAGGTTTAAGGTCTATAGCTATTTAATTAAAGATTTTATGGATTTCTTTGCCTGGGTATTTCAAGGACAGCTAGTGCACATTAGGGACAGGTTACATATCTTCTGTGCAGGTGGAAACTGAGCCATCGGATTAAGGTATCGGATTAAGGTATCGGATTAAGGTATCGATAATCTGGTACTTGACTTTGAACGCATGACTTATGAGACAGCCAACATTGTGAAGTGTACCTGCATTGTGACAAGAGTCAAGTAATTCAAAATGTAATGATTTAATACTCAGACCAGTACAATGAGTAATAACAACCACCACCATGTCACATCTTTATCAAATAACAGAATTGTGTCTTAGTTTGGTCTGTTTTTGACTGTGGTTTATAACAAAGCCTTAAAGTTTGTTTGTTGTGTGCATAGGATCATGATAATCTATAGCTAAAACTTCAGAGGCAAAAAATGGTGCAGTTTCTTGAAGCTGGCAGCTATTTTTATACCCAAAGAACTGCAATTAGGACATGAGAAAATCAGAGCTAAGCATACAGTTGTGCTAAATAGGTCACCTTGGGTAGAAAACTTGACTGCAGAGACCTATTTGCAGGGAGAGAAGCAGGGAGACATGCTCCGTGCATTTGGCGGGAAATCAGCGCTGGGAATGCTGGGAGTGTTCAGCTGGGAGGGTACACAAGCACCCCCCCCCCCCGGCTCTCCACTGTTATTTTGGGCCGTGGTTCAAGCACCGGTTCCGAAAAGAATACTGCTATGATCTGACCTCTCTTTTTTAACTGAAGGTAAAATTGAGGACGTTTCTGGACAGGTGTACATTTTCGCTAGAGAATGTCTAGCTTTTTATGCAGTTCCTTTCTATTTCAGGCAATGACTGAACAGCTGGCAATGGTAATAGTCATTGATTTTAATATTTCCTGTTTTGGACACATGCTGTCCCTTTTTCCTTCAGAAAAAAAACCCCTCAAAATCCCAGTCACACTGTTTTATTAATGACTGGGTCTATGAGGACCCATTGCATCAATTTGATCAGTCAATCACCCAACAGCCAAATGCATTGATTGAGTCACTTAGTGGCCAATAATAATTGTGAAAATTTTATCAAACAAGGTTGGTTGATGCCTCTTATTGACACAGGCCCCTGGGCCACAGCTTGGGAAGCTGAAGGCTGATATTCAAGTATTTACACATGAATTTCCACAGATACTTGTAGTACTACCTACAGTCATGGATATACACCAAAACTAATATTTGTAAGGATTCTAAGGAACTGCATGTGTCATAAACTGGGAGTTAGCCACTGGAAAGGATTTGACTTTCCTTCAATGCTCGTTCTTGTGCCAAAGCCAGTCAAAAAGTGATATCACCTTGATACAGGATAGCCTAGGTATCTGTTGAGTCTGTCTGCTTTCTGACTGGAAATGGCTATGTGAATCGCTATATGATTCCCAGTAGGCAAATAGTTTTTTATCCTTAAAACCAAGCAGTTACAACCCATTTCTCTGTTCTTTTTTATTTTTTCCATACCATTAAACTTTCAGAAGAATACATTTTTGTGCGGGCATGTCCCTCATTCTCACATCAATAATTCATGTCTGCCCGCGGTAAACTGTCTGTTAATCTGGTGAAAATAAAACTGTAAGTTTCTGAGCATAGCATAATGTAGCTGCGGCCTCCACAGTTGTTCATACCCTTGATAGATTGTGACAAAACAGCTTTTTAACAATAGAGGTGCAGGTGGATTCTGGGCTGTTTTTTGTGGAAGTCAATAGAGATCCATGAGGTGGTGTTGAAATAATGGGTGTATTGTTTCAGGGACGTTACACAGAGCGCCAGCATGATGCATCTGTTTTGTTTTTCAAACCCACATTCCGCATCCTTATCTAAAAAAAACGACGTTTCCTCCTTCAAGTGTGTAGAATGGTCTCTGTGACTTTTGCAGGGAAGCAGAAAACGGGTTTCCTGCCAAACAGTCTGCCATGAGCCTCAGTCCTCCTGGCCATCCTGTGCACTCCTTTGAAAAGCTGCCTTCCTTAAGACTTGCTTTCACTGGACCATTCAGTTTTGCGCGCTGTGAGGACTTTAGGTCACCCAGGAGCTCTTCCTGCTGGTCAAGACCCTATGAATACCCCACATGAGAGGAAAATATGTGATAGTAACCGGGCCTCTCGCAAATGACCTGTTCAGAGATGTCAGTTTAGCAATGGTCCACTGTTTGCCTGTATGGGCTGATCAGTCATAACATTTAAATCACTGACAGGTGAAGTGAATAACATTGATTATCTCATTACATTAGCACCTGTCAAGGGTGCCGTTATATATTAGACAAGTGAACAGTCACTTCTTGAAGTTGATGTGTCGGAAGCTGGAAAAACGGGCAAGAGTAAGGATTTGAGCAACTTTGACGGGAGCCAAATTGCAGTGGCTAGACAAATGGGTGAGGCCATGTCCAGAATGGTAGGTTGTGTGGGGTTTCCCCGGATTTGGTCAGTGCCTGTCAAAAGCGGGCCAAGGAAGGCCAACCGGGGAACCGGCTACGGGGTCCTGAGCAGCCGAGGCTCACTGACGCATGTGGGGAGGGAAGGCGACCCCGTCAGGTCTGAACGCAGAGAAAAGCATGAATTGCTAAAAATGTTAATGCTGGCTACGATAGAAAGGTGTCAAAACACCGGCGTGCGGATGTTACTCTGACACGTACCTCCTACTCCAACATTGTTGCAGAATGAGTAGACCTCTTTGTGGCAGCAGTATTCCCCGATGGCAGTGACCTCATTCAGCAGGATAATAGTTCTGCCACCTTGTAAAAATGTTCAGGAATGGTTTAGGACATGAAATAGAGAACAAGGTATCGAGCTGGCCTCCAAAGTCCCCAGATCTCTATCTGATTGAGATTGTGCTGGACAAACAGGTCCAACCCATGGAGGCCCCATCTCACAACTTACAGAACTCAAAGGATCTGCTAGAACGTTTTGGTGCCAGATACACCACACAGGAGAGGTCCTGTGGAGTCCGTGGCTCAGTGGGTCGGAGCTGTTCTGGCAGCCTGGGTGGGGCTTACACAATAAAAGGCAGGTACTTTTAATATTATGGCTGAAAGGCGTATGGGTTCTCTGAGTAAGCTACTGTAGCTACTTAATAAAAATCTTGTGATTGTTTTGCGATCGGCGATGACGTTGACGGTATTATATGAATTCGGTCAGCTGACTTCGTTCAGTAAGAATGCGTAACCCTTAGTGAGCAGCCCTGTGGGGTCTCCTTCTGCGGGTTTCTGGGGTGTCAAGACATGGAATTAGAATCTTACTGCATACGTGCCCATTTACGGACTTGTGTTCCGTCCAGGGGGGGTCCCTGCCTCATTTTCCGCGCTCTCTGGGAGGGGCCGCAGGCTGGACCATGACTGTGCAATGGCTCAGTGGCCGTCGGAGATGGGAAAGCACACATCCAGCATTGCGCGATGGCGATGTGTCATAACGCTAAAAGGCTGCGCGTCCTCCACCTTAACGAACCGGCAGAAAGGGACAGTTTATTGAGTACGTGAGTGAGATATGTGTGAGTGTGTGATAGGAGAAATACAGAGAATCTTCCTGCTTCCACCAAAGGCTTGTCACATCTTCGTCGCGTTCAGTTGACTCTCAGTCTATAAGTGAGACATTTTTATTAGTCATCTTTACAGTTGAGGTGCAGCCTGGTGGCTCAATGCTCGGTGCTGTAGCCTCACACCCCCAGAGTTTGAGGATCCCGTTCCTCTTCTGTCTCTATGTCCTCTGTATGTGTGCGTAAGCTTTCTTAAGGTGATCCAACCACCGTGTGTGTGTGTGTGTGTGTGTGTGTCTTCTGCAGTATGTTGGCATTCCATCTCAGGTGTCCCTGCTTCGTGCCTAGGGATTCCTGGGATAGGTTCCAGACCTATTTTCACCCTGTGCTTGATTAAGTGGTTATGGAAAATGCATGGATGGATGGATCTTTGCTTTTGATGTTCTTAATATTTAGATTGATCGAATATGTTAAAATAGTTTTTTTTCCCTATTAAATGGGTAATTATTATGTCCATCCGCCCACCTATTCTCGCACCATATATCCTGGTCATTGTTGTGGAGTGACCCGGATCCTATCCAGACTGGCACGGAGCACATGGTTAGGGCACAGCCTGAATAATAATAATTGATACTTTATTGATCCCTGTGGGGAAATTCTTCTTACGCCTCCCCTAGCTTGCTGTCTGTAGGCGAGAGCAGGCCGGCTGTGAAGGGCAGCCGCCCAGAGCGTCACCTTGGGAGCTGGGAGTTAAGGGCCTTGCTCAAGGAGCCACAGATGTGCCAAGGTCAGGCTCGAACCAGCAACCTTCTGGTCAGAGGCACAGGCTTAGCCCAGTGAACCACGCACTGCCAGTATGACACCGTGGTGAATAAACCCTGAAACTACGTCGCAAGGCACATAGGTGTGCACATTCAATCATGCACTTCAATACACAAAGGATCTAAGCCAGATTCACAGAGACAGATTCACAGAGCCAGATTCACAGAGCCAGATTCACAGAGCCAGATTCACAAAGCCAGATTCACAGAGCCAGATTCACAAAGCCAGATTCAAACTCCCAGTCTTGGTGGTATGAGGGACCAATGCTACCTTCTGAACCACTGTTATTCAGACTGTGATGATGATGATGATGATGATGATTTAGAGATACCAATATAGATTTAAAGATCATAGGATAATTTCTTTGAGACCTTCTCTAAGGATGTCTTGCATCTCCTGGCACGGTGAACGTGATGGAAAATGAGCATCTCTCCAGTGCTTCCCTGCAAGTCCTTAGGCTATGCGTCGTGTTCCAGCTGGCTTCCTTGATTTGTGCTCTTTACATAACCCTCGGCTGAGCCCTCCCTGTTCACTGTTGTGGTGTGACTCACTTCACAACACTCCAGAAAGCGCTTCCCCTCCAATACAGATATGTTGTTATAGTGGTGGTTCTGCTAAGCTTCTCACAAAAAAAAATACCCAGGAGAACCGACTGTCTCCACCAACCTGGTTTTAGCCCCTCGAATGGAGGTTATTCAGTTCAGTTTTTTCAACTAAATGTATTTTTATATGGTGCCTTTCTCTACGCAGTTGGCCCAAGCTACTTCGATTGGAGAAGGGGATCGTTTACTTTCCCTTCACACTCTCTGTGTCTCTCTCCCTCTCTCTCACATTCGCTTGTCTGCCTGACTGGCTGATTGACCGACATTTTAGTTGTGCAGTCAGGTTTTCCGATCTCACTCTTGTCGTCAGACGACCGCACAGGATTAAGAGATATTTTCAAAATGTCAGATTTGAATGATGATGCTTAGAAAGAAAGTGCATCTGTGTGGGATCTAATGTTCTTATTATCTTTTTCATATTTCGGGTATACTTGAAGGTCAACATGGGCAAATTCCTCGGAGCGCAATATCTTTGTCTTCCAGAAAGAGCAGAACTGTGTTATTTTACTGTACACGGCTTGGCATTATGCTCTTGCACAAGGTCCTGCCTGCGTTTTTGCGATATTCTTTTGGTTTGCTGACTCATGCATGCCAAGGAAGTCGTGGAGATCGTTGATTGTGGAACAGAATCCTGGCCCCTGAAATGTGCGTTTTGTCCTCATTCTGCATGAATGAAGGCCGTAGCTTTGAGTGGCTTTTCTTGGGCTCAGCCGAGTCTTTCTGTAGACCTTAGTCCTCCAGGTGAGGAAATGTGTGATGGATGTCCTGCCGCGGAGGCCGGCAGTCGGACCATCCAAGATAAATGAGGGTATGAATCCGGTCCCTGATGGGGATTCCAGACGGGCCTAAAATAAGGTGTTCCATGAGGCTGATTAGGAATGGATCCTTTCACATATGTATGTTCAAAGTGAAACTGGGTACTGCTGATATTTTAGCTCCACCCTTATTAATGTGCCCCCCCTGAACGGTACGGCAAGGTGTGTGGCAAAGGGGGAAAAAAAACTCCAGTTATCCGGTCCAATGATTGAAGCAAATTTGGAAGCAAAATGACATGTATGAAAAAGGGCAGGGAGCATGATGATATTCCCGTCTTAAACAAGATATTTGAGGATGAAATATTAGTGGTTAGAAGTAACATAAGCTTAAAGAGGTGAAGCGATGTTTCCCAGCTCAGTCCCCCGGGACCCTCAGGCGGTCCACGTTTCCTCTCCCCCCCACCTCACAGCTCACCTGTACCAAGTAGTTCTCTATTGATTCCTTTAGGTGTTCTGGGAGCTGGGAGAGAGATAAAATGTGGACTGTCCGGGGTTTCCCCGAGGACCGGGTCGAGAATCTTAACAGAATCTTACACAGGCTCCGAAACATGTAACACGGTGTACACAGATAACCCGGGCAGAATCACACGGGTCAAAATACCACAATAAAAGTATGAAATGGTTTCCTCTGGTTTGTGACTGACATTTATTACTAGGCTATGTGCTGTTATGAAAGGTTTACAGTTGACGCTTTAGGACCACAGAATGGTTTGTAGATTAGCTACATCAGGTCAGGATGTAGCACAACTGCCTGCTCAGCCGACCACGACCCGTAAGCAGCCTTTAAAGCCTTCATGGGTAGCGTGTAATGCTCTGTGGTCGCCGTGGAACGGCTTCAGCGCGTGCGGACGGAAGCAGCCGCAGCCCGCCAGCCGCCTGGACGGCATCCTTAGCGTGGAATTAGCATATTAATCAGCGATATGGCCGTGTGCGGAGTGCGCCTCCTTTGTGGGAGGGGGGGACGCGGCGAGCTGTGTGATGTAAATGCGCCAGGCAAAATCAGGGCATGGGGGGGGGGGGGGACGACACACTGGGCTGCTCATCTTGGCCTCTGCGAGGAATAGAGATGATGGTGTGAATGTACACCGGCTCTCATTATAGCTGCTGGCTGTGGTTTTATAACCCCCCCCCCCAACTCCAGTTGGTTCACTCCTAGTCGCCTCACTTTTGCACATTATTGGGGGCCTGTTTTGTGGGAATGTTCAGTCTTTAGATTTTTACTCTTTATCAAGAACTAAGTAGAGCTTATCATTTATCAACACTTCGTCCTTTGTCTATTACCCAAAACTATAAAATGTGATTTTTCTCTTTTAATTTCCCTTTTAATTTGCCATTTGTAATCTTATCTCGCTACATTTCTTTTTTTTTTTTATTCTGCTAATGACTAAATTGCTTGCGTGTTACAGGACACTAATGAGATTGTGGCCATTAAGAAATTCAAGGACAGTGAAGGTAAGACTCTAGCCCCCGAAGGTCCTGGCTGCATATTTCACTGTGAACGTCCTCTCTTATTTTCTGTTACCCAGCTATACAGTAACAGCACACAAAGCTGAATGCAGTTCTTAAATGGTATATGTGTTTTATACATTCTATAGACTTAAAATGCCACGTATATTCATTTATTAGTCATATGATGTGTATGAAAGACTGGCGATGGCATTAAATAAATCATATTCTGCACTTTAGCAGAGAGGACTGTAATGTAAAACATGATGACAGTGATGGGAAGACAATCGGCAGACTGGGATTGCAGGAGAATTTGTTGGCCTTGGTGCTGATATCAGGGCTTCTGCGCTCCGCCGTCGGCCCCATACCCTCACTTACCCACCCCCCCCCCCCCCCCCCCCCCTTTCTGATTCACAGACACACACACACTCCCCCTCACTCACCGTCAGTTTCACCGAGACACACACAATCCCCCCTCCCTCCCTGTCAGTTTCACAGAGACATACACACACTCCCCCGCCCTCCCTGTCAGTTTCACTGAGACATAAACACTCCCACCTCTCT
>JAABNY020000034.1:15484803-15498382 GCA_015164015.2 Brevimyrus niger
GACCCAGTAGGATAAGCGATTTGGAAAATGGATGGATGGATGGATATATATATATATATATATATATATGTTGGACATATATACAAGGACAAAAGTATTGGGACACCTGGCCATTACACATACAGGAACTTTTATGACACCCCATTCTAAATCCATAGGCATCCATATGTAGTTTGTCCCCCCCTTGCAGCTATAACTGCTGTCACTCTTCTGGGAAGCCTTTCCACAAGTTTATGGAGAGTGTCTGAGGGAATTTTTACCCATTCATCCAAAAGAGCGTTTGATGCATTGATGTTGACCTGACTCGCTGTGTCCATTCCCAAAGGTGTTTGATGGAGTTGAGGTCAGGGCTCTGCGCGGGCCAATCAAGTCGTTCCACACTAAACTCAACCAATCATGTCTTTATGGACCTTGTTCAGTGTACAGTGACACATTCATACTGGAAGAGAAAAGGACCGTCCACGAAGTGGATAGAATTGTCCTAAATATCTTAATATACATACCAAGGCATTTGTGTAACTAGATCATTGTCCCTGTCAATCTATCAAGTGGACTCTGCGTCTATCCTACGTGTGGATTGGTTTAACTAGTTATGCTTCTTTGCTGCTAGGATTTTGTGTGCATGAATGGTCGGGAGTGTTCGTAAACACATGTGCCCCTTTCTACACACAGGAAGAAATTGATAAATATGTGCATGGCCTCTGGGTGTGTGGAGTATTGCCTAGATTTAGAGATAATTGGTGTATGGAAAATGAAAATAGAATATTTTAGAGCAACTAAATTGTTTTGCATACCCTATTTTGCATACTGTTTAGATGGCGCTTAGTTTCTGTAACTGAATCCGTAGAATTTTTAGCTAAAGCAAAATACTCAATATTAAAATGGTGTTTCGGATTCTTCCCTCTCGGCTGGAAAGTGGGACCCGCTGCTAAAAAAACAAGCCCTTTCCCGCAGTGACACAGAGATGGCGAGCATCACACTGAAAAAGCAGGGAACTCCTACTAGGAAGCTCCCATTCTGACTCAAATGCAGACAAACTCACACAGTGTTCCCAGGTGACTGTTGGAAAACAGGAGGAAAAAAATTGCGGGACCTCCTCTCTCTTTCCTCAAATGGAATCACCCGTCTTAGTCTGACATTGGGATCTGAAATGTTTTTGCATATTCAGATCACGTTTTATACATGGATATTGGCTCCCTGCAGATACAGTAGTCATGAGTGGCAAGATCAACTGCAGAGGGGGTGTGTTTGAAAGTATGTCAATCTGACAGTACCCCGTCTGACAGTAACCTGCTCAAGGACTGTAATAGTGAACTTCAGTCCACAAACATATAAAATCACAAACACACCAGCCACTTGTTGACCAGACAAACTCATATACAGAATCACCGCCCACATACACGCTGCTTAAAACAGATTTATTTTCCTATAGTTGATGTATATGCATGAAACAAATTGTTGCCTAGTAACCATCAGGCAGTTTTTATTCACTGCAAGATGTAACCACTATTGCAAATAAACGCTCAAATTTGATCTTTTTTTTTTGTTTGTTTCAGCAATAATGATCCACATTATTTTTACAACGGTGAACGCACTTATTTTTGCAAAGCTGGAAAACATGCCGGTTTATGTTTCCACCTCATCCCAACTCCATCGTAGTGATTTACTATAAAGGCACCTGAATTGCATTTTAATATGCAAATGAACACAGTTCCTTGTTTACATAGATGGTTTCATGTTGAAATCTTCAGCTTTTAAATAGGAATAATATGTTAGCAAATTTCCATCAATTATTAAATAGCCAAAAGTATCTTTCAGTTTACAGCATGTTAGTTTCACAAATATAATTCCCCATTTCAGCACTTCTGTTGCAAATTGAACCGCACATGCATCTCTGCTCTCTTTACCACCTGGTGACAACATTCTGTACTGTACTAGATCTTCTGAAGCCACATACTCCTACTCCTACTCTCTGACACGGCCGTGACAAATGTTCTACTGTTACACTGAATCAACACTGTATATTACATTATATGCATGCATTGGTTAACTGCTAGTTCTACATTTCCTAGATGATTAAAACCAATTTTTTAATCATCAGATCGTTCCCTTTTTTCAGAAAAGATTAGACACTTTCCCTTCAGCTACTAAGATACTGTTTTATATTATATGCATATTCTAACCTGCAATATAGCCCCCTTTCCTATAATTTTAAGGGCTTTTATAACAGAAAAATGCAACATTCTGTTTTACAGAATTTTCCTGCCTGCTGAAACAACAGGAATCTCACGGACAAAACACGTGTAGCCGGATCCCTTCATTTACATCCGTCTCCAGCACTCTCATGGTACCCACAGATCAGATAAAATGCGCCACCTAGTGGAAATCCATTTAATTGCCACACGTTCCTCAATCCATTATTTATTACAAAATGTTACTTTTACAGCAAAATAAGTAGGTCTACATAACAGTATGAGCAAGAATGCAAAAAGAAAGACAGCAGTAACAAAGAAGCTGCATATTCGTTGCAAGATATAACCATTATTACAAGGGTAGTACAAATAAACGCTGTTTCAGTAGTAATAATCTGCATTATTTTTACAACAGTGAACGCACTCATTTCTGCAATGCTAGAACACACACGTTTATGTTTTCACTTCATCCCAACTCCTTCATTGTGATTTAAAGGCACTTTGTGGCATACAGGAAGTCACTGCACATTTAGGTCATGTACTACACCAGTAGATGGTGTATTTCCGTCACGACCGACGTACCACTCTCTCATGTAGTACCGTACCTCAGTCTCTCGTTCACCGTCTCGTTCACCGTCTCGCTCACCACCTCATTCACTCCTCCGGGTCTCTCGTTCTGGAGTACCTTACCCAAATACTGCCTAGGAACTTACAGACCAGGATCAATTCATTTGCATGGTATAAATACACAATGAATATGTATAAAAACACTGAATAATTTAAATGGTTTACTTGCTCACACTTGCCAATCATAGGTAAAACCTTTGTTCAGTTTGGGTGAATTATAAACGCTAAGAGTGGTACTTGGCGGAAACTCACCAGGGAAGTTTGGATTTCTGAGTTGAGACAAATGATCTGGCCAACTAATAAGAGCAGGAATTCCCATCAAGATACGAGAGATTATCGTTCGCTCGTTCACCGTAGGCATATATACAGGTCCCATCATATGATCGCTTACCGCACGCCCTTGCATGCCTCACCGTTCCCCACCGGCCTTAGTCGAGGAGGGAAGCAGCATTCACGTCATATTTCAGAGAGCAAATGGAACAATGAAAAGAATTTTTGCATTACAGTGAACGTGAGTGTATAACTCCTGTAAGGGACTCATTCCCCATGAACAAAGAGTTCACGAACATGACACTGATATTAAACCATTCGTTAATTAGCCATTAGTCGTGGTTCTTGGGTGCGCAAGAATTACTATGACCTCAAAATACTCAGCCAACAATTTGTTGCAGCCTAAGTCACCTGTCTTCGCGGCTGCTGACAAGATTTAGCACATATAGAGAAAGGGCTCGAGATATAACAATGATAATTGTGCACCGCTAACTTTATCGCTAGGTTAGCTGAAGCTATAAGCTTCAGGATCAAACAGATGCCAGTAC
Source organism: Brevimyrus niger (assembly GCA_015164015.2). NCBI lineage: Eukaryota > Metazoa > Chordata > Actinopteri > Osteoglossiformes > Mormyridae > Brevimyrus > Brevimyrus niger. Next base: position 15,488,441 of record JAABNY020000034.1, read on the forward strand.
AGATTTGCAGATTTGACATGTGATTAATTAAATGAGAATGATTGAAGGGCTTTGCCAAAATATCACGAACTCGCAGATGATGCATAGACCAAAATCAATACTGAGAATGATTTGGGTCACATGAAAACATTGTATTGTGGCGCGGGGCAGACCGAGGCTAATGAAGAAGAGGAGAGATAGATTGCGATGAAGTTTTAATCACAGTCCTTAAAAGACCTGCACATGCGCAACAACACAGCAACTCCAACATGCTGGGCTAATGCGGGGAGGCTATACACACCAAACAGGAAAACTCACACGTGGTAGGATTACATAGGGCTAAGACATGCACGGGTCAGGTAGGTATCGAGTACATACACAGGTACAGGTACACACTACATAGGGGTACACTGCGCAACAAGTATTTACACCAACAACAATTACTTACAAGGGCTATTTACAAGCTCTCACAAATCATGCTGGGATATGCCAATCCCACAGGTGCTACACTGCACCTCCCTTAAAGATTAGTCGTTCCAACAACCACCACCCTCAATGGTAATTTGGGCTCCAGGGTCTCGCTCTCGCAGCTTCCCCATGACACGGCGCCACGCTCCAGGGCCTCGCTCTCACAGCTTCCCCATGACGCGCCGCCCCGCTCCAGGGTCTCGCTCTCGCAGCTTCCCCATGACGCGCCGCCCCGCTCCAGGGCCTCGCTCTCGCAGCTTCCCCATGACGCGCAGCCCCGCTCCAGGGTCTCGCTCTCGCAGCTTCCCCACGACGCACCGCCCCGCTCCAGGGCCTCACTCTCGCAGCTTCCCCATGATGCGCCTCCCCGCTCCAGGGCCTCACTCTCACAGCTTCCTCACCACGCCATCCCAGTAGCATGCCCAATGCCCTCTCCTCCCGCAATATCAGCAGATGAGCTTCGCATCCCATACAGCTTCATCTCCGGAACCGCCGCCCCACCTCCGCCCCACGGTCCGCCAGGCTGCCTCTGGTATCCCACCTCTGACACTGCTGTGGTGCCAGGCAGACCGAGGCATCGCAGTGGCGGCAAGACAAGGAAACACAGTTTAACATGAAGTTGTTCTTCATCTTAGCCCTTTACAGAACTGCGCAACAGGCAACGACACAGAAGCAACAAATTGCAGAGAAATACGGGGACGTTACACTAAGCACCGTAAGGCACATACACATCTCATAATAACACAATGGCTAAGACACACGAAGATCAGGCAAGGACCGAGTACAACCATGGTTAAGGGCACACGTGACAACCAGATACACAGCAAAAAAAGTACTCAAACTAACGAATACATACAGGGGCTATGTGCACGCGCTCGCCAGACCTGCAGGTGCCGCCGGCGCTACAGTAAAAGTGATATTGCTACATAATATTTGTCAATGTGAGCGCGTGCTATACCTTACATATTAAATGTCTTGGCTTTGGTACGCAGCATATCTTTGTCTGGGCAACCAGCCTCACTTACGTGTTAGCCGTCTTTAACAGTGGAATTTCGCGCATCTCTCGGTAGCTTCTAAACTTTTCAGTGCGCCGTTGATTTTAAATTTCTATAATCGATCCAAAACGTAGTGCTCTCGGTCCCACTACGTACTGTAGCAACTTTCTACATAAAGGGGCATAATTGTGATGGTTTGTAAAGGCTATTTAAGACGTTCTACGTAGAAAATGAGAAAGCAATTTGACATGCAAGTAATGTATGCAATATACACGCAGAATGGATGTTAGCGGTTCTGTTTGTGGAGAGTTTGCAATTTTTTCGGGGAAACACAAGTAGCGCCACCGCACCGCTGCGTCACGAGAAATATAAGCATATGTGATCTACATCAAACACCGTTTTAAGTAAGTTTATATCATGTTAATTAGATAAGGCCGAATCCATCGGTTTTCGGTGCAAATAAGTCGAGTATGTCCAAGTATGTTCCGGGCAACCTCCTGCGGCTTATCTATTACACCCAATTACTTAATTACATTAACGCAAATGGCGACGAGGTGGTATTTAAAGAACTGATTCAGCTTCCGGTGTATGATCCTACTTTTCTCTCTCCTCATGGAGGGGTCGCGGCGTATTCAGCAGCTTTGGCTCCACGCCGGCGTCTTGCTCTTCGTTTTTGCCGTGTCTTTTGCGCAGAAGACGGCTGTTAAGGATGCCGGGGCTTCCTACGCTAAATGTCAGGTGTATGAGAAGGTTCCCTGTGGAGATCCTGCTATTTGCAAGGCTGCTTGTGAAGCCATAAACTGCTGTTTTGATGGCCAGCAGTGTTACTACGGGAATGCGGGTGAGGCTGTGCTTTTCCTAGACCAGATACTTCTGGTTCTGTAGGTATAAATGGATGCTAAATGGCTATATCCCCCCCCCAGTGACTGTACAGTGCACCAGGGATGGACAGTTCGTGGTTGTGGTGGCCAAGGACTCCACTGTGCCTCCAGTGGATCTGACCAGTATTTCCCTGCTGGGAGGAGAAGCTCCTTGCAGGCCTGCAACCATCACAAATGGCTTTGCCATGTACAACTTCCCAGTGACTGCCTGTGGCACTCTGGTCAAGGTGGGTTATTTGCTTGCAAACGGGACGTGTGCCTCCTGTTGGGTGGGTGTCACTCGCCTGTACTCCTCCCTAGGTGGACGGTAACTATGTGGTGTATGAGAACAGGATGTCCTCCTTCTATGAAGTTGGGTTGGGGCCCCTGGGTTCCACCACAAGGGACTCTCGCTATGAGTAAGTGATCTCTTGGCTCTCTAGCCCTCCATGATGCCGCCTGTGTCTGATTTTTGCCTGGCTCCTGGTAGGCTGCTCTTCCGGTGTCAGTATTGGGGCACTGACCTGTCACTGGTGGCGGAGGTGAATACAGTTCCACCACCACTTCCAGTAGCTGCTCCAGGGCCCCTCCGTGTCGAGCTGAGGCTGGCGAAAGGCCAGTGCTTCACTGAACCGCCTGAAGGTATGGTGCGGCCGGATGCTTTACCTGCAGCCGTCCCTGCGGCTTTGCAGCCGTCCCTGCGGCTTTGCAGCCGTCGCTGATTTTTCTCCTGCCTGGTATCTGCAGGAGCCTCTGCGTATTCCTACTACCGGGAGAGTGACTACCCTCTTACCATGGTGTTGCGACAGCCGCTGTATGTTGAGGTTCGCCTCCTGAACAGGACCGACCCCAACCTCGTCCTGCTTCTGCAGAGCTGCTGGGCGACGGCAAGCCCTGACCCTCTGAGCCTGCCTCGGTGGAAACTCCTGAGCGACGGGTAAGTGGCGACGCTGACAGCTGCCAGTACGTAGCTCCTAGTGGCGCCGCCTAACTTGAGGCCCGTCCTGAACAGATGCCCCTACCAGGGTGACGAGTACCTGACCACCTTGGTTCCCGTGGATGCCTCCCCCGGGCTCCCCTTCCCAACCCACTACAAGCGCTTCACCGTCAAGATGTTCTCATTCGTGGACCCTGCTTCTTGGCAGCATCTGCAGGGGAAGGTATTGGAGCGCTGCAAATCCCGTTGGCCTGCTCTCTCACTGTGGAGTGACGCAAGGCCTGCCGTGGTCCCTGCAGGTGTTCATCCACTGCAGTGCAGCAGTGTGCCGCCCTTCAGCCACCGACGGCTGTGAACAGAGGTGCTTCAGGAAAGGTGAGCTCTAGGCTGACTGCTCTTCAGAATGGCTGCATGCATCTGATGCTTCCCCTTTATATCAGGTAGGGATGTTGCTGCTGTCCACAAGCCCCCTCCCCATGATGAGGTCACAGTATCCAGTGGGGAACTGGATCTGGTGGCCCCAATGAGATTCAGAGTATCAGCCGGCAGAGGGTGACTGCTGTGGTGACTAGTGGGTAACTGGTTTGTGTACGTGCCTGTGGGTTTGAGTGCCTTAATAAAGGTGACTGACTTTACTGCTTGTCCTGTGTACCATGTGACCTAGTGGTATGTCACGCACATGCTGTATCTGAAGTGAGGGGATTGGCTCATTACTGCCTGGATCTTTCAGCTTCTGTAGATGTGCGACTGCAGCTTCCTTTTGGACCAAGAACAAAAGTAAAATGAGTAATAATGGCTGCATGGACAAACACTGGCTTTAACTGATGTAGTTGGAGCAGCAGGGGCAATGAAGCGTAATGTACTAGAATTATTGTAATTCCAGCATTTTTTTAAGCCAAATGGTGTTCAACACATTTCACACTTTAGGAGTGTTAAGCATGGACAACAGGACATCGCTTTGTATTCTGAGTGACTGGGTGCAGCTCGTATCTTCAAAGCAGGCACACTAACAGTGATCTTTGCTGGGCTGCATCATCTGTATCAAGACGGCAAATTCTCCATATTGGAATTTTCATTTACTAGACGCACTTTCCTGTTGTAAATTAAGTGGAGAAACCAGCTGTTTCCATTCTGTAACCTCCTGTGTTTTCTGAGTATCTGCAACTTGTGCAGGTTTATGCACTATCAAATGCCGAGTTCAACCAGTGAATGTTCATGCACTATGCAATACTTCCCTCCCTCCTACCCTTCCCCTCACTATAAGTGTATGACAGACTCCCTACAAGAAGTTACCTGTAAATTACGTACATATCTTGAGTACATATAGGGTTACTTGAGTTCTTAGGTTAGGATTTGCTCTCCATTGTGCCATTTTTTAACTGCCCAGCTTTCTTGAACAGTATTTGGTCATTCCATGAAAAAATTCATTTTTGGGCAGACTAATAATGTTGACTCCAGGATATACGAGGAGTGTCCAACCCATTGGTCAATCATCTGTGTCTTTCCTGGTCGATTGCTGGAAATGATTAATGGATTAATTCATTTCATTGGCGGCCAGCTGGTTGATCGGCATAAACCCAAAAATATTCCCGTTTAATGTCTCATGCTGACCCCGCAGCCCACCTCCAGTTCATCTTTTATTCATCAGCATCTGCCTCGACGTCTGTGTCGGACGCGATGGTCTATGAAACCAGGGAGGCTTCCCCAAAACCAGAGACCAGAGCACAACCGGCGAAGGTGAGGATGGTGTGGCCTGATAGAAAAGAACTGATCTGAAGGTCTAGTTAGACTTTCCTGACTTTACTCTTATTCCTGCTGCGAAAATGACCAGTGCTTAATGTTTTGAATGGTAATGCAAATCCCACCTTCCACACCTGGGAAAATATCAAGTTTTTAAAATATCAAGACTTTCATAAACTGACATTTTGAAATGACGATTATACATGAATAATAAACCACCAAATAAATATTGAGATGAATGCTGCAGTTTTCTTACGGATGTTTAAGGGCCGAGAGATTTAATATACCTTTAAATCAGAACACTCTGCTTGCAGATTGGTTGAACGGAACAGTGACCATCTATCCATATCAGGCATTCATACTTTTACATGTCATCTCCCAAACATGAACTTCAGCTTAAGCATTGAAGGTGAAGTCAAAGGCAAATACCCCAAGACGTTTATGGTCATTGGCTATTGTGCTACAGAGATCTCAGTGAGTAGACGTACTCCTCACCGACCAAGAGCCAGATTAGCCGGTCCGAGGCCCCATTTCGGTGCCGTCCGGTTCTGAGGTGAGAGAATCTCCGACCGCCAGTTAAATCAAGTCATTAAAGATCCCCATGGGAAGATCCTCTTCTCAGCTCCCGCATCTTGCTCCCTGTGGGTGAGGGTCATGGGCAGCCACCAGCAGGAGCACCTTGGGAGCTGGGGATGAAGGACCTGACTCAAGGGCCCACAGACGTGCCGAGGTTGGAAGGTTGCCTGTCTAAGACCAATAGAGGCTTAACCCACTGATCCCCACACTGTCCCACAGAGCTTGTAATCCCAGGTTGAAAAGGTGCCCTTTTCAGGGCAGTCTAGACCAGAGACACTCCTGAGGGCGTCCAGAACCTGAGGCGACTCCAACTGCCAAGGGGCTTCCAGTCAGACCATAAAGACACAGACCCCCCCCTCAGTTACAAGTAATCTGATGCAGATATGAAACATCTCTAAACGCACTCCAAGCAGAAATCCAAATGGTTGGTGTATTCAAGACAACTTTCCTGGTGTCCATAAGCAAGGATCATTCCCCGGGTTTTAACACTGCTGTCTATCAGGGTTAGGTTAGGGTTAGGTTCACGGGAGCTGAATTAGGACAGTCAGATACATAACAGTCTGCGTGAGCACAGCAGACACCCAAGACAGTCGTTTTGGCCATAACCAGATGGTAAACCATGAGTGCCAGACCATAATTCCCCCTATCTGCTGCTCCTCTACCATATATAAAGGCCTCTATTCTCCTAACATAACAATTACTCAATTACCAGTTTTTGCGGAGGACTGTGCCCTGACCGCAGCTCCCCAAAGCATACAACATGCCCCTTTGCACAAATGTGCAATCTGCTATAAACATTCTCATTTAAAATAATCTAGATAATAATAATAGAAGTAATACTAAACATTATCAATGCAGCACATGCTGTATACCAGTGCTTTGAAACTATACTTGGGAACACTGTCCACATTTTTGCTCCCTCCCGGCTCCTTGCCAGACAGTAGACATTTTTGCCCGTCTCTGTGCTGGGAACTGGAAGGGAGCAAAAAGATGGATAATCCAGGTGGACCGGGTTGGTAAACAGTGCTGTGGAAGTGGATTCCTGAGACAGGAAGCCAGCCTATCACAGGGCCACACACAAAATGGCAAATCATAGACAACAGTTAGACTAAATAGGATATTTTAGGAGCCAGAAGAAACACGGATAACATGCAGACTCCACACATTTAATGTGCACACAAAATGCACTTATAAAAAAAAGTTCATCATTTAAAAAACTTATTTACATAATATTGATGCGACGTGGTCCACTTCAGAAGCGTTAAGCATGACAAGCGCTGCCGCGCAGTGTGACCCAAAGCACCCCCCTCAGTGCGAGTCCGTGCACTCCTCCTCCTCCTCCTCTCCTCCTTTAGGCTGGGAGCTCATCTCTTGCGGGTGCATTAAATGGGAGCCTATCAAAGCGACGTCGCCCTCCGGGCCCCGCACCTCCTCCGCCTCCCGCACCTCCTCCGGGCCCCGCACCTCCTCCGGGGCCCGCACCTCCTCCGCCTCCCGCACCTCCTCCGCCTCCCGCACCTCCTCCGCCTCCCCGGGGCCGACGCTCCGGGCTTCCGGCTTCCCCGCGCTCTTGGGTAATGAGTCACCGTCCGAATCTGCCGACGAACAGCCACCCGATGACCTGCTGCGCTTCTTCTTCTTCTTCTTGCTCTTCTTCTTTTTACTCTTCTTCGAGTGTTTGTGGAGTCGTGGGGCAGGGAGCCCATCTGCGGGCTCAGCGGTTCTCTCCGGCTCCTTTGAGCTGCGCTTTTTCCTTGATGAATCTTTGCTGCTGGATGTTCTTCTTTTTGGACTCAAGGACTTTGACAAAGACCTGGTGTTTTGGTCCAGGGGAGAACCATTGCTTTTCTCTGGCTTGACCCCATTCTTATGTCCAATTCTACTCCTCTCCCTGCTCCTTGATCTCTCTCTTCGGAAGCTGGGCTTATTCCTCCGTGATGACTGGAGGGACCATCTCCTATCCCTGCTCCGGCTCCGCCTCTCCCTGCTCCGGCTCCGCCTCTCCCTGCTCCGGCTCCGCCTCTCCCTGCTCCGGCTCCGCCTCTCCCTGCTCCGGCTCCGCCTCTCCCAGCGTCTACCGTATGACCTGTTAGGGCTGTAACTGCGCTGCCCACGTGGCCGGTCTCTGCGCTCCGAGTGCCTCTCGGAGTAGCGACCCGCGATGGCACCCCCTCGCTCCGGCGACAGGTGCAAATCCCGGTCTGCTTCCCAGTACTCATTGCCAGGGTTTCTGTAGACGTGCAGGAAGTTGCAGTGCTTTCCCTTGGGACACTTATGCCTGTCAAATAACCCTATAAAAAATGTTCATAATCAGCACCAATAACATCACCAAAATTGAAACAAAGTTAATTTTATAATTTAACTGACAGCTGCTTGCTATTGCTGGATTCCTCACCGCATATGGCAGTTTTCCACCGTGTGACTGGGGAGAATTCGCACTGGAGCTGTTTCCCGGCATACCATCGTCCGTTAAACATCAAAAATGCTTCTTTGCATTGTTCTTCCCTGCAAACATGACAAGCCCAGATATCCAGTGAAATAAGCCAAGAGCATGCACACACACCTGCAGATCACAGAAAACCTTACAACTATTACAGATACTGTCCACTAATATGGAGTCAAAAAGAAAGTAAATGTATCGGAAATTTCATTTGCAGCGTCACTTTTCTACTTACGTGTCATACTGTACATAGACGTTTCCTCTTAAGTGAGGTTCGAAGTTACAGCTGACCTACAAAGAAAAGAAAACTTCAGGTCAAATTACAATATACTCTAAGCAGTATGGTACTAGGCTTTGCCACAATAGACGGTGTTGACGGGTTTTAAGACGCAACACCGATGACATCACTTTTCCACTGTGATACCGTCCCCACATTTGTTGTTTTTTTAAGTATTTGTTTAATAAAATATTTATTTGAACTAAATGGAAAATATAATTCTAAATTATTAACTTAAGACGAGAGCATGCACTATAATTAAAAACTGAACGTAGCTACAATACAATACATATTTCATTTATCACGTGAGGAGAATGAGGGGAGTCGAATTTACAGAAAGAGAAAGGCGGACGATTTAGTGTGAAAACGCAACGCAAAAGGGGCCCGTTTGCAATACTTTGGGTTCAAACCAAATGAGAAAAGGGGGAACCTGACAAACGTTAACGAGGCGAAGCTGCAAACTTCGCCTGACAAAGGCGGCAGCATCTGGAGGAGACAGGTAATGTATACACGCAGCTTGAAGCGCGACACGAGGAGGAGGAGGAGGAGGAGGAGGCAGAACGGGCGACGCAGTAAGAAATCGACGCAGAAGCCAGATGAGTCAGGTGCAGCCATTGGGTCATTTTTGTAGCCTGATGTCATTTTGGAAGCTTTTCTTTTATATTAGTTTCTTGTTCATTCGTTTAATCTTATTTAAACTTTGTCTCTCTTTTATTTTCTTATTCGTTTTAAAAATGTTCTAACATAGGCTGCGTAATAAACGTTCTATGGTTGTTATTTGCTTTCAGCCTGTAGCCTTGTTGTGTTTGTTGTGTTTTTTGTTGCATTAATAAAAAGTTCTGTTTAATATCTGTGATTTTTTTTTTGTAGTTTCGTTGTCGTCCGTTCAAACAATCGACGACGAATTGCCAATTCCCACAAAGCTAGAAGTGAAAGTCTAATACGCAGGCATTTATAAGCTATTTAAAAGCAGGGGGAAAAAAAAGAGGGAAAGGGGAGACTCCCACCACCACCCCCACGGTGATACCGGTGTTGTCACATGTCCATTAACCGGTGGGGAAATTTCTTCATCGTCACAACCCTATATGGTACACTAAGAAATATCGGGCAAAACGATATTTAAGTCGTAAGACTAATACTATCCATCCGTCTCATAACTTCTCATCCAAGTCAGGGTTGCCAGGTTGCCCAGAGCATGCAGCAGAGGGCAGAAAGCCGAGGTGTACCCCAGTGTACCCGGAGTTGGAAGCCAGTCCACTGCAGAGCATTATCACTAAAGGGTAATTCACAGACCTGTTAGCCTAGCAGCATGAGGACCGCGGCCTACCTTAGCCTAGCAGCATGAGGACCGCGGCCTACCTTAGCCTAGCAGCATGAGGACCGCGGCCTACCTTAAACTGCACCACCTTCCCTGCACTCTTGAATTCAGGCAGAACGTCCTCATAGAAATCGAGAAACTGCAGCCGCACGTCCTCCTCGCTGTATTCCAGACTGGCGTCGGTGTCGTAGTCGTCCCGCCGGCTTTGCTCCATGCCGAACGTAACAAACATCCCCCTGATCATGAGAGTGCTGCTGCAGGTGGGGTGTGCGTGCTTACGGGAACACCTGCGGGGGGAGGGGGGGGGGGGGACAAAGACCCCATGCAGCCGTTATTAAAAAAAAAAAGGGGG
>JAABNY020000034.1:15498517-15511954 GCA_015164015.2 Brevimyrus niger
ATATATGGGAGGGAAAAGTTAAAATTATGTGTGTGTGTGTGTGTGTGATTATATATATATATATATATATATATATATATAATCACACACACACACACACACACATATATATACACATATATATATATATACACACACACACTAAAATTACTATAAATTAGCATTGTTATTACAAAATTGGTTAATTCAAATAATTTAAATTATAATTAAAAGCTGATGAATAATACTGAATTTGCAACAATGTATATGAATGCATACCTGGCTCTCAGCTTGGTCTAACATTTTCTGTACAGCTTCCTATAAACGATGTAAACACAGGACTGGTGAAAAAATCTGTAGTGGGCTAGCAAATATCTGAAAGGGTTAGTTAAGAACACATGGCAGACAGGCACTGACACTACCAGAGGATGCCTGGTAGCATTAGCAAACAACACATCCAAAGAAATGAAGGGGGAAAAAAAATTAAATCAGCAGAATGCACAACCCCCGATTTTACACGTATAATTACATCAGTATCAATGATACATACAAGAATCACAGAGCTATAAACACACTATATTGAGGAAAAAGATACATCCGTGTCCTGTGGCAACAGGCAACTGCAGCATTGTCACTCTTTACGTGTACGTTAGTTAAGGAAAGTCAGAAAATGGAAAAATCTTACAGGTAAAACCAGAACACATCAATTGCAACGATCCAAACTGCACCTCTCTTAAAGACCAGCATAATTATTTAGCCAACCTGCAGCCGTGTGGCACAAAACCATTGTGAAGAGAAGGATGATTTGTCACATAGTCTAACAAAGAGGATATGTTGCTTCTTATCCCTCTCTATCCTCCTAGTGCACAGATCACCTCTCTATCTCTCTTCTCCTGTTGCTTCTGCTCCCGCTCTTCCTGTTCCTTTTTCTCTCGTGCCTCCCATTCCTCCTTTATTCTTCTCTAAGTAAGAAAAGACAAACACAACGAGTTACAGACAATAATTTGGTTACTGGATTATGCATTTGAAACAGGCCACAAATTAAAGTTACCAACATGAGACTTCAATCACCTCAGTTTCAGGCAAACCCAGAACATAAAACTATTCGACTTTTCCCCCAAAACTGAGCATCATAGGTAGTTAATTTCTTTACCTCCTCTTCCTCCTGTTTCCTTTTTGCCAACTCTTCTCTCTCCCTTTTCAGGTTAAACTCCTCCTGGGCAACATGCTCCCGCTCCATCCATTCCAAGTGCATTCTCTGCCTAGATTAGATACCACACTATTCTCAACATGCCAGTTTAAGCATCATATTACAACAAATACTAATTTACAAAGTTCTTCAGATATACCTCTCCTCCTCCATCTTTCTCTCCTCATTTTCGTCTCCTTCCTCCGATTCCTGCTGTTCTTCATCATCTTTAAATTCTATAGAAATTCCACATTAACAGTGCTAAACGGCAGCACACTACAATTGAATTCATCAACCCTGCCGAGCTATAAGAAGCCGCCCGCTTACCTGAATCTCGGACCTTCGCGAGTGCTTGACGTCTCCTCTTCCTTCTCAGTTTTTTTAAAGTGGCACGGCGCTGGTTTTGCCTGGAATACAAACATCCATATATTGAACACTTTTTAAACAATACTGCTATCGGCTCAAAAATACCCCAGTTCCAGGTTTAATTACTTACTTCGATGCAGACCCTGCAGCTGCTACTGCTGCTATGGGAGCCGCCATTTTGCCGCATGTGTCTTCAGCGCCTCCAAATCTGCTACGCAACTACATACATTATATGCGTTCAGTAAATTCAGTTGCATCAAGTGTATCCGAATATTCATAAATATATATTTTTTGCATACGTATACGCTCGCTTCCGAATATACATATATATATATATATGGCATTTCAGTTGCGACATAGATTATACAAATATTCAGACATTAACACCTACATTAGACTGCAGTAAAATTAATGTAATTTAAAATGCACTAAACATACTAAATACCTGATACACAGCTAACCATCAGTAAACACTCTCAGCTCACTCTGGCAATGGCACGATACGAACAGCAATGGTGACGTCATCACCGAGCGCCGAGAATAGAAGACACGCGACGGGCAGCTTTTTCGATGTAGGGAACAACATGTTGGCCGTGTCTGTGCATGTTGGCTAGTCGTTCCTCTGTGGCCCATTGGGTGGTATTTCTACTGTATTTTCAGTTTTACAATAACAAAGAAAATAAATGAATAAATATTTTTAACGTCGTAAAAATATGTCTGCCATCTGTATTTTTGTGTTAAACATATACAAAGATAGGATTGTAAATCGAAATATACAAAATAAATATTTCCCTTTCTTTTAATAAATCGGTCTAATAAATTGACTGTGCATGATTCAAATAAAAATAAAAAATACCGAATCAGATCACATACCGCAAAAAACATCTCGATGCGACCTGTTCAAGGCTCTATAAAAGTAGCAAATTAAATTCATATTTTTTTCTTCCTGTTGTTGAAATTCAAGCTGCCCGCTTTTATTTTATGTTAGGTTTTCTGCTGCCTGAAGTATTACTGTAGACTGGGGTCGCGCAGCTTACAGGCACAGAGGGAGGGAGGTGTGATAGGACCGTGAGCGGAGGCGCGCCGACTTACGCCATTGCACATGCTCTCTGTGCTCGAGCGAAGGCGCGGGTCCGCGGCAGCGAAAAGGAGAAGGAGAGCGGACGGGCCACGGGAAAAGCTCCTTTAACACAGTAATATAGGAGACCGAGAAGGAATTACTTTCTCTTTTTACGGCGACTACTCACAATATTGGAAATTACTCGTTTCTGCACGCAGTGAGAAATGGCGGACAAAGAAGGTACACTCATTGTTTTATGTAGTTCCTGGGTGTCTGTCTTAAACCTGCAAACCATTTGACACCTCATGCGTTTAGAACAAGACTAATATTTGAAGAAATATCTTGTCTATTTTCCTTAAGATAATGTTGCGGATGTGTAAAATGCAAGAGTGTTAACTGTTTTGGAGACGTATTCGATTTTTGCACATTGTAACATTTGGTATCAATTTAAAGACGGCGAATCTTATGGTCGATCTGCGCAGATGAAAATGCATAAAGCATGGGAACTTCACATAACTATAAATAACTACTTTCACATTTCGCTTTATTATTAGAATAAGTGATTACAACAATGCCGTATTTTCAATTCGGTAGATACCCGCAAATTTCAACTAATGTTTTGTGCCATGTGCCTGTGTTTGTTATTTCTTATTTCCTTATGTAGTTTACGACGATGCAGTGGAGGAACGGGTCATCAATGAGGAGTACAAAATCTGGAAGAAAAACACGCCTTTCCTATATGATCTGGTGATGACCCACGCGCTAGAATGGCCCAGCCTTACGGTGCAGTGGCTTCCTGATATTAACAGGTACGCGATCACCGCCCAGAAGGTGCCACGCGTCCTTCTCACCCGTCATTATTGAGGCATATGCCAATGTTCGTCTTTAAAACAAAAATATGGAGGCTGGACTGCCAGATATGTGGGGGTAGTGATTTTTGCCATCAGTTAATTGCTGACAGGTTTGCCGGTGTGTTCTTTTCCCGCGCAGGCCAGAGGGTAAAGATTACACCGTCCATCGCCTGGTTCTGGGTACTCACACTTCTGACGAGCAGAACCATCTCGTTATAGCCAATGTCCAGATCCCAAACGATGATTCACAGTTTGATGCCTCCCACTATGACAGCGAAAAAGGAGGTGAGTACTCAAAAAAAAAAAAAAAAAAAGCATTCTGGAAACTAAGGACACTGGGAAATCTAATATGTTGGTTATATTATTGCTGGATAAATAATGATTATGTTGATTGAATGTCATCATGTATACATTATCATTATCAAGAAATAAGAGCTTGATTTCTTTTTCTTTTTTTTTCTTTTCCAGCGGGTAAGAACTAAACTTTCTTTATCCAGACATTGCTGGACTCTGGTGTTCGTAGGTGAGATTATTGCATCAGTCAAAAGCAAGCGGGAGGTGACAGCGGAGGTAGATTTGTTTTGTTTTGTTCTGTTCTTCTTCGGATCTGACAGTGCCCTAACTGGGACATTCACCTAATGGCGAGGTTGACTTTGCAATCGCTCTTCTGTCCTGAAAATTTTAGGGGCTTTTCCGAAATTCAGACACAGAGTCATGGCCATTGTTTTTGTTTTTTTACGAGTCTATTGGATTAAAAGTAGCTCGTATCAAAACTTCATGCCTGTCTCTGTACTGTGACTGCTTTAGGAAGACCTGTTACCCTAAATTACTCCATCGTAGTTCACAGCAGGAAGGACTGAATTGTAATTTCTTAAACATTTTGGGACTGTCACAGAGTGTGTAAGTATGTTACAGGAATGTACTGAGGTTAAGACAAGTTGTACACAGTTTAAATAAGTGTGGTGTATTCTCTGTCTTCAGTGTTATAACCGTGCCCCACAGATACTGCTGCATATGGGAATACATATATGATTGTAAATTAGGACATACGATTGTTACATAAATAGTATATACAATAAGTACTCCTAGTAGATGGGTTATCAGAAACTGTGACTTTAAGAGAAATATAACGATGTATTACGAAGGCAGTTTTTCCGCAGGCTAATTGATATAAACAAGAGCTGACATTCCACAGTATATTTCTGGTAACAAAAATATCAACACACTTCTAAATAAATAGATAAACATTGAAATAAATGTGAGCTATATATAGGTTTAAGAAGGAATATGAAAAACAAGTGAGATGATTATGTACCCAGTTATTTGTGAATCAGTGAGTGATGGTGGTTGTATTGGTTGTAGAAAGGAAGGTTTAAATACTGGTGTTTGGTAAATTGGGGAGGGGGTCTGGGTATCGAACGTGATCACTGAAGGACAGAGATCCAGCCTGGCCAATAGCATCATGATCACTGAAGGACAGAGATCCAGCCTGGCCAACAGCATCCTGATCACTGAAGGACAGAGATCCAGCCTGGCCAACAGCATCCTATCACTTAAGAACAGAGATCCAGCCTGGCCAATAGCATCCTGATCACTGAAGGACAGAGATCCAGCCTGGCCAATAGCATCCTAATCACTGAAGGACAGAGATCCAGCCTGGCCAATAGCATCGCAGAAGCTGAGGGTGGGAGTGTTCGATTAGCGTATTGAATCGCATTATTGGAGGACCAGCTGTGTGTGTGTGTTTATTCACAATTAAGCTGCTCTTGGGCCTTTGATCTCTTCACACTGTTGCTAGACATCTGATTGCTTTTCTGTAGAATTTGGAGGCTTTGGCTCTGTAAGTGGAAAGATTGAAATTGAGATCAAGATTAACCACGAGGGGGAGGTGAACCGGGCCAGATACATGCCACAGAATCCCTGCATCATCGCCACGAAGACGCCTACCTCAGACGTGCTGGTGTTTGACTACACCAAGCACCCTACCAAGCCAGGCATGTACCGATCTCGGCCCATTACAGCAGTCTTTGGCTTTTCTCTTGGGGCCGGTGATTGGTTGATCATCTGAATTTTTCATCCTGCTTTTATTTCCCTGTCACTCAGACCCTAATGGCGAATGCAGCCCAGACCTCCGGCTGCGGGGGCACCAGAAAGAGGGTTATGGCCTCTCCTGGAACCCCAACCTCAGCGGCAACCTGCTGAGTGCCTCAGATGATCACGTAAGTTCTAGCCTGAAATATCACATGACCTGCCTTCACTATGCACCTGAGAACTGGCGAATTTTGGATTCCTGCCGCTCAGTATCTATCGGAGACCCAGACACTGAACTCCTAGATCTAACTGAATTGCAAGACTGAATATTTGGTTGTGGTCCGTCCAGCGTGTGGTTGTCAATTGCAACAAACGGAAAATATCACCTGCTGAGAATGAATATATATGCTAAGATTTTGCAAAAGGTCGATCGTAATTGCGATCAACATAAACACCAAACCCTGTCCTTTAGAGCATAAAGTATGCAAGAGGTAAGTTTTTGTTATGGTAAAACATGTTACTCTTACAAATATGTTTGAGCAAATTTTATTGTCAGAAATACTACTGGACAAATTACGGAAGCTACTTGGCTCAACATGTCAGCATTTTAAATACATTGTTGCATTTCATGATTCTTACGATATCAAACGGGAATACATTAGCATACTAGTATTTGAGACTAAAGTGAGCTTAAGTGTTCTGCTATATTTGAACAAAACTGAAGTAAGTGGTGAGTTGTATTACGTGTAATTTCTGTGCAGATATCGTGATGCTTAGATTTAGCGCCCCCTTTAGTTGTAGTTTGTTATAACAACAACAATGCCTCATTCCTGATACTGAGGCAATTTGACGGGGTGTCAAACTAATTTCAGTCAACAGCCCGCATTGGACCCACTCTCATGTGGACCAGGCCCAGAAAAATTACATAAATGTTAGTTTATCTTATTTATTTCAGAAGTAGACTAGTAGGATGTATACTGAGTGCGCAAATAGGTTGATTAAATCACCTACAAATGATAAACGTACTGCTTTAACCTTCACCATTACAAAATAGTGCTACTATCAGCCTGGTGTTCAGATTTAGTTGTCCAGTGTCTTTGCAATTGATGGTATTGTCAAGATCTATTGTGAACATTGTGTTCCGTACCAGCTGTTGACCAGAACATTTGTATTAATTTCACCCCCTGACCCCATGTGATTTTATATTTAAATACTATTTTGTCCATGAAAAACACAATATAAAGCCTAAACATTTGCCTGTAAGCCGCGGACCGAACGCTGTAGAAGGACCTCACACCATAAAAATGGGCAGCTTGAGTCTCGACAACAGGGGGGGAAAAAAATGAAATTATTATGTTACTTTTATAGTGTCAAACAACAGGTTGCATTATATAAAACTTTATAATTTATAAACTTATAGTTTTATGCAGTTTGATGCAGCTAATTAATACGGCCTGCTAATTACCGTAATGGATAATAATTAGTATCAGTCTTTGTACAAATTTGGTAGAATGTTTAAAGGATTTGAAGTCCCTAATTATGCCTGAGATTTACGGTGATTTGAGATGTTATTCATTGGACTTGAGCAGGACCTGCGATCTCGGGTGGGACACAAACTGCCGTTTGCAAACGGTGTCGTTGGATTTCAGTAAAAATAAAAAAAAACATCAGTGATCGTTGTCATCCAGACGATTTGCCTGTGGGACATCGGTGGAGGCCCAAAGGAGGGGAAGGTCGTGGACGCGAAGACCATCTTCACTGGGCACACGGCTGTGGTGGAGGACGTGTCCTGGCATCTCCTTCACGAGTCACTCTTTGGATCAGTGGCAGACGACCAGAAGCTGATGATGTGAGTTTTTATCGCGCGTTTCAGTGACTGCTTGCGATTTCTATTCCCCGGCCCTTGCGATATCGCCTTGCGATCATCAGATTCTGGGAATATTAAAAAAAAAAAACATCTAAAGTTTCATTTGTTCAGGCATATGGTTTGCTTCTTTATTACTGCGATTTTACTATAGTTGCTTAATCATGTGCGCCATATTTTATCGTATCATTTCATATATTGGTGTATAGATTCATAGTATGCTACCATGCTGTTTTGTTGTCATATTGTAAATTCTGGTTGTACAACCGTGAAGCTCTTAGTGACTTTGTCACAAAGGCACTATATAAATACTTTGCTTGCTTGCTTGCTTATCTATGGAAGCCTCCTATAGAGTAAAACATCTTTCAGAACCAATGTCTATCATACGCTCACTAAATGAACAGTCGTTTTGTTTTTTTAATTCTGCACATATTGTGTTGCATGTTTTTTCTCCCAGCTGGGACACGCGCTCCAATAACACGTCGAAGCCCAGCCACTCTGTAGATGCGCACACAGCAGAGGTCAACTGCCTCTCCTTTAACCCTTACAGTGAGTTCATCCTGGCCACGGGTTCTGCTGATAAGGTAGGCACCATGCTGTAATGTTGTTCCTCATAACACTCCTGGTATCACTGGCATACCAGTCATAAGAAGACTGGTGCTTACATTTTATATGCTCTTTTTTTTTTTTTTGAAGACAGTTACTTTGTGATCAAAGTGTTTTTCGTTCTCATCAGACAGTTGCACTTTGGGATCTTAGGAACCTAAAGTTAAAGCTCCACTCCTTCGAGTCTCACAAGGATGAGATCTTCCAGGTAACGTATTTTTTTGCGATTTTTCTGGATTTTTTTTTTAAGATGTAGAGGATCTATGAGTTTGTGAATTATGTGAGACACCAGGGTTCCCCCCCCCAGGTACAATGGTCCCCTCATAATGAAACAATTCTGGCTTCAAGTGGCACAGACAGAAGGCTCAACGTCTGGGATCTAAGGTAAAGTAGTTACTTCCCTCATCTCTGCCTGATTGTTTTCTACATCGCAAATCACGCACCAGCAGTGGCCTTAGTTCTCAAGCAAGATTACTGTTGAAGATCCATCTGTATATATATATAAATATTATTTAGTGAAACTTCTTCATGCGTAACGATAAAATTTCTGGACATCGAGCACAATCTGAAGGTAAAACATTTAGGTGACGGGAGGTTATGAATGCACCGGAACCAGGTTCTGATACTTATATTTTGATTTCATTTTCATCTTTTGTTTTCAATTTCAGTTGAGTTTTTATGAGCCTTTGAAGTGGGATTGCTACTGTAGTTCACTTTCAGTTTTTCTTTTTTACATGTTTTAGTTTTCAGTAACGCAAGGCGTGACATATCGGTCAGATAAAGTGTTGTGACAGGAATGCGGTACCATGTGACCCGTTTGAAGTGCTGGATGGGACATGGAGGGGAAAAAAAGGGGAGGAAAAAAAATATATATGGACGTTTGCGAGATCTTGCAAAGTTGAGATGGACTCGTGATTTCCCACAATACTTTTCCATTACTAATGATAACTACTGTTTCTGTCTAAAGTACAAAAGATCATATTTATGGGCTGATATTTATAATCCCAAACTATACAGACATGTCCAGTTATTTGTGCTTTAAAGATTAAACTACAGGGCACAATGCACACCATGTAACTTTCATATATATATATTTTTATAGGTACAGTATTTATTAATAATTGCACTGTACCCATTCACCAACAGTGACTGTCAACAAGACAGCTGGGCCATTGAACATGAAGTGTACACTTACAAACAGTGAATTAAATATGAATTAAAATTCACGCATAATGAAATATGGGAAGCCAAGGGGTATTGTTTGCTTTTGTTGAAAGTTGTTACAGCCGGAAAAATGAATATAATGCTAACTCTACGGCGGTGTCATCATTCAGGTTTAAACCCGAGCCTGCTTTCAGGTGTCCCTCCATGGAATTCTCGCTTGACGGTGTATGTGGGGATATGCTCATCTATACTGAAACATTCCAGGAAGCGGGTTCCAGTTCAGACCTTAACTGTGACACCACAGTAAAGTTAGCTTTTATATTAAGTTTTTCAGCTGTAATACCTATAAAGTATCATAATTGTGTATATATAAGTATAATTGTATAGTATAGTACATGATATGGTTTATACATATTAGTCCATTGATTCTATCTTCTGTACTGTAAACGGACACAGTATGTTTTCTTTCTTCCAGCCATCAAGCCACCCCTCCCCCATGTCCCCTCCGGGGTTTCTTACATTTGCTGGTGTTTTAGTTTGTTTTGTGAATATACAATACAGTTTCTTAATTACAGGCTTGTTCCTTCATTTTTATTTCAGTCAACGAAAACGTTTTTTTTCACATTTAGTTGTCGTTAATTCATTAGTTTTCCTGAACGATACTAACCCTGCACCGGTGATATGTTTAACGTGAAAGACAAACTTTGACATGTGAAAGGGTCTGTTGTCCAACTTCTCATTTTTTGTAGCAAAATCGGGGAAGAGCAGTCCGCAGAAGACGCTGAAGACGGACCCCCTGAGCTCCTGGTGAGGCCCGTGATCAGCGCTTCCGGCCACTGTTACATTTAATCGCAGATAAAGGACAGCGGTCTTATTATTTTTCTTTACATTTCACTGTAGTTCATCCACGGCGGACACACGGCAAAGATTTCCGATTTCTCCTGGAACCCCAACGAGCCCTGGGTCATCTGCTCCGTGTCGGAGGACAATATCATGCAAGTGTGGCAGATGGTGAGTTCTGGGCTGAGCACGGGCGTAAATTGTGTGGGGGGTGGGGCGGTTGTACACCCCCCCCCCAATGACCAGAACATGCCAATACAATCCCCTCCCAAATAATCGTATCGTTATGAGAATGGGTGGGGATTGGTATTTTCCCCAAACGGACCAGAGAAGGCAATAGTGACGTTAGTCTCCAAATCTGACGTTAGTAACATTTTTATTGTTACTCGGTCTCTTGACTGTTATGCTGTGGTTTGCACAGGCGGAGAACATCTACAACGATGAAGAACCAGACGCCCCCGCCTCAGAGCTGGAGGCACAAAGCTCCTAATCCCGTCATTACTGCAGTGTGACTTTGCAGATGGAAACTTCTGGAGCCCCTTGGATCACGGCGGCCTGAAGCACCAACGCAACATTGTCTTTCTCCGACTCGTTTAATCATCTTCCAGGCAAGCCCAAACCTGAAGATACCAGCAGTGAGCTTATTTCAGTTCATGTTGTAAAATACATTGAAGTATAGATGAATCTCATGGTCTCTCTCCTTTTGTGTAAAACCTGCGTTGACCCCAATAAAATGTTTTGCAAGACCTTTTTAAAATCGTGTTTTCTATTTATCAGCTGAACTGAAAAAATCTGCTATTTTTTTTTTTTTATATATTCCAGAGTGGATCTGGGAACTGTATTATGGACATCTTATTAAAATACATCCAAATGCAATTACTGATTTGTTCGTCTGATTAAGATAATTTATTGAAAAGCAGGGGATGTGGCAGAATATTTTACAATCTCACAGGAACATGGACTAATTGTGGGAAAAAAACAGTTCTTTAAAGTATTCCAAGTATTCTCCAAGTTGCTTGTGTACGTTGTCAGAGGTAGATTTCTTGCAAAACCTGAGAAGAAAAGGGAAAATTCCAAGTAGGCAGAACAGATGGCAAACTTCTGGAATGTAGGTATCACGTCCCTCATTGCAAAATAGCAGCTTGATTTCAGTGACAGTATCAAGTAATGAAAAATCAGCTCGTGAAAATCAGCAGGAATCCTCTGTCTTCAGGAGAGTGGCCTCTCTTACACAATGTTCTCCTTGGCATGTAAAGAAATATTATTCATTTGCTGTTATTACAAAGTGTTCATTAACAAAAGGGGAACATTGATAAAAATCAAAACCCAACTAGCTGCTCAAAAGGTCGATAATGAATCTGAAAGTTTCAAGTAAACATGTCACAAAAACTACTTAGTAAAAGCTAGGTAAAACAGAATTAAATTTCACAGTTGCGGCTAACCTAAGCAGAAAAACAATCCGGAACTGACTCAAGTAATGCTTTGTTGATTATAACAAAACATTCACCTGACCGTTACAGAAAGACCTTTTTACAAATTGCATAAAACATATAATAGCCCCTTATTTTTTGTAAAGGTTGATGTAAATGACCTTGCTGATATGCCCTTTTTATTAAACATACAAATTGAGAAATATGTGCATATCTGTGGTACAAGTAAATGGTTTTTAAAGAAATTCTACTGAAATTGAGACTTGGCATTTATAAATACATAAATGATATGATCGAATTTGTTCTTTCCTAGTAATTATAGTGCCTGTAGTACACTCATAGGTGATTAAACCAAACTTTCACGAAACATTCCACAGATAAAGGTAATAGCAGAGAAGCTTCTAGTCACTATAGCTGACGGTAGACTGCACTGTTAGCTGGGTGGAAAACACAAAGAACAGCGTCTATCAATTCACCTCATGGTTCTACAACATCATCGAGACAGACAGTACGGTGCTTCTTTGTAATGGTCCCAAGAACCTTGCCAGAATCACACTGCGATTCCAACAACAGGAATGCATCCAGTACTTCCATCACAAAGATTTCCCCAGTATGGGAAAGTAGGACTAGTCAAACAAAACGTACTTGTGACGTCCCACAAAGGCTGACGCTGATTAAGAACAATGCATTTTTAATCGAACGGCATAGACAAGCCCATTTATACATTCATTTAAACTATATGTTTCTGTCCCATTCTTTCTATGTCTCGGTATCTCATTGGTCAAAAGTTAAGGCAGCAAAACACGCAAGAACCGAGAAATTATGGGGTGATGATGTTGACTGTTCAGTATGTTCTGCTTGACCATCAGCACTGATGGAAGAGTCACAGCAAAGACAAACGGCCACATTTCTTCATGTTCGCAGATTTTCACATTTTCATTTTGGAAATAGATGGCGTCTTAATTTTATTATGGCACAAAATGAGGCCGGAGAGGCGAATGTACAAAAATAAAAAATAAAAAATACAAAATTCTAAAGTAAAATCCTACAGATTCTGAATCACGGCATTCTTAAATAGCATAAAATCTCTAAATAAAATAATAGTGGAAAAAATAATTATCTTCAAGGAAAAACGTAGTAAATTTTACTACACAAAAGACTCTCCACGGGCCAGATGTAGTTGGCTGGAACCTTCACTTGGATGGGGAAGGGAGTTTCAGATCCTTCTAGGTTTGCTCAGGCGGAGTGGGGTCCAGCCCTACCCCCCCCTCCTCTTCTGGGGGTTGTGGCTCTGATTTGGCCGCAGGCTCTTCTTGCTCAAGCTCGAAATGGTCCGGATCAACCAAGCCTGGCTGGGTCTGCCTGCCGCGTTGGGCTTCCACCGTCCGAGTCAGGTCACTGCGCTCCTTTTGCAGAGCCCTGCAAAGCTTCTCCAATCGCTCCAGTTTGGCATGGAGCGAGGCGCAGTGTCTGTCTCGCAGAGTTTTCTGGAAGGGCACAGAGCCAGTACAGATCCCTTAGACACGAGTAACAGGCGATCATGTTTGGGTCTTACCCGGCCAGTCTAGCAAAGGTCATAAAGTCTGCTAGTAATATACCGAAATTCAGAAGTAGGTACGTGTCATACTGTAGCCTTAAGCTGTGGATATGCACCTCAAACCGAGCCCTGAGAATCCAGGGCAGCAAGCACATATTGGCTGGTACAAGCTTTGCTTGAAACTTAGATAAATTGTGCGCCTGCATTTTAACACGTAGCCTGCGAAATGAGTTGTGTGTAGAAAGACTGCGTCAGACTTGTACCTTTCTGTATGAGCAGGCCAGCGTGTGCTTTATGCTTAATGTGGAGTCTGGATGTTCTCATATCCAGACTGAGTGGCTCACAAGGTCAGCCCTGTTTTTTTAGCATTAAAGACAGAAATACACCCACTGGCAGAACAGCCTTGTGTATCGCTAGTGCAGACGGACGCGACAGAACTACACCCACTGGCAGAACAGCCTTGTGTATCGCCAGTGCAGACGGACGCGACAGAACTACACCCACTGGCAGAGCAGCCTTG
>JAABNY020000034.1:15530528-15540700 GCA_015164015.2 Brevimyrus niger
GTCGTGGGGTTTCCTCCGGGTACTCCGGTTTCCCCCCACAATCCAAAGACATGCTGAGGCTGATTGGAGTTGCTAAACTGCCCATAGGTGTGCTTGTGTGAGTGACTGGTGTATGAGTGTGCCCTGCAATAGGCTGGCCCCCCGCGACCCAGTAGGATAAGCGGTTTGGAAAATGGATGGATGGATGGATGGTATCTGAATATAGTATGGATTTAAATAAAATTTTTGCTAATTAAAAAACTAACCACACAAAGCTAATAAAAAATAATGCAATTGAAAGGATGTTATTCGTAGAATTTACTGTAATTAACAGTGAATAAAAATAAATCAGTTATATGAACACCGATCTTTTAAAATTAAAATCATATTTAAATTATTACTGTATGTGACATTTTATCTATATATATATTATATGCTTGTTTTACACATCCAAATGCCCAGCAATAGTATGCAAGCGTCCATCCACTGTAAATGAAGTCCAGAATTGATGTCACAGGCCATGGGGTTTATACACATTTACAAATAAATACATGGAAATTCCTTCCTTTTATCATCGGTCTTAAACTTTTATCATGTAAACATGGGTGTTAAAAGAGTTGATGGGAAAAGTGACAACACCCACACACACACACACATACACACACACACAGGTCAGAATATAGAATTAGGTTTGGGCAACAAAGAATTTCCTGTGTAGTGCTGTACTGTCCACACAATGGGATGGTTATAACTGGGAAGGGCAATGGAAGTTACTGTTGTTAATAGCAAGGTGCCTTTTGTGTTTTGCAGGAAGACAAAACACGGGTGAAACTGTCCGATACGCTGTCGTACGAGGCGCTTTTATATCTCAAAGGAAGGACATAGCATGCATCAACGAACAGAAGGCAGGAAGGCATTTAAAATGCCACTTTTCCCCTTTTAACTTGATGAAAAACTGCATTTACCTTGCTAAATACGAAATATTAACAACAAAATAAACCCATATGTAGGGACATTTCGTGAAAAATATGTTTGTGCATATTGTGATTAAACACATTTAATTATTTGCTGTAAGGGAGAAGGAGGTATGTCAACCCAGTGGTTAAAATGAGCTATTGCTGAAAATGTCCTCTAAAGTGTAACCGAAGCAAACACATAAAGAGTAGAAAACAAAAGAATAAAAAATGTGACTTTAGGCATGCACAACAAATTCAATTAGTTGGGGATACTCTTACAAATCAGTTAAAAAGCAGTGACCAGGCACCTGAGTAACTGGTGAGTTAAAGACAGTGACCAGGCACCTGAGTGACTGGTGAGTTAAAAGCAGTGTACAGGCGTCTGAGTAACTGGTGAGTTAAAAGCAGTGACCAGGCGTCTGAGTAACTGGTGAGTTAAAGGCAGTGACCAGGCAGGAACAACGACAAGAAAGGGAACCTGGGACAGACAGGGATAGAAGCACGGGACTGGACAGAATAAAGGGGAAAACAGGATGGTTAACTAGGTCCAGAATACAGCTGGCCGAATTAGCATAAGGAACAAGCTAGGAGATGAAGGAGATCAAGGAGCCTGGGTAGGAGCTGCAGGGCCCACAGCGGTCCCTGGCAGGGAGGGGGCACGGATGGACAAGGTCAGGCTGCTGTGAACTGCTGTGTCATACTGTATACCTGGGAAATTATTCATCATTTCAATACTTTATATTTCAATATCTGTGCTCAATACACGGTTATAAAAAAGGTTAATTAAGGATTGTAAATTATATACTTTGCCTGAAAAAGATATAAAGTAGTACATAAGCAAATTGTGAATTTATTAACCAAAACAAATTAAGCGTTACAGACAGCAGTTACCGTGCTAACACGTGTTTGCGGTGTTAACATCACGTGGTGCAGAGTCGTTCGCTGGGAGGGGGTGCGTTGTAGGAAGCTGCCGGTTAAGCCTGGATATATTTTTGCATTAAAAATGATGACAGTGAAAATATCTGGAACGAACAGGTCGACGGGGGATATTCGTGCGCTGTAAGGCGTTTATCTGCAATATTCATAAAACATGGCGGGCGAAGGTAAGCCGCTGCGTGCAGAGACGCACAGATTAGTTAGCTGGATGCCAACCTTTAGCTTTACAGAACAGAGTCACGTCGAGACACCCGGGAGATGCTCGTAGGTGGCGCACTAACAGAGGCATTGCGTTTCTACAGGACGAAAGCGAGGGTAGGAAAGCCGCAGAGATTAGAGAGAAATAAAATACATTGTTTGTTTAATCCGAACCTGCTATCTTTTTCGAGTAATCTTCTGCTGTTCCAGCATTTTTATTTACCTGATCAAATAAATAAATGAAAGAAAGAAAGTAAGAGAGAAAGAAAAAGAAAACAACACCAAGGACATTACATGAAGCCATATACGATTAAGCAAGGTTATTAAAATAATTGTCCGATGTTCTTAAGACCATTAGAAAACCTGCAGTTTTTCCTTAGTTTAATACACACTTAGTCTAACTGTATGCATGAAATAGTTCCCATGAGGAGTCAACTGTCAGGTTCTGCTTTTATCTCCGTAGTAGAGACTAGCATGACCCCCACAGAGGAAATGAATGGATCTGGGTCTGGCCATCTGATGGACTTTTTAGATGAGCCCTTCCCGGATGTTGCCACTTATGAGGATTTCCATACTATCGACTGGCTTCGGGAGAAGTCCCGGGACACAGACCGCCACCGGAAGGTGAGCATGCTGGGCCCTGAAAACAGGGCTGACTGTCAGGGGTGTTCGGTCAAATCCCTCAGTACATCCAGCCTGATTTTATTGTGTGTTTATTGTATGCCCAGATCACCAGTAAGAGCAAGGAGTCCGTCTGGGAGTTTGTTAAGAGCCTCCTGGACGCTTGGTCCGGATGGATGGTGATGCTTCTCATTGGGCTTCTGTCAGGTGTGGCCCAGCTTCACTTCAGAGCTGCAACATCCAAACTGTATTAACATCCGTGCTTATAGTTAAAGAATGGTGTTTCTGAATACCATGAACACAAAGGTCATACTTGTGTACCTGCTTACTTAACTGCCAAGAATGAACTTGGGCTACAGTGAATCATGGGATTGTTATGTTTAGTGAGGATGCAACGGACGCTTCCGTGATATTTGGGGCGTTTGGGGATTTTTACCATCCGCTGGTCATGGGCGTAAATTATGGGGTTGTGGTAAACACCCCATAATTATTCTTCACGATCAGTTTCCAATATATTGAGATGATATGTGCTTCATGAAGAAGGGTATGTGATGTCTTGAAAACTAATTACACTGGTCTCTCGTCTGTAGGTACACTGGCTGCCGTCATTGACCTGGCAGCGGACTGGATGACGGACCTGAAGGAAGGAGTGTGTCTGTCAGCATTCTGGTACAGCCATGAGCAGTGCTGCTGGACCTCGAATGAGACCACGTTCGACGACCGGGATAAGTGTCCACAGTGGCAGACATGGTCCGAACTCACGATGGGCCGCACACAGGTACGCTGTCATTACCGAGTCAGGATCCGAAACCCTTATATCGCTTGTGCTGGTTCTGATTAAACACTGAATGTACGGCGTTTGGCTGTACTCCTTTCTCTTCTTGCCAGGGTGCTGGGGCGTACTTGTTAAACTACTCTCTGTACATCAGCTGGGCGCTGGTCTTCTCCTTCCTGGCCGTGTCTCTGGTTCGGGTCTTTGCTCCGTATGCCTGTGGATCAGGTATTCCTGAGGTGAGCCCCCCCAGTACTCTGTCCTTCCTTGATTAAAAAAATGACTCGAGCGTAACACAGTACCATGTAGTATGAGCTCATGTTGTATGAGATGTGGACCCCCCCCGCAGCAATTTCCTCTCTGTCCCCGTCAGATAAAGACAATTCTCAGTGGATTTATCATCCGGGGCTACCTGGGAAAATGGACCTTGCTGATCAAGACGGTCACGTTGGTTCTGGCGGTATCATCCGGGCTCAGTTTGGGAAAGGAGGGCCCATTGGTGCACGTGGCCTGCTGCTGTGGAAACCTCTTCTGTAGCCTGTTCTCCAAGTACAGCAAGAACGAGGGCAAACGCAGAGAGGTAAACGATTACCCAACTACAACTACAAGAGAAATTTGTCACCCGTCAAAGTAGTTAAGATTTTTTCGCCCTTCTGGCAAACTTCGCTTGTTTATATCGACTGCAAATAGCATTTTCGTAATTTCCTTGCTTGGTATGCGAATCTTGTGATTGTAAACCCGCTGGCGTTGTCCCACAGCTTATGTTAGCAGAGGGAATCCTCCATATGTTACAGCTCCAACGGTCCCTTTGACCACCTTTTAATGAACTTTGGCTTTGTGTTCTACAGGTTTTATCTGCAGCAGCGGCAGCTGGAGCTTCTGTGGCATTCGGGGCACCAATCGGAGGAGTTCTCTTCAGCCTGGAAGAAGTAGGGTGACTCTCACATTTCTTTATTTTATTTGACCCAGTAAGATTAGATAAGATGAACTTCATTCCCCAGGGGGAACATGTTCATTGAGTGTGTTCATTGAACGGTGTCCTACTCTGCTGGTGTTCCTCAGAATAGAATGACTTCTCTTTGTGTAGGTTAGTTACTACTTCCCCTTGAAGACCCTGTGGAGGTCCTTCTTCGCCGCCCTAGTGGCCGCCTTCACTCTGCGCTCTATCAACCCATTTGGCAACAGCCGGCTGGTCCTGTTTTACGTCGAATACCACACTCCCTGGTACATGGCAGAACTGGTGCCCTTCATTCTGCTGGGAGTGTTTGGGGGTCTGTGGGGGACGCTCTTCATTCGAGGAAACATCGCCTGGTGCAGACGCCGCAAAACCACGCAGCTGGGGAAGTACCCGGTGTTGGAGGTGATGGCGGTGACGGCCGTCACGGCCATCCTGGCCTTTCCCAACCCCTACACCAGACGCAGCACCAGCGAGCTTATCTCTGAGCTCTTCAACGACTGTGGAGCTCTGGAGTCCTCGCAGCTGTGCGACTACGTCAATGACCCCAACATGACGCGTCCGGCGGATGATATTCCCGACCGGCCTGCCGGCCCGGGGGTCTATACCGCACTCTGGCAGCTCGCGCTCGCCCTCATTTTCAAGATCATCATCACCATTTTCACCTTTGGAATAAAGGTCAGGACATCATGGCCGACGGACTTCAGGTGCCTGAAAGCGCAATGGCGTCTGAGTTCTGATTGACCTTCTCTGCTCTGGACAGATCCCCTCCGGCCTCTTCATCCCCAGCATGGCCGTAGGGGCGATCGCCGGGCGCATCCTGGGCATCGCCGTGGAGCAGATGTCTTACCATCACCACGACTGGATCATCTTCAAGAACTGGTGTCGCCCCGGAGCCGACTGCGTCACGCCCGGCCTCTACGCTATGGTGGGAGCAGCAGCATGCCTGGGTTTGAGCCTCATACCTTTCAGATTGCCCATTTTCTGTTTTTGCTCCGCCAATTCCACCCGCTGCGTTTTACGTGGCCACGTTCTCCTCCTGAAATTCCCGTCCGGCCGCCTGTAGGTGGGGTGACGCGGATGACGGTGTCCCTGGTGGTCATCATGTTCGAGCTGACGGGTGGTCTGGAGTACATCGTGCCGCTGATGGCCGCCGCCGTCACCAGCAAGTGGGTGGCGGACGCCTTCGGCAAAGAGGGGATCTACGAGTCCCACATCCAGCTCAACGGCTACCCCTTCCTGGACGTGAAGGACGAGTTCACGCACCGCACGCTGGCTACGGACGTGATGCGTCCGCGCTGCGGAGAGCCCCCGCTCTCCGTGCTCACGCAGGACAGCACCACGGTGGAGGACGCCGAGGCCCTTATCAAAGACACCGACTACAACGGCTTCCCCGTGGTGGTGTCCCGCGAGTCAGAGCGCCTCATAGGCTTCGTGCAGCGCAGGGATCTGACTCTGGCTATCAGTGAGTCTCTGGGAGTCATCTTGCCGCTGGGGGTCATCATGCCGCTGCATCTTTTCTCCAAATCGGTCTCATAGCCATTACCGAAAAGAGGTTAATGACTGTGAGATGGTGGGTGTGTGGTCCACTCAGGAGTAATTAAGTAATTCAGTATCCGAGAGTGTTGTGTTTATTCAGTCTGTTCCTTGTATGGTTGGAATTATAGTTGCTGTTTTTTTTTTTTTTATCTTATTTTAACTCTGGCGCCTGTAATATTTTGCTGTTTAGTTTTGTTTTTAACGTTTTGGCTCTTTAGCTTTATAATTTATGTTTTATTTCTGTTCTGTTGACCCTATATCTACCTCATCCCTGTAACTCTGAAAAAGGGACTCTCATCTCCATCACAACACCTAATCTGTGTTATTTAGATGAAGTTGCTTGCACACATATCAGTGCTGTTAGTAGTTCAACCCCATCCAGGGGTTGTTTTATTCTTATGCTGGACGCATTTTAGAGATACTATGTGTGAAATCCATTTATAGCATTTTTTTACAGATGACTAAACTGGACTTGTCACGGACACTTAGCCGTACTCCTCTTCCTCCAGAAAACGCCCGGCAGAAACAGGAAGGGGTGGTGAGCATCTCCACGGTGTACTTCACTGAGGAGGCCCCCCAGCTGCCCGCTCAGAGCCCCCAGCCCCTCAAGCTGCGACGCATCCTCAACCTGAGTCCCTTCACCGTCACAGACCACACGCCCATGGAGACGGTCGTGGACATCTTCAGGAAGCTGGGGCTGCGGCAGTGCCTGGTCACTCGGAGCGGGTGAGTCTCTCAGGGGTCGCCATTGGCCGTCGTCGTTTGAGGCCCCCTAGTGGCCAGAATTCTCATATTCGATCTATTTTTTTTTTTTTTCCCCGTTGTGCAGCCGCCTTTTGGGCATCATTACAAAGAAGGATGTTCTCAAGCATATGGCTCAGATGATGAACCAGGACCCGGAGTCCATCATGTTTAATTAGAGCGTCTAATGTGCCCTGGGACAAACCCAAGCACACATACGTCAACCAAAGGCCTTGGAGGACCTCTTCTGCCCATGACGTTATGCAAAGCTTTGACTTTAATCATCAGACGTCTGAAGAGCGCTACATTGGATGGAAGTGCCAAATGAGGTGGAGAAGTCTTTAGGTAAAGAGGAATTCAATGAAGTAAGACCTCTGGCTATATGTCTGCTGCAGTTATTATTATTATTATGCTCCACCTCATCTTGGAATCTCTCTTATCACACGTATCTGTTGGCTTGTGTTCTGCAGCACAGAGCTGGTCTTGGTTGACACACTCAGCCACGTAAAACTAAGCAGTCGCTACTCACTTGCCCGTGGAGTAATGACAAATAAAAGAGACACCCTTTCTTATAGCAGGATGTTATTGTTCGTTTTATTTCCAGTATTAGCTGCGACACGCACTCCGTATTGTTCGCTGTCACCCTTGTTGTTAAAGCACGCAGTACAACGACCTGAAGTATTTGGGCGGTTTCTCTCTGCCGACGCTCCCCTTCACTGCTCTCTTTTAGTGTATAAGCTCCATCCTCAGATATCATTCTTAATCATCTTGTATAAAACTGAGCTTTTAGGCAGAGCATTCTGGTTGGTTTTAATCTGACAGATCACAATCCCTGAAACGATCTGATGGACGTCGCGAATGTAACAGAAAAACGCAGTTTCCTATGAAGTTTGCCCCGTACTGTAAACAAATTTGCTTTTGTCTTTGAATCTTGTTTTAGCCTTAAAAAAGTACAGGGCTGTCTTGGCTGCCTTTGCTCTTAATCATTGGCTTAGCACTGCTTTTCTTACCCAATAACAATAGCCTGTATTGTGTCCTATTTGTTATTAGCAAAAAAAATAACAAAGTTGCAGGGGGGTTATATGTCTGGCTATAGAGTTTTTCTCATATTTGTTAAAGTTAATCAAAGTAGAAAAGGGACTAGTTGATCTAATTTTTTAGAAATTCCTTTTTGCCGCAGACCCCTGAGGGTCGAGTGTAAGTGTGTTTATTCCATAGGTTACTGTCTATTGTTTGGCTTTTCTTGATTGTTCTGTCAGAGCAGCAGAGCTGCCCAAACATGAAGTGCATGTTACATAAAATGTAAAACTTGCTGATTGCAGGACGGTATGATTGTTGATCCAAGTGCTGTGATAACGGCATTTCTAAACAAATCCTCCCTTAACTGTGTGTGTAGGTTTGTTTGTTTGTTATTTATGATATTTTTATTGTGATGATGTTTTACACTATGTCCTATTAAGTGTTATGCTATATATTAAGTACTAATTAAGAGAACTAAAGTAAGAAAAAATAGTTAATATTTTGCTAAGTGCTAAGATAGAAGTTCTGTTTTAAATGCTTCTTCTGTAGATCTTGCAGTAACTATGTTTAAATACATTGGAGAATTACAATGTAAAAATGTTACTCAATTTTGCATTCTAATTGTATTTAATGATGGGAGCTATAACTGTAATATTTGCATTTTTTCTGAATTGTGCAATTTTTTATGTCCATCCATCCATCCATCCATCCATCCATCCATCCATCCATCCATCCATCCATCCATCATTCTTACCCAGTTATCCTGAGCAGGATTGCGGGGTAAATTTCTTTTCCTTTTAAATATTCACTATGTATTCTGTATACTGCTATTTTTTTCTTTCTGGCAGTTTATGTAGGTATAAATGGAAATTGTTTTGCACAGGAGCCAATTCACAAATGACACGACAAATTAAATTAAATGACAAAGTAACACACCGATAGAATTTCTCTGGTTCTCCCTTTTACCTGTTAATCATTTACCTGTTAATGAAGTGAGGGAGGTTTCGGGTGGGAGCGCAGGGTCAGGAGCATGACGAGCGCAGGACTGACCTGAATACTCTGACCACAGATCCCCGACCTGCTGACTGCCGCCCCCAGAATCAGTGTCACATGATCGCATTTCAAACACCAGCAGTGACCTTAAGCTGCCACTCTGAGTCGGTGTGGTTGTATGTCAAGAAAGAAGATCGATCATGAATTCTGTGGCCCTTACATCTGAAGAAAAATGTGTTACAGAGCATGTTACTGAAATACTATTTCAACAGATGTACTTCACATGTGAGGAAATGTTCTCTGATCTCTGCTTATTGTATATGTCACTGTAACTTTAAACAACTGTTAAATAGGTCGAAGTACAAAATGAATAGATGGGAACAGTTTTGAAAATCCGTGTGTACAGGGAAGACAAAATAATGTAAGTCTATATAACACATGTTACATATATGAATTTATGTATATATATTATAATAGTATGGAGAATATGGAGTTTAGGCGAAAATGTTCAAGTAAAATGGTGTAAAGTGTTATTGTATAATATTAGGCTGGCAGTCAACCTACATAAATTGAACAAAGCAGAATAAGGTAATAAGGTAAATTGGTAATCACTATTGCTTGATTACCTGTCTGTATAGTAAAACATAGTACAGAAATGCAGAACGAGGTGTTGGCATAAGACATAACTCTTCTTTGTCCAGCCAAACTATAAGCATTACTCAAAAACCAGAGGTGATGTTTACAGAGGAGTGTGTGGCAGAGTCTGAGGCCGGCTTGTAAGCTGAGGGAGCAGGATGTGGCTGTCGTGTGGGCAGGATAGGAGGAAGCCCAGCTCATTGGCTGTCATGGGGGCAGGTTAGGAGGAAGCCCAGCTCATTGGCTGTCGTTTGGGCAGGTTAGGGGGAAGCCCAGCTCATTGACTGTCATGGGGGCAGGTTAGGAGGAAGCCCAGGTCATTGGCTGTCGTGGGGGCAGGTTAGGAGGAAGCCCAGCTCTTTGGTTGTCATGTGGGCAGGATAGGAGGAAGCCCAGGTCATTGGCTGTCGTGGGGGCAGGTTAGGAGGAAGCCCAGGTCATTGGCTGTCGTGGGGGCAGGTTAGGAGGAAGCCCAGCTCTTTGGCTCAGCGCTGGCTGCTCAGGTACAGCTTGTGTTGCGATGTCCGCCGCTCCTCCTGCTCGGCCCCGAGGCCGGCGCCTCCCGGCGTCTCGCCTGGACCTCTGCTGTCGC
Source organism: Brevimyrus niger (assembly GCA_015164015.2). Classification (NCBI taxonomy): domain Eukaryota; kingdom Metazoa; phylum Chordata; class Actinopteri; order Osteoglossiformes; family Mormyridae; genus Brevimyrus; species Brevimyrus niger. The sequence continues at coordinate 15,540,467 of JAABNY020000034.1, forward strand.
TGCAGGGAGCCTCGCGCTCTGACCTTTTCACCTTCCTCATCAGCCAATCAAAGATGGCAAGACCAGATTTGCAACTCTGAAAGAAACAGCCATTGCAAAATATACACTTTGTCTGGGTGGAACTTTTGTTCACTTCATAACCTTTCTTATGCAGCCCTGCAGTGTGACAGAGCCCCGAGTGCCCAGCTGGTACAGTGACACAGTGTGACAGTGAATGAATGCAGTGTGACAGAG
>JAABNY020000034.1:15551802-15566494 GCA_015164015.2 Brevimyrus niger
ATCATCTCGCGACCCCCCCTCAATGTCTCACGACCCCCCAGAGGGTCGCGACCCCTACTTTGGGAACCACTGGTTTATGAAACCTGTCCTTTCAAATTGAGGGAAGTTGGAAGTGTGCTGACACAACATTCTGTCCTGCTAGTCTCCTAATATATAGATAGATAGATACCTTAAAGTCTGCACCTCACGGCCCAATATGAATACATGTCCTGAGAATGACAGGATTGCGGACTTTTCACTGCAAATTAGTCATACGGCCACAAATCGAGGTCTGGGAGGAGGTTCGGGTGCAATGCTGAGGTGGCCCCGCAGCTTCCCCCACCCGTTCTCTGCCGTGTTCCTTCCAGACTAATAAACTACTTTGCAAAGATACTCAAAGGACAAGATCAGGACATATTCAACAGAAAATTCAGCCTGTCAAACTGTCCCAAGACTGAACATATACATGAGACACGAGGGAATATATTCACCATCTGAGGACACAGAATAACAATCAAATGTCAGTTGTTATAAACAATGCGTGAAGTGCAAGATAAATACTTTTAAATATTTATGCATTGAGTAAAGAATCCCACCCAAGATGAACAGATTCCTGATTATTTATTCAGCAGTATAATTCCGGCGATTCAAGTTTAGCTGAATCTAGATCTTAAACAGGTCCACGTTCCTGAGAACAATGCAAGATACTGCCACAGGTTGTGATCGGGGTGTGAGCTTTGTTCTGCCAAAAGCTATTTTTTATTCATTATAAAATTTAAAGTAGTAGAAAAATTAAAAGAAAATAGAAAAACATTAAAAGTGACAGAAAAATAGTTTCTGTGCTCGTAATTGGAAGGCTGCTGGTTCGAACCCCAGGGTCAGCAGAGGGATGCCACCATTCAGCCCTTGAACGAGACCCATCAGCCCAATTTCTCAAAGGAACTGGTTGAACAATGCATTTTGGATAAAAGTAGCTTCTAAACATAAATCTCTGTTTTACATACATTAAGAACCTAAATAGAACACAGTCTATTGTAAGCACTACCAGATATTTAGCCCTTTGTCGGTGGCATGTTGGTTCCACACAGGCAGCACAGACATCAGCACCAGTAAGGTGGCTGGTTTTAGTACCAATCCTGCTCTGTATGCTGTATAGATTTCCTTTGGATACCTCAGGTTCCATTAATACAAAACATGCTAAAATGAACAGGACAAAAAACATGTATATATATACAGCATTAATGTAATTTAAAGATATATTAACTACACAGTACGATATTGTAAACACTGCAAACAGCTTCATTACGTTTCCTTCTGTATTTCGCGTGTCATCTATCACTTCACTGCACAGAATGATAAAAACACTGAATATTTGTATATATAGTTTACATGATGAACTCAATTTAATTCCTAAATTGTTTTTAGAAAGTGAAAGAAAAAATGCAGTATTTCCCTTCAGGTGCCATAGGTACTGACCACAGGTCTGTGCATTCTGCAGTGAAATGGTTTTTAAGGTTTGTAGCTGTATCTAGTAAAACTAGAAAATGACGTCAGTGTGCAAACAACTCAACATTATAAGTTCTACAAATACCATCAGCACTATGTACAGTTCAGTAAGCTCTCATTTAGCGCGACCACAGACGAAGCCAGCTGGCTGTCAGTCACAAAATCCCCCGCAACGATGTTGAGGCATTCACTGTTGGACCCAGGTCTTTGTTCCGTGACCCAGGTCAGTAGTGCTGGGTAGGTGGTAATCACCAGGTCCTTCAAAGACTCCAGAGGGTGGAGACAGATGTACTTCAAATCTTCTGTCAGGTTAATACCAGCGACAAAGAAGCCCGCTGCAAAAAATATTCAGGCCACATTGTGCGCAGGTTTAATACAAAGAAATAATTTGTTTTGATTTCTTGAAGTTTCTGCCATCGGGTCTTCATAGCAGCACTGAGCACTTCCACTAAAGGCGACATTAAAACACTAGATGAGATTGGCTGAACTCTAACCACATGACGCGCCTTCATCCCTCACCTGGGCGGCCTTGCTGCTTCCTTCGCTCCAACTCCTGGATCAACGCCTCTGCCTTGCACTTGTTTGCCCACCAGTACGGGATGTGCGGCCACAGCTCGCCATGGCGACCCACAGCCATGTGATCGTATGACACTATCACCTGATAGCCCTTGCTCCACAGGTTCCTCAGGGTTACCGTCTCCTGGAATTAACAAGAGAGTCACATAAATTCAAGTCAATATCTTATGAGCGTTTCCTAGGGTTGGGCGACATCACATCCATATAAAATTTCACCTGTCCGATTATGACCAGGGCTTCAGATGACAGGCGAATCATTTAGCTGGATGCTAGCTTTTCGGCACGATATGGATATTTGTTTACGGAAACAATGTTAGGCAAATTAGCAGCATGGCTAAAATATTAATGAGATTTGTTTTGTGACATCCAAAAGTCAGTAATCTGTATAAACTTGCATATATTTATGTTTATTAAACTCAGTTAGTGGAGCACACCACATTATACCGTTTCAGTATATCATGGGGTGTATAATTCAGTGTGATATGGGGTGTATACTTCAGTGTGATATGTTGTGTATACTTCAGTGTGATATGTTGTGTATACTTCAGTGTGATATGGGGTGTATACTTCAGTGTGATATGGGGTGTATACTTCAGTGTGATATGGTGTGTATACTTCAGTGTGATATGGGGTGTATACTTCAGTGTGATATGGTGTGTATACTTCAGTGTGATATGCACTGAAGAAGTGGTGAAGAAATGGACAGATCAGCAGCCACGACATCTTCTAAGAGAGGAGATACTGCGGATGAACACGGGGAAAAGATGTCAGTGGTGTGGTGGTACTTTTTGCAGTTTAAAGTCAAACACGTTTGTTAAACATAAGCAAATGCCAAATGTATAATGATTACTAAATTTTGGCCATCATAAAAAGCCACATTAATATACTACTAATCTGCTTAAAAAAATGTGGGTACAAATGTCTATATAGTACTAAAAAGCTGGCGTCTGGCCAAATGTTTCACCCATCATTTGAAGCCCTGGCGATTATTGTCCATGGGTGATATAATATCGCTGTGATATCGCCCAGCCCTACCATTTCCCCTCCAGTTTATTAAACACTCCATGTACTTTTTAACAAAGCTGTTCTCTTCAACAATTCATGTAAGAAACCTACTTGGAAAAACAAGCCAGCTGTACCTTATTAGGACACAACTTTGTGGTGAAGACTTCCTTTATGGTTTCAATGAGGACATTGTGAAGTTCTTGGTTTAATCCCTGGAAGTGACTGAAAGACAAGATCACCACCTCTCTTGGATGGACATCCAACCACTCTCTAATCTCCTTCAGAACAGACTACAAAAGAGAAGTACAAAATAATCCTTGCAGCAGCTTAAACCTTTTCTGTAAAGATAAATTCTGTAATTCATACTGCTCTATCAGATATGCAGGCAGTCCCCAGGTTACGAATGAGCTCAGTTTCCAAAGTCTTTAAGCCAAATTTGTAGGTAAGACAGCAAATGAATCACACAGTACATAATAATAATCCTACAGTAATAAGTTATAAGTAACTACATACTGTGCTGCATGGTACGTTAAGCTGACAAACTGCTAAAGCCACCCAACGACATCCAAGCAACACACAAGTGGTGCATGTGTTCATTATCTAAGCATGAACTGTCCATAAGTCATATACTCTAAACCTGGGAACCGCCTGTACAATGTAACTTACATAAACCAATTAACAAAGGGCCTCAAGTTGATTCAATTGTTTAAATGTTGCAAATACTAAACTTTTCCATAGCCGAGTGTAAACTATATTATACATATTAAGAGACAATGTTATAAATGCCACACACAATTTCAATATTTTTAGAACAGGCAGTAAATAAAAAAAGTCAAACATTACAGCATGCGTAATGCTGAGCTGCACTGTTGTTGCACAAGTAACATTTCTCGGTGGTTTCCTATGCAGATGACTTTAAATAACCTATTAAATAAAGTTACACCGGATGCATGGTAACTTACCTCCACGGTCACCGTCGTATAGACGCCATGATAAAAGCACAAGTCACTGGAGCAGTCACTGGGCCGGTGGGCGATTCGGAAGTCACAGTACCGAACTCCGCCATCCAACTGCTGTGTTACACTGGAATCCTGAGGAAAAACCAGGAAGGGGGTAGATGACTGGCATGCTGCTACCGGAGTATGATCTCAGCCAGATTGCCGAGATCGGTATCCATTGGTATAAACCGGTATCCATTGGTATAAATCGGTATCCATTGGTATAAATCGGTATCCATTGGTATAAATTGGAATCCATTTTAGCAGGCTTTTCTTTAAGCGCTTTTCCTTAAATAGTGTTGCTTTGTGTTACCGTTTTGCTGAACTGTCATCTTTCCCCAATTTGAATTTTCTGACCGGTATGTTGCTTTCATCATCAGACCCCAAAACCCGTCTCCACAAGCCCCGGAAACCCAGGCACATCACTCTACATGTCTTAAATGAGCCCAAGTACTAAAAATTTCAGTAATATCGCGCTTAAATGAGTTTTCTGATTTATTAGGCCGAAAGGAAACAGCAGTTGAATTTCTATGCTGCTTACCTGTGTTACAGCCCATTTGTACAAAAAAGGACGGACCAGTGGTTTCATGTACTTATCCAGCTTCTGCAGCAAATCTGGCTGCGTGGGATCCATCGGACTGTTGTTCTTATCCAGACAGTAAGTAATGGTGTTATGACTTCCTACAAAACGCACACAACATGCTTAAACCTGAAACATGTTAATCGTAATTTCAGAATACAAGAACAAAAACTCATCCAAGAATAAAATATTTGTACATACACTTTTTGTGATCATAAATATTCATTTGGTTTTTGTAAGTAGTAACTGCGAAGTGTATACGTGCCCATTTACCTGGGATGGCTAGGTGATAGAGAGGCAGGGTCTGAAGTACGACTGGCAGGTGAGACATCCAATTGTCCGTGGGCAAATCTCTCAGGGATGGGTTACTCGCAGACATCTCTGTATTACTACACGAAAATTATTCAGTATAAACAATGTGTATGCTGGAGGGTAAACAAATTTGTAAATATAAATAAATAATTTGCATATATAAAAAGCTCACAGCGTGTCGAAGAGGACTAGGAAGTGAATTTTATACCAAAATCTACTGATACACCAATGAATACTTATACTTTAAAACGAACAACGGTAATCAATAAACACATTATGCATACATTTGTTTCTAACCATCGTGGCAGTTACACCTGGCAACAAACGAATAATTACCTCCCCCGAATAACTAACGACGCGGAAGTTACAGTAATCTCTTCTTTACTCCTTTCTGCAGGAAACTGCTATGGGGACAGACTTAAAAAGCTTCCCATAACAAAAGAAATGGCCCAGACACATCCGCTTATTCCCAGTCTGTCCCATCCAGGCACCGTCAGGAGAGGTAACGATAAAACCGGAGCCCGGAACTGCAGCCGGCCGTCCGCCGTGTCGGCGTGCAAATGGACGCTTCGTGTGGAAGTACAGCGAGATACTCTAACATAATGCAAAACTCGCAATTCAAATTCAAATTAAGTTCGAATTTTAACGTCTTCTTTATCACACATTACTGTCGCTATTTCACGGGAGACCCGGTGTAAGACGAAGAGGAGCTGCAGAGAGTTTAGCGCTGCATTTCATATCCTGAGAGGCGCTCGTGCTCCTACGTCATCGCGACCTTTTAACGGGGAAGCTCACCGCCCGGTACAGCCGTTTACGCCGCCCTTTTATAAGAACATAAGACATTTACAAAGGAGAGGCAGCCATTCGGCCCATCAAGCTCGTTTGGGGGAACTTAACTAATAGCTCAGAGTTGTTAAAATCCTATCTAGCTCTGATTTGAAGGAACCCAGAGTTTTAGCTTCCGCTACACTAGCAGGAAGACTATTCAATACTCCAAGTACACGCTGTGCAAAGTAGTGCTTCCTTAAATTTGTTTTAAAATGTTCTCCCGCTAATTTCCACTTATGGCCACGGGTTTTTAAACTAATGTTAAAATAGCCATTTGGCTGAACAGCATCCAGACCCGTTAGAATCTTATACACCTGGATCATGTCCCCCCCCTCCCCTCAGTCTCCTTTGCGCAAAGCTGAACAGATTCAGCTCAGCTAACCTCTCCTCATAAGATATTCCTCTAAGACCAAGAATCATTCTCGTAGCCCTACGTTACAGCATTTCTAAGGCAGCAATATCCTTCTTAAGGAATGGTGACCAAACCTTATATTCTACCCACACGGCGTTAAGTCCAAACCCGGGCTGTGAGATGTATTTAAACACTTCGTACGTATATTGTAAAGTGATACGTAATTATTACTAGTTTTCCATAGTCACTCCTCGGTCAAGCGGAAAGCGCCAAGTAGGCCGCGGACGTCGGCTCGGGTCTCCCGGCTTGAGTCCGGCACTGGGGGCTGGACGTGGCGCTTGTCACCTCGGCTTGCAGTCTTGTCTGGAAAGTCGTTGCATTACAGCAGTCATGGCGGAAGTTGTGGATATCTCACATGTCAAAGGCAAATTCATTTGAAACTAGTTACTAGTACATTTTATGTTGCCTGCCATTGCAAAACTCTTAATTTTGTTGAAGGTTGGGGAGATTATTAAATGGTGTACGGTCAAAAAAAATATTGATTGGTTTGTGGCTTAATATTTGATATGTAGCTGATTAGCTACCTAGCTGTTGTTTAAGCAGGGGAATACTAAAAGTAATATAATTATTAATTAATGTAATAATGTAAGAATTCATTTTGTTATGTGTATATTAACCTATTAACTTAACTAGTTACTCGCTAGCCCAGTTTACAACTTATCAACACAAGCAAACACAAACAAATAGGTTTGTTGATCGAGCTCTTCACGTTCAGTAACGTTGCAAAATTAAGCAAAACAAAACATAGCTTTCTTACTGCCTCCAGTTTACTCCGACTTAACAACTGGAACATACGTTATGCCGTAGTTACAATTTCCCTACTCTGACTAAACTAGCATTAGACTGCCGGCTTGCTCCAAAATTACTATAAAGCAAACTTTGCTGTCGACTGGATAAAACGGACTGTAGAAAAACACCGAGAAAATGTAAATGAGTCTAGCAATGTGCTGTTGTCCTATTCGGGACTTTTCCAGGTTTCTGCCCTGTTCTTCCTGGGATAGACTCCAACCACAACAGAACGTTGCAGTGGGTATTTTTTGAACGCTTCTGAAGGGAGTCTGCTTATCGGAATGGTAAAGTTCCAGATAATATATTATTAAAATTAATGATTTTAATGATGAACACCTAACCATTTGGAAAACCCTCTATCCCTCCATCTGTCTCAAACAGAATAGCGCACTAGGGTGTGGTACATCCTGGATGGGATGTCAGTAAATCACAGGGTGTACACACACACACACACACACACACACACACACACACACACACACACACACACGGCATACTCTATGGGCAATTTAGAGGTACCAGTTAACCTAGGAGCGTGTCTTTGAACCACAAGAGTTAACCTGAGTACAAGGAGGAATCCCATGTGATGTATGGAGAAGACACAAACACATCCATTCACAGGCACAGACTCCTGAGCCACACACCAGATATTTAAGCTACTCCCCTGCTTTTGGCCTGATTGCCACCTGGGACAGACTCCAGGCTTCAGTACCCCAGACTGGACAAGTGGTTGGACAAAATTTAGGTTGTGTCACAATAAAATGAGGCATTTCCACCTCTCCACCTTTTCTCAATACATGACCTCATATTTTCACACCGACTGGCGCATCAATAGCTTTAACATTTCCTGTCATATACATCTGGGTTTTCATGTACAAATTAGTCAAATTTCATTGTGCCATTTAGGTTAAAAATCCATTAAAATCAAGAGGCAAAGCAGCAAAAGGAAATCACACAATATACTGGGATGCATTTTTTTTTTTAATTTAATGAAAAACATTAAAAAGAAAATACCTGAAAATTCAATACCACCTAATGCAGTAAACATAGTATAAAATTAGCACCCCCTTGGCGTTTGTCCGAGTGAAAGCCAAGACATCCCTCCAGGAATTCTTTACAGTGTTTTCAATAGTCTGAAAGATGACACAACTCAGCGATGCCTTTTAACAACAACATTTTATACAAGGAGATCTCCATTATCACAATAAGAGGTTGGGTGGTACAGCACATAAGCAATACCCTGGACTGCAGGTGCCTGAAATCACAAAACACAAAGAAATGGCTGCTCCGTGACCATCCAGCCTTTCCGACACCTCAGCATGGAGTAGCTAGACCATTAACAGGCCCTTAAGGAAAGCTGCCAGCTTTACAGTAGTACAGACTGGTTCCGCATTTTTTCAGATTTCCACCGGTTCACTACAGCATGGAGCGTCATACTCTATAATGAACCGATTACACAAGTAGTTCCTAAACCTGCTGTCCCGTGCAAGAAACGCACAAGTTTTTGACATTTTCCATGATTATTTATTTGGCAGTAATGTGCATACAGACTGCAGGAGTAAACTTCAGGGATGTACTGCGGTAATAATTTATAAAATCACTAATATTCTTTCACACAGCGTCACGCGAAATATTCCACCAGCAATTTCTGAAATCCAGCAATTGTCCTTGAGAAACACAATAGTCCTGATTGAGGGGGGTGCGCAGTTGGCTAATGTAATTGTTTTTCCCCTAAATATATGCAAGTTGAAACCTGGGTTAAAGACTGGATTTTCCTCATTCACTAAAAGCAAACTTCACTTATAGAATTTTACTTTGGACTGATCTGAAATTAACTGTAACCATACATGTACTTAGACACGTACACAACATTTTGGTAATGCTTAAGATGTGTGATGTATAAAAAATACTAACATAGGAGCATTCATCCATACAGATTATGTGCTCGCTGAGAATTTCTTTTTTTTTTTTGCACTGAACATAACGATTCTCACAGGGAGATACTGAACACAAAGATCCCATCTTTCCAAACCCCCCTGGTGGAAGAACTCAGGTATTTACACTGTCCCATAAAAGGGCAAAAAAGCACCAAGAAGATCTCCAAGCCAGGAGAGAGGAGTGTCATGGAAAGTAATGGCTTCAGTCTCTTATTAATGCCATGACACAAAACAGGTGTCTTAAATCACCAAAATAGACTATTCTGCAAACACAGGGAAAGGGTGTGAATTAACATGTTAATTGACAAGGGCATTTTGTGTAGACCTCCTCTTCAGCTGCCAGGAGTAACTATTTCAAAACTATAAAATGTAGAGACTTTTCTTAAATATCCACAACAGTAGTTAAAAGGCTGTTCTACACACGCCCTACAGATATGCCACTTGTGTCTTTAAATTAACTCAGTTTCAGCTAAAAATCCACTTGTGTAGCGTTAGGAAAGGCAGAAAGGGCAGACAGACATAAATATTTCAGTCTCTTCCTGGTTCGAAAAAAAAAGTAGTTTAGCTGGTCCAAACCGTTCACTCTAGTGAACGTGACCCTTGGGTTACAATGGCAGGAAGGACAGGCATCTCCTGATCCTTTACGGAGCATCCGTGTTTAGGCAGGCGCTCCCAGGAAACCGTACATGATGAGCGATTCCTCCTTGAAGACACAGGACAACCCTGAACTTCATCCTGAGCCCAGAGGAGGAAATACCAGAACCAGGTCACGTTTAAAGAAAAAAAAAAAATAGAAGAGAAAAAAAAAAAAAGTCATGGTCAAGACCTCTGCACAGAGGTCCTGGAGCCCAGTAAGAGTTTGCTCCTGCTGCTGCCTTTCCCACAGTCCCGATCTGGATATTCTTCCTCCAGGCCATAACCCAGGCCTCGGACACGCCTCTTCCTTCCCTTGATTTCAGGCTCCGAGTCGCTGAGCTCCAGGTCTGGGCAGTACCCATCACTCTCCTGGCAGGGCGTACCCGGGTCTTCGGTGGGGGTACTCCAGGCCGCCGCTCCGCGGTCGTTTGCGACTCCCGTCATGCCCTCCTTCAGCTGCCGGCTGGACTGCTCCACGCTGAAGTGACCCAAACCGTCTCTGTCCGATATGCCGTCCCGGCTTCCGAGCTCATAGGGGCGTCCGAGGGAGCCCTTCACAGCCTGGTCCTCCGCGCCGCTGCCGAGCTTGTGGAGCCGAGGACGCTCACGCTCCTCCCTGCCGTGCCCGTTGGAGGAGCGGCCGTGGAGGACGGAGTGATGTCCCGGGGTCTTTCCCGGTGGCTTGGCGACTGGAACCGGCAGAATGCGGTTGGTGAGGTGAGGTGTCTGGTCTCGCCCCTTTACCTGCCCCGCCTTGCCACAGCCGCCGCCGAACACATCCCCGCCGTTACCCGGACACAAGGGAATATTACCTGACCTGAAGCTGGACTTCCCGTTTCCAAGAGCTTCTTTGGGCATCTTTAGTTTCAGCGTGATCCTCGGCGGAGTACCGATGGTCGTCTCCAGTGACCGAGGGAGAGACGGGCCTGAAAACAAAGCCAAGAACATTGACTTTCTAGAACAGATCATTGCTAACCAGTTAGAAGAAAATATTTAAATACCACTTAAACCCACAAAGCATATTTGCAGTTACCACGTCTGTAACGTGAGCAGAAAGACAAGTGCACTGTCTCTACACTTGTTACTTACTTACCGATGTTTGTAAAAATGGCAAGAAATGTATTCCCTGCACAATTAGACAATGGCGAGTACAAAGGGAACATTGACCCAGGTCAGACTAAGTCAGAATGTTTTAAGATCGAGGACAAAATCCAAAATCAAAATCCAAATCATCTTCCGCTGTTTCTGCAATGAGGCTGTTGACGTAGCCCTGACCAGAAGAGAGCGGACATCACTCCATATCCATGGAAGGGTTCTACTCTCCAAGGTGGGATTTAGCAAATGAAGTGAGCATGAAACCTACTGACATTTAAATGAATATTTTCAGCGTTTTTTTTTTTTTTTGAGACACAAGTTTATACACAGAAGAAGGAATCGCCTTTATTTCAGTGGAAAAGCGCAGGGGGCGGGGCCTACCGACACACAGCTCCTCATCCAGCCGCTGCACTTGCAGGTTGAAGACCTGCTCCTGGGCTTTGCTGTGCGACAACTTGAGCTTCTCCCTGCGGCTCACCATGTAACACAGGTTCCTCACCTGCAACACCAAGCGAAGCAGGAAGGTAATGAAGCGGGATGGAGGACTGAGGGGCCGGAACGGCGGAGGCCTGAGGGGCTGGAACGGCGGAGGCCTGAGGGGCCGGAACGGCGGAGGCCTGAGGGGCCGGAACGGCGGAGGCCTGAGGGGCCGGAACGGCAGACGCCTGGCGCCCGTCGCTCGGGCCGCGGAGCTGCCCGCACTCACCCTCTCCAGGTCCTGCCGCAGGTGCATGAACATGCGCATGCGCGTGTGCACGCTGTTCTCCTCGGGCTGCGGCAGCACGTTCCGCTCCTCCTCCTTGGGAGGAAGGAGGACCTTGTTGAAGCTGCTCTTGCGCTTCAGCTTCCAGTACTGATAGATGAAGTCCAGGATGTGAGGCGGGAGCGTCATGCTCTGCGCCAACTCCCCGGGATGCACCAGGGAGTAGAACTCCTCCTCCAGCTCCTGCAGCTTTCGTGCCCGCAGGCCCAGCTTCTCGGTCTCCGTGGGGGGCTTCTGGCGGGGGGGGCTCAGCCCCCCCTCCCCCGCCTTGGGCTTGCTGTGCTTCAGGCAGTAGGACTTGAACTTGACCTCGTCGCCCTCGTCCAGGATGGTCTTCATGTCCAGGTTGTGCTCGAAGGCGCAGGTGACGTGGAACGGAACGATGCAGCTCTTCACCGAGCACTGTGGGGACAGAAGGTCACACTGATCAGGGACAGAGAACCGGCAGCTACATGCCGGAAATAAAAAAAAAAGCACAGTTCGAGATGTCGCACGGGACTAGATGACGGTTATCTGTGACGCGAGTTTGTTCGCTTGATGTTCTGCGCCGCTGGATGGGCTTCGACCCACCTGGATGCAGGCGCCCATCTTCAGCTTGCAGAGACTGCAGATCAGGGCCCAGCGGCTGGGGGGGATGTGAGACACTTTGGTGATTGGCTCCATCCTTTCCGGACAAGCGATGCTCACCTACAGCGGTGTTCATGAGGGGGGGGGGGAAAGGAGTCGCGTACAGTAATGCAGTCAGGAGGAACCTGGCATGGGGAAAAAGACGTGGCATCTTGGCTCCTAACTCACTTCGGGGATCCAGAGGGCACAGCTGACATGCGCCCATTTGGTGCCCGCCCGGGTGGCCTTCATGGCTCCGCCCTTATTTGGGCAGAGCATGCACTGCGGGTCAATGCCCAGGACACAGGTCCTGCAGAGCCAGCAGCCATCTGGAACCTTCACGATGCCGTAGCAGGCCTGCGGGGTCAAACAAGCCGGATTACACACCCGTCTCCATCTATCAGCAGGCCTGCGGGGCCAAACAAGCCGGATTACACACCCGTCTACACCTATCAGCAGGCCTGCGGGGCCAAACACGGCAGATTACACACCCGTCTACACCTATCAGCAGGCCTGTGGGGCCAAACAAGCCGGATTACACACCCGTCTCCATCTATCAGCAGGCCTGCGGGGCCAAACAAGCCGGATTACACACCCGTCTCCATCTATCAGCAGGCCTGCGGGGCCAAACACGGCAGATTACACACCCGTCTACACCTATCAGCAGGCCTGCGGGGCCAAACACGCCGGATTACACACCTGTCTACACCTATCAGCAGGCCTGCGGGGCCAAACACGGCAGATTATACACCCGTCTACACCTATCAGCAGGCCTGCGGGGCCAAACACGGCAGATTACACACCCGTCTCCATCTATCAGCAGGCCTGCGGGGCCAAACACGGCGGATCACACACCCGTCTACACATATCAGCAGGCCTACGGGGCCAAACACGCCGGATCACACACCCGTCTCCATCTATCAGCAGGCCTCCCACAGCCACTTCCTCTAAGCTCGCACTCCGTCGGCCGACTAGTAGAACCGCAGCGACCTTTACCGTCGCCATGCACGAATGGCGCATGGCCAGTGCATACTGGTTTCTTACTTGGTGCACGCAGATGTTGCACTTGTCGCAGAAGACCATGTCGTTGCCCTCCTCGCTCTCTGGCGAGCGGCACACGTCGCAGACGACGTCCTCGTCGTACTCGATGCCAAGACCTTCCTCCGTCTCGATGGCGTGATTCATGCAGTCATGACACTGGCGCTCCAGAGCCTCCATGACGCGCTCCATGGTCAGCTCATCTAACGTGTCGTCCCCTAATGCGCGCACACACACACACACACACACACACACACACACACACGCACGCACGCACGCACGCACACAAAGAGTGCATTGTTACTGCAAACACAGAGACACAGGACCACTCCAATCACAATCATATATATCATGGAAATCATTTATATGATGGAAATCAAAGTACTAAAGTGTGTGTATGTACACATACATAAATCCATATGTGTGTGTGTGTGTGTGTGTGTGTGTATGTATGTATGTATATATATATATAGACACACACACACAGTTTAATACTTGATTTCCATGGGGAAATTCTCCTTACACCTTCCCCAATTTGCTCTCTGTAGGTGAGAACAAGCAGGTCCGGCCACCAGAGAGAGAGCTGGGGGTGAGGGCCTTGCATGGGGAGTCAGACATGCTGAGGCTGGGCCTGAACCGGCTGAACCTGATCACAGGCATACAGATACGCAACCCCCAAATCTACGCGAAGGATTAAATATTCTGAGCAGGAGTAATTCTTCACATAACACCATTTGGTTACTTTGAGCCCGCGTCGGCAGTGAGCAAATTAAACCGAATGAAACGGTTCGCGGTTAGGAACTAAAAGCCTTGTAGGGCTCTTGCTCGTCCGACGCATCATTCTGTGCGTGCGAAATGCGACACGGGTTTTAAAAAGCGAAGAAGGGTCTCCAGGCAGCCCTCGCACGTCTTTAAGGAAGAAGCTGAAAACAACTTGCAAACAGATTTCTATCACGGGGCCAAAACAGACGCGGAAGCAGCACCGCCCACAGTCGCAGCCCCGCCCACAGTCTCTCTGCCCCGCCCACAGTCTCTCTGCCCCGCCCACAGTCTCTCTGCCCCTTTACCCATCTCTGCCAGCTCCTGGTTCAGCTCCTGCAGCCAGTAGAGGTCCATGTCGTCCAGGTCGTAGCGGCACATGGCCTCCGCCGGCTCCTGGGGCTCCTGGGGCTCCTGGCCGCAGCACTGGATGTACTTCTTCGGCCTGGAGAACAGGCTCTCTTTGGGCTCCTCCGCCACAATCCTGCACATGGGTCACGTGGGGGACACGTCAGCGGTACTTCGGTCACGTGGGGGACATTCTCTCTTCTCCATCGCCACAGCCATCAGTGGGGCTTGCTTTAGCTTTAATCATATTGTTTCAGTTTGCACGCTAATTAAAAAAAATAATAATAAGCACTGTAAATTAACATAATTCAATTGTTAAATCTTGTCGTCTAGAAGAAAAAAAAATAAAATCGCCCTGCACTGCTCATGGTGAATACCGACAGACGACAGAAGGAGAACAATTAACTCCCGCAGGTTGTGTGAGAGAAAACAAATGGGGGGGGGGGGGGGGACACCCCCCTGCCTGGGGCCTGGGGCAGGGCGTCCGGACTGGCCGGAACCTGGCCCCCCTCCTCCCCCCCTTCC
>JAABNY020000034.1:15598168-15614896 GCA_015164015.2 Brevimyrus niger
TTTCTTTCTTTCTTTCTTTCTTTCTTTCTTTCTTTCTTTCTTTCTTTCTTTCTTTCTTTCTTTCTTTCTTTTCTTTTGTTTTTTTTTTTTCACAGGAAGTGCCTCCAAAGTGAAACTATGAAGTCTAAGCGGGTTAAAACTTTCTAAAGCTTGCTTGCTGGGAAAATAACAGTGCCTGACCATGTGCGTGTGCTCGGAGAGAGGTGCTCCGGGAGGCAAACCCAACTGCCGTCTGCTCTCCAGGGCCGTCGCTAATGACGACGGGGGAGAAGCCGCGAAAGGCCTGCTCACCACCGCGGATGAATAACATGACGTGCTCATGCTATGCATTGCTACGCTGTTGGGATAATTCGTAGTGAAGTGTGATTAGAAGATAAACACGTTTTCTTTCAAATAAATCACAAATTCAACTTGTGAAAAATAAAACCAGCAAAGGTCTTCAATTTATCGGTCGAGCAATGAGAGTTACAGAGTATGAAAAGGTACACATAAGTTCTGAGTTGTTATTGTATTGTAAGTTGAATAAAATGGTAAAAAACAAATAATCCATAATGCTTCAGGCATTGTTCAGTGTTTCTGGTGAAGAGTCTTTAACGGTATTGACACACGGTGGAAACTCAAATGCAAAAGAAACTGTGAATGGACGAGGAAGGTTTGACTGGCTTAAATTAGCTAGCGAGCAAGGAGGTAGTCCGCAATTCATTACCTCTTATTTACGTCCCCTTGCTGTCTATCATGGTCATCCAGTTCACTTGAAACAGCTTTCCCTGTTGAATTCCCACAGAATTTACAAAGAGTAGGGGTAATTTGTGCGAAGACTGTGTGGTTGTGACTTTGTGTTGTATACAGTACAAAATACAAAATGAATGGCAGCTTACTGCTAGTTCTAGTTCTTCAGTCAATTATAATAGATATTATGTATGCATTATCGTTATTATTTCTGCTTTATTCATGGTGTGTTACTCTTGCCTCATACTATGCACTTCCTAGGCGGCCTTCAGACTCACCACAACTCTGTACTGTAGGAGCACTTATAGGAGATGGATGGACGGGTGTTTTATTCATGGATTGTGTTTTTCTACTTGCCGGCTGGTATTTTCGGGTCCGCAGCAGTAGCTTCTAGACTGCCAGCTGGCTAGTGTGAAATAGATCTTTACCACAGTGGACATTTTAGGGCCATTTTAGTAACTGGTACCAAGCGTTTGACCAATAACCATATCATCAGAGCAACAAAAAGTGGACATTTCATGCACTCTTCTGGCCACCCATCCATCCGTCGTCCCGCTGCTTGTCTAGATAATTTCATGCTTTGCAAAAGTCATATAACACAGCACCCAAGCCGAGATCGTCGATTTTGATATGCAGAAAATTAGACTGAGTGGATGAGTCCTTAGCCACAATAATAATGTGGATGTATGGATGGATGGAGGGATGGATAAGTCTTTATACAAAGGCCAAAACAGGGAATGAGGCATGAGGTCAGAGATAAAATGAATGTAGGAGGAAATCTGTTAAAAGTAACGCTACTCTTCTCTGGGGATGCAAATATGACTATAGATATTTGCCTCTTCAAAACAGAAACATCTGATTTATCCCTTGCGGGAACAAAAGGGGCAGGCAGAGCCAACACACATGTTTAACAAGACGCAAATGCAATATAGCCCGTATAAGCTACACTGTACACCCAAAGAGAAACAGAACTGTAGTATCTGTATCCCATTAGTGTTTTAATATCCACCATGTTCTTTTCTCCCTATTTGATATGGATTTAGAATACCCAACACACATCATCAATTAACATTAACAGGTTAACAACAGGAAATGGACCTAGCGTCTAACACATTTGAAGTGCACACTTTTGGTCTGAACACTAAGATTTATTAGAGATACAACCAGCTAAACCAAATATTTTGTGCAAACTGGCATATGATGTATGCAATAGTCAGACAAACAAATAAATAAAGAGACTGATTTTGTGCCATACTAGTTGATGGCTGGGAGATACCTCCCTCTAATTCCGTACTAGTTGATGGCTGGGAGATACCTCCCTCTAATTCCATACTAGTCGATGGCTGGGAGATACCTCCCTCTAATTCCGTACTAGTTGATGGCTGGGAGATACCTCCCTCTGATTCCGTACTAGTTGATGGCTGGGAGATACCTCACTCTGATTTCATACTAGTTGATGGCTGGGAGATACCTCTTTCTAATTCCGTACTAGTTGATAGCTGGGAGATACCTCACTCTGATTCCGTACTAGTTGATGGCTGGGAGATACCTCCCTCTGATTCCATACTAGTTGATGGCTGGGAGATACCTCTTTCTAATTCCGTACTAGTTGATGGCTGGGAGATACCTGCCTCTAATTCCATACTAGTTGATGGCTGGGAGATACCTCACTCTCATTTTGTTATTGTTTTCTTGATTCCGAGTGCTGTAAATGATACTGGCATGTTCTTTCCCCCTTAAATCTGTTTCTGGTAGTTGATGCACAGTTAATGAACCATCATGGCTTCATCCCTCAGCGCAATCACCGGAGAACAATGAGTGCAGTGTGCCTTGGTCTGCAGAACAGCGGTTAGAAAACAATTTATATCAGTAAGGAATTCCCTCCATTCCATACGCTGAGGTTTTTTTTTTGGTATTCTGTCTTGACAGAGATCTACATACTACACATGTCTGAAGGAAACAGGCTTCATCGCCACTTGGGGAGGCTTTGGTTGATGGCTACCAGCTCCTTCATTTATGCGTTTATCGACAAAAATGTACACCTATTGTCTTAAGATCCTCTCTATTTGTCTAGATGATGTTCCTTGAGTGTCCTTCTACCTCATCAACATTATGCGTGTATGTTGGTCCTGAGTTACACTAAATGATTTATTCATGTTTTGTCATCTGGTGCACTTTGGCCAATGAGTCCCAGCATCTCTTAAAATTCCAATGTGCAGAAACTCTCTAATGCCAACAGTGCTGATATTGGATCTTTGATGAACTGTTGTGATTTTCGTCCAACTCTTTCGCCAGTCTGTGTTTTAGAGCGACAAGTTTTACTAATGAAATTACCGAAAATCTTGTCTTTGAAATATGCGTCATTTGTTCTCCAAATGCTCGCAAATGCTTGTCTATAACAAAATTAATTTAGTGGCCACAAAATTGTAGTCATTGCGCTATGGTAATTGAAATAGATTACAGATGTACGGTGTGAGGGCTGCTCGTTAGCATTGACCTCATGTAATTGTTATATCCATTTGTGAAATTCAAACTGGATGTCAGGCATCTTTGAACTGCGCTTACAAACAGCTGCATTGTTCCTCATGCTCTTATTCCCCTGAGCATTTTGAAATGATTCGGAGTTGCTGATTGGCCTGGATAACATGGTGACGGCAAGATGATCGGTGCATGATTTATTTTTCCGAAGAAAATAATGTCGTCTTAAAGCCCCCAAATAATTATTCACGTGTCTTGACCTTATCCGTTGCTTGTGAGCTCAGTGTTTGTGAGCACAGATTCCAATATCCCACACCACAACCCACAAACCTTCTGCAAGGTCAGGACAGCAACGCTTAAAATGGCACCATCATATGTGAACTTTGTTTCTTTATAATTGGACATGTGCTATACTTAGTGTCGTAGACGCTTTCATTTTCCTCGAATGTTTTTGCTCTCAGCTGAGACCTGCATCCAGAAACACACCTTTTGTTTTGTTCCTGTGCAAGAAATGATGCCAGAATCACGTGACCGAACAACACAGTGATCCTGCAGTTAATGGACCACAAACTCGCTGTGCCCTGCCTAGTCTCCCAAGATCGGACAGCGGTGTGTAGTCTGTGTTGTGACTGCAGAAAATTTGGCTCGACTTACAGCAGTTGGCTTCCTTGTAACGCATTTCATTGTTTGCATGCACTGCTGTGCATTTCCTAAATAAACTTTGATCTGAGGGAGTATTTTTGTTAACACTTAAAGCAGAGCCACGTTAGTTTGTGTTTGTTCTGAGTGCCCCGTTGCGTGGCAGCGTGGGGGCCTTACCATCTTACGATGGTTTTCTCTCCCAGTTGTTTCTTGTCTTTGAGGTAATCCACGCTCCACCCAGTGCCTTTCCAGCAGACTGGCAAGGTGGGCCTTTGGAACGGGCCCCTTCACAGCTCTGCATGGTGACCTCAACTGCAAACATTATCGCCAATCTGGAAAGGACCTGTTTGGCTTCATGTATAAGAATAAAAGGATTACACAGTGCATACATACTCATTTTGATTGATAAATGTATTAATTTATTGCAGACTTCTCAAGTTGCACTAGGACGTTATGAATGCACTGAGCTATTTCCCTAAATGCAATAATGCATCTAAAAAATGCAGATTTTAACAATTCGCCGAAGACATTCGGCTAAGAATACCTGAATTGGCCGTGATTGACACCATGGCATTAATGCTTTTGAGCACCGTGGCAAAAACGATAAACGAGAAGAATAGGTGTATTGGGTGTATTGCACATTGGCAATTCCCTAATTGATTTAAATGACCTCGTTTTGCCTTGTGTATGTGACATTAACTTGGCTGTTTTTGAAATGTACTGTGTGCAGCGCAACACAGGGAGAGTGAAGAAATTCCACTGTAATTGTTCCAGTCCACGGGGAGTGTGATCATTACGGCTGATTTTATGCACATATTTAAATGTTCATATTTAAAAGCTTTAATTAAAATATTTAATTGAGAGATTTTGGTTTGGTAATTAAAAAGGTTGGTTGTTTATTCATGTCTCTTAAAGGTTAATGAATGTACTTTATTGCACAGTATAATGAAGAGTACAGTGAAATCCTTGTCGAGGTTAAAAATAACATGAATAACATTGTACACACTACACTTGGAAAACTGGTAATGAATCGACCACAGTTTCAAATAAAAATGAATCACTGTACACGCTAATTAGTATAATGTTTTGGCCCTTATATCTAATGCATTATAACATTTTATGCCATTTTCTTGGCTTTGCCTGCATTAAAATACCTGTGTTCCACCTGAATGAAAAGATTTGCCGCTCTATAACCACATTAAAAGGGTTAATTGGCTCAATGCTGTTCGACTTAACTAGGGTTTGGCTATTCAGGTTATTATAAATGGGTTGTTCTGAAACTATAATATTTCATTTCCTTTATTTTTTTTATAGTGGATATGAAAAAAAAAACGTCACCGAATACTCAGTCATTCTTTTTTTCTAGCACCGTAAGTGGAGGAATATTAACTTTTCAGAAAAGTTATGAAATGAGACGCGCACAATGCTGATTGTACATTAGCCAACTAGATAAAAAGATGGAAAAAAAGCTTTGCTCTCGAGTGCTGACAGGTTCATAAAAGCTGATAATATAAAAGCAGGACAGGAATAAAACTACAGCGTTACTCTGTTGCTGTATATTTATTGCCTCATTAAAGAGCCGAATCGCTTGAGCTGTCTTTTTCCAAGATGTACGGCCTGCGACTGGTTCCCACTAGGAATCCCCCCTATGGGTCTTTGGACCTTGTTTGTATCAGACTTGGAAGATGCAGGTTGTTTCCTTATTGACTTTAGTTTTGTTTCAGTGTTTGTTCTCTCATCATTAGTATGCTGTCATGTCCCAGTAAATGGCATGTCTGCTACAGGATTATGGAAATATGTTATTTCTTTGTGCTTTTATTAAATGCACTTATTAAGGATTACGATGCAGTAACTGTTCTGTTTATTTGATCATGTTCACTTCAGTTCGATATGTGTGCCGCGTCTCACTTCCTAGTTGGGCATTTTTAAATAAAAAATTATTTCGAAAGTTCAAGTCCAATTTTCTGAAATCACTCATGTTTATAGTCTGAAAAAACCAGGCCCCAAAAAGCAGTAAAGCGTGAGACAGTCATTGGATATTTTTTATGACGAAGAATTATTTTTAGTATAGTTTTGCATAAACTTTTTTTTTTTTCTTTTTGCCTGTAAAATAGTATGCAAGCTCAAGACGTAAACAAGATCCCCAGAATGAGCACGGGACCAAGAGGAAGTTCTGTTTGCTCAGAGCGTTTCCCAGCTTCCCCAAACCGCATCAGAAGCTCTCCAGCAATAAGGCCCTTTGAAGATTTCACTGCTGCAACTGGGCATCGTGGGCAACCGAGTTTGTCGTGCCAACGTGACGTGTGCTGGTAGTCCATTGAGAACTTTCTAGACCGCACCACTCTCCCCGCACCGCGCCGCTCGGCGGCCGGCTGGCCGCATTCCACCGTCTGTTTGGTTCGGGGGTGGCTCTGAGGGTCAGCAGAGGCCCTTTTCATGCGGTCGACCTGGCTCTCGGCCGCAATCTCGTCTCGCCAGACCCTGAAGTGTGAACTGCCTGCTTCGTTTTCCTCCCTGCGCTCCCCGAAGTTCATCCGGGAAGCTGGACAGCGGCATCGTAGGCCGAGCCTTCAGAAAAGTCGCCGGTACGACCGCCTCGGAGAATGTACCCAGAACCTTGAAAGGACATTCCTCAAAAGGCTGAAGGAAAAAATCCGCGGCACATCCTCTCAGCGTGCACAATGCTCCATTGTCTCCCTTCTCCTGAAGTAATGGTCAGGAGAGGTGTTGATTCCTTGACAAGCGTCTCTTTTAAGATGAGATTTTCACTAGATGATTCCTGGAGTGCCCTTACACCACAACTGATTCTGGAGATGACAGTGGATAAAGCCATTGTCACAAGGATCTCATTTTATACCCCCTGCATGTCACATGATCACGAGGACGGCTGGCGCCAGTTTGCGCATTGCCATCCAAAGATAACGTCCCCTAACTCTGCTTGGAGCCCGATAGCCCAGTCGTCCTTTTTTCCCCCCGAATCCTGACCGTCTCATTTGTTTGTTTTTTTTTTCCCCCAAGGATGTCAGGGCCAGACCACTACCCGTCGACACATCAAGTCTGCGGGACTGCACCTTGAGAAGGAGTGGAAGAAGCCTCTCATGTGCGGAGAGTTCACGCGGTTTCTCCCGACGGCCTTTGCCCCTTTAACGGTTCCGCACCTTCGCAGGCCGCCGCCGTCTTCCTTTAATGCGCCACTCTGAGATGCCACTGACCAAACGGCGGACTCTCCAGTCGCCCCACGCAGTCCCGCCGTCCCCGTGCCGCTCGGACCCCCTCGTGCACGCAGGCCGCCACAGAGACGCATGTCGGCATTTCTCCTCACAACAAGACATATTGACTTTGTTAGCCATTAATGAAACACTGAGGTTGTCTTTCTGTGGGGGCACTTGGACTTTATTGGATGACGTCATAGTCATACCCACCAATTTTTACAAACAGGTAGAGATCTTTTTTTCTCTATAAATGATATTATCAGCAGTCATGCCATACTCTTTTTTTTTGTATTTGTGGTGTGTGAAGCATTTTCTAATATAATGTCGAGAGCTGAACTCGGGCTGCGGGAGAGTCAGGAGATGCCAAGTTTGCATCTACTCTCACTATATTTGAATGAGCTTTTTATATTACAGTTAACTTGGACCAGATGGCTGGGGGAATCACACTGTGAAACACACCGACGCTGTGTAGTCAGCGGCGACGTACTTCAGTCGCGGGGTCTCCGCACTTTCCAGAAGTTTCCAGTGCTAGTCCAAGTGTGAACGGCCAAGTGTGAACGGCACGCTCCCCCCCCCCCCCCCTCCCCCCCGCCCCGCACGTCGCTGCCCGCCTCCTCTCTGCTCCGCTTCCCCTACACACCAGGCTGTGTTTTCCAAAACATCACGACTAGAAGGATTTTCTGTTTCTATGTTTCTTCCTGCAGGTTGTCTGTGGCGCCTCAGACATGGTGGTTGATGTAATCCTCTGGCCTCAGTGGGCCAGGAGCTGCTGATTGACACTCCAGCTCTGAATCAGGGCCTTTTACAGTAGGTACTGTATGGACCCTGGGAATTACAGAGATTTTCATCAGAGGACTGCAGTATACAGCCTGAGAAATCCTCAGATGGTATATTGTGCTATGGAAAAGCGATTTTATTATCCCTCAGCTTTGTACCCTACTTATTGAGGTTAGTGGTACTGAGCGAAACGTTAATATGTTTTAAATATGTATAAGTTATCTTCACTGTAGACTTACTGTATTTAATCTACAGCCAGTACTGTAGTTCGGATTTCACAGCCAGAAACTGCAGGAATATCTTTTATGAGAAATTTTATATTGAATTGGTTTTGGAGAAATTGAACTTCTGATGTTATGAATACTGGGAATCCAGTTTATAGTTTTGTGGAGGTAACTGTAATATCCTCTCAGAGATAAGGAATTCTGTCTGATTAATGGCTAAGGAATTAGGCAAGAGATCCCCAACAGTAAAGGTCTCCCTGTTGCAGCATACTTTCTGTTCCAGGAAGATCAGCTACAGCAGACCCATGTTAGGGAAGCAGTACGCCTCTCTGATCTCCATAAAATGTACATTCCAGTACTGGTCCATATCAACATGCAAAGGCTAAAAAGAAATCATTTGCTTCAATAAAAACCCATTTTCACCATTGTTATTTTCATTTTTGAATATTTTGGTGAATTTACTTTTTTAAGTAATTGTTTTAGGAATTACCTGAGTTTTTGACCATTGAATGCTGACTTTCCAACAAACTTGATTTGTTTAACAATCAAATGAGTTCATGGAATCCATTTCTGTCAAAACAAAATCATCTCACGGAGGTATGGTATAAGGTGAACATTTTTACATGATTTGATTGGATACGCATGGATTTGATACATCTTACAATCACTGACACACTCACTGTGAGTGAGTAGTGAATCTTTTGTTGCTTTCCAAGTACTTTTGAAGTCACATGGTACAGCTTCCCTGGACTGTGTGAAATGATACCTGCCTTGGACTCGTGTCAGTAACAGTTCACCGGAGAAGATGTGATTACAGATCCATCCATCATCACTTGCTCAATGCACAGTCGCCACTGACTGTGTACTTTGTGTTCTGAGTGACTTTGACAAGGGTCAAATTGTGATAGTGATGCGACTGGGTCAGAGCATCTCCAGACCAGCAGGCGTAGGGTGCTTCTGGTATACAGTGGTCAGTGCCAACTAAAATTGATCCAAGGGATGCCAACCACTGAACTAGCATGGGCACACAAAGCTCACTGATGTGCAGAGGGAGCCAAGACCAGCCCATATGGTCTGATCTCACAGGAGAAGGGCTGTAGCACAGATTTTGATGAAAAAGTTCATGCCGACTGTGATAGACGCTGGCCTGGTCTCATGAGTCGTGTTTTCCGTCACATCAGGCAAGGTGCATGTGCGTTGCTTACCTGCGAAGAGACGGCACTAAGACGTACTATGGAGAGAAGGCAGCCCAGCGGAGGCAGCGTGACTCTCCGGGCTATGTTCTACTTTGAAACATTGGGTCCTGCCATTCATTGCCTGGCATTCTTGGTCTTAGAAGAATGTCTTATGAGGTGAGCTTAGCTGAGCTGAATCTGTTTAGCCTTGAGCAAAGGAGACTAAGGGGGACATGATCCAGGTCTATAAGATTCTAACGGGTCTGGATGCTGTTCAATATTATACTAGAACTCGTGGCCATAAGTGGAAATTAGTGGGAGAACATTTTAAAACAAATTGAGGAAGCACTTCCTTACACAGCGCGTAGTTAGAGTATGGAATAGTCTTCCTGCTAGTGTAGCGGAAGCTAAAACCCTAAGTTCCTTTAAATCAGAGCTAGATAAGATTTTAACAACTCTGAGCGATTAGTTAAGTTCTCCTCAAACCAGTTTGATGGGCCGAATGGCCCCCTCTCGTTTGTAAATTTCTTATTTGAATGTTATTTCGTTATGTAACACCTACCTAAACATTGTTACAGACCAAGTACACCCCTTCATGGCAACAGTCCTTCCCAGTGGCCTCTCTGAGCAGAATAATATGTCCTGCCACAATTTCAAAAAATACTTTAGAAATAGTTTGAGGAACATGACAATGAGTTCAAGGTGTTGAGCTGGCTTCCAAATTCCCCAGATCTCAATTCAATTCAACATCTGTGGGATGGGCGGGACAAACAAGTCTGATCCACAGAGGACCCAGCTCACAAATTACAGGACTTAAAGGATCTGCTGCGAACATCTTGGTGCCAGATACCACAGGAGCCCTTCAGAGGTCATGTGGAGTCCATGCAGGTCAGAGCTGGTTTGGGGGCACGAGGGAGACGTACGGAATATTAGGCAGGTGGTTCTAATGTTATGGCTGATCGGCGTATATATCGGCGATAAATAAAGAATATTGGTGACAGTGACAATAAAGAGAGAATTTATCTAAGATGTTTCTTTTGCAGCTACACTTTTGATATAGTTACGGTCGTGACTGTAACGCCCTTCAGGGATTTTTATTGTGCTTTCTTGTGTCCTTGTGTGTGAAATGCTTTATCTGGGCCAAGTAACGTGCTGAGAGCATATATAATGTAATAAACCATTAATAATGTATTTACGCATTCCTTTCAAAAACGTACTACTTATTTTCAGCCAGAAAAACATTCACGTATGAAGTATTAATAGAACTGTGCCAAACGGTGATATCTAACCGGCTTTGCATAGCAGCAACATGAATTCTTGCAGGAATAAGAACATCATACTGCAATTATTCACTCAGGTGGTTGAGAAGAAATTACATAGCAGTAGCTCTGCGTATGACCTCATGCTGGTACGGATCTGTGCGCGGGAGCCAGTGTTGATAGTCTCCTCTTTTCAACCAATTTAATGATATTATATGAAACATGCACATATGATGCGTGTGTGTGTGTGTGGGGGGGGGAGGGGGGGGTGTGATAAGCTTTCATAGGACTCACAATCTGCATTGGCGCCCCTGGTCATGTGTGACACACACGTAGATAGCAAATTATATACAAAAAATATATACAAAACTTTTCTTGATGACTTTAAATTCCACGAGATACTGAGCAGTTCTGTATTCCTCAGTAGCTCTGAAATGGTTGTTAATCTGAAATGTTCCTGTATAATATCCAGCTGTGTGCATTACTTGTGCGTCTGTGTTTACCGAATAACTTCACATGTCACGACTTCAGCAGGGAAACAGCACAGAGGCCGTGAGATCGGGTGAACGAGGGTTTATTAGAAGGGACGCAAAACAGGAACATCGACGGAAAGCGAGACGGACGTCACAAGGTTAATGACCGGACTGTAGAAAACATACTTAACGCAGACTACGCACAGTACATTGGACTAATCAAGAAGAAGAAGAAGCAACAGGTAAACAAGGGGATTCCACACAAGGTAGCGAGGGGGCGTGGCACACGAGAGGATTGGACGAGCAGGACATGACACATGTATATAACACTGTCTGGACAGTTATTTATATTTATCAGACAAAGTTTGTGTTTGAGTTCATTTTTTGCTTGGTTTCTAAGATTCCATGTGTGAGACATTGTCCCAGTTAAAACACTGAGAATAGATAGGGAGAGACCAGGACTCAGTATCCAGATTTTGCAGTCAAATTAACAGCAATGGGTGCATTTTGATGGCAACCCCTGCTCCTAAAAAAAAAAAAGACAACACCTAAATGAAATACACTGCATTGACAAAGCCCTGAGAAAACAATGGTGGGAAGTTAAACACTGTTGAATCTTATGTGAGTCAGGTGCATGTAAATTACTGATTGAATTCAGGTTCTCACAATTCTGATGCAACAGCGAAGAGAAGCTGTGAAATGGTTAGGAAACACAAAGCCATTCTTCATACTTTGCTTTCAACTCTGGCACCCCAGTAATTCATAGTTACATTTTATTATATTTTCTGCAACCATTTAAACGGACCTGTAGTCATATTTTACAATTAACATTTTACTGACGATATTAAGATTAAGTCAAAAATTCAGCATTAAGCAAGCAACTACCATGTGTACTTTGCATTTATAATTTTGCCATAAAAAATAAAAATCACACTTAAATTGTTATTTTCTTCGGGCATGAAAAGTTTGGGTCTGTTCAAGCCATGTTTATTGTAGATTAAAAAACAATTAATATGCCTTGATTTTGGTAACAGCTTTTCAGGGGGTTTATTGATATAAATGCTTGTAATCCCTCTGCCTAAAATACTGAATCAGTACTAAAACCACACGAGGCATTGAGTTTCTTGGGAAGACACAAATGAATATAATTACCTGCCATTTCTTCCAGAGAAATACAGAGGCCATATAAAGTCAAAGACCACCTGCAGACTGTTGACGTACATCGATTTTATTGGACCTTTGCAAGTCAGCTGGAAAACGCCGTCAGTGTTTGTTGATTCAGTGACGAGTTTAAGACCTCTTCCTCACACTCATCCAAAACCGTCATTGCTCAGCATGATACTGTGACATAAAATACCTGTGCTTATCCGTGACCCTGACTGCGTGACGCGCTGCCGTGCGTGTGAATAGGGCGGTCTACATGCCTAAGGCACTGAATCAGCAGAGGATACCCCTGATGATACCAGCTACTCACTAATCATTCACCAGTCCATCCATCCATCCCTGTTCTTCCGCTTATTCGGGGTCGGATCACGGAGGCAGCAGTCTAAACGGGGACGGCCAGACCTCCCTTTCCCCAGCCACCTCCTCGAGCTTCACCGGGGAAAACCAAGGCGTTCCCAGGCCAGCTGAAAGATGAAATTTCCCCAGCGTGTCCTGGGTCTGCCTGAGGGTCTCCTCCTGGTTGGACATGGCTAAAACACCGCCCCAGGGAGCCGTCCAGGAAGCATCCTAGATAGATGCCTGAACCACCTCATCTGGCCCCTTTCGATGCGGAGGAGCAGCGGCTCTACTCTGAGCTCCTCCTGAAGGTCCGAGCTCCTCACTCCATCTCCAAGGCTGAACCCAGACACTCTGCGGAGGAAACTCATTTCTGCAGCTCGTATCTGTGATCTTATTCTTTTGGTCACTACCCATAGTTCATGACCACAGGCGAGGGTAGGAATGTAGACCGACTGGCAAACCGAAAGCTTCCCCATCCCGCTAAGCTCCCTCTTCAGCGACATTACAGCTAATGCTGAACTGACCCACCTGTCGATCTCCGGCTCCCTTCTTCTCTCCCTTGTGAATAATACCCCAGAATTACTTAAACTCCTCCGCTTGGGGCAGGAGATCCACCTCACTATGCATTTGGGTCCACCAGGTCTGTACAGAATTAGCACAGACATTCTTCTAAGACCAAGTCCAATACCTCGTCACTGCTTGGATTCTGATCGGGCAGTTCGTTCAGTCACCGGTCTTACAGAACAAAAAATGAAAGGATTTTTCTGAGTTGGTGAAAGACGCCTCCATACATTTGCATTTATTTACCTGCCAGATGCTTTTGTCTAATGCGACATGCATAATGCGACATGCAGGTGAGGCATGCGGCACATCGCATGCATAGAGCTGTCAAAGAGTCAAATACACACCAGCATGCAGCGTAAGTGCGGCCGGGCTGAGCTTTCAATGAGCACCCAATAGCACATGACCAGACAAAGAGCTATAATGCTTTTCAAACATAACAAGAACCTAATGGAACAGTTAGTTAAAAAAAAAAACAATGGAACACTAAGAGCACTGGGGCAACAGCAAGGGAATAGAGAGTGGAGTAGGTTAGCAGAGCTGTCCGTGGAGCAGATGGCTCTCGAGGACTTCCTAAAGCGTTGAGACGGAGTCAAACGACCAGACGTGGCCCCGGTGTTGTTCTCCCAGTACACGCTGCCAATAAATAGATAGAAACAAAAGCTACCTTTCACTCCTATGTCAATGACACCCACATATAAACTCCGTGATACCTCATCCATTTAGGTAACCGCTGTTTAAAAGACTGGTATGTAAGAGAGTCCCCCGTCACACAATGCTTCAAAAATCGAGGTGCTGTGTTTTGCTGGCAAGAGCACAGATACGCCTGCTCTAATTTCAGCATTTAGCTCTGAGGGCCTTTTCCTTCAGTAGCTCAGTACATGATCCCAGCGTTTAGACAATTCAGATTAAAGCTCCCGTTCAAATCTCATTCCGGTGCAGCCTCAAAGATGTGCTTCCTGCGGGTTGCGAAACGTTAAAGACACAGAGAAGCTAATATGTGGTTTGTATAGTTTAGACTAGTTGTTTTGCTTAAATACAAGACACTCAAAGGTCAAACAACAGTCCACCTAACTGTATGTTTACAATCCACATCGTGCACTCAGATTACGGAGAGCAGATCTCATTGTTATCCACATATAAGTAAAATAAATGATGGTGGCAAATACAGTCTGTCAGTTTCCGTACGGGATGCTGAATTGGTCATGGGGTATTTTAACCCTAAATTACTTTAGTCTTGCCTAAACATAACACACTCTAACTACGACTGCTGGAACCGCTACACAAGCCCTCATGCTCCTCTGTGTTTGTTCATCAAAGTGTCTACATCTGTTCTGACCCTCCATGCCTTCTCCCCCCCACATGTCCAGATGGTGTCCTGAGTGGGCACCATTTGAGCTCGAGCATTTAGTCCCATGGATCCAAGCTTGACTTCTCGGATCTGCTCCATGACCTACCGGCTTACGGGGATCCGCTTGCAGAGCTGTCTCCAGGATGGGCTCGGTCCACATCTTAATATCTCGCATTTATAAAGCATTAAATCATATCAGCATGCCCAGGGCGTGGACAAGCCAGTCGACCCTGGACCTACAGAGGCTTTTGTTCTCCGTGTTTTGGAGGTTTTTTGTGTTCCTCTCCTCCATTGTATTCTGGATTCTCATTTTTTTTTTCACAGTATCATGAGTCACTTAGTATCTGTATACTGATAAAATATCACCGCACTGCTTTGGGCAAACTGTGCTGCGAAAGACGCTATAGAATAAATTGAAGATGAATTGAATCTGACTGAGTAATAAGCTTGCGAGATGGGGGGTCCAGTTGGGGACGTGCCGGGGTCTTCGTTAAAACTGTGACCCGCCAAAGAGGCAGTACACTGGAAAAAAGGCTGAGGCTACACAGAGAGAACCAGAGACACGGCCCCGCAGTACAAGTTCATTAGTCACAGATGTGTTGGCAATTCCGGTGAGGCAGAGTGTGATCGGACGCGACGTGGCAGAATGGGGGCTTGGCTGCCTCCAGATGTGACATTTCTGTCTCGGGGTTGTGCCTCTCCCTCAGCTTGCTTTATTGCCCTGACGGACTGTTTTTTGTTTTGCTGTCCTTATCATACATGCCCTGTAGAGGGCACTATAATCCCGGAGACTTTCGCACTATTGGAGGCCTGCTTGCTGTCCGGAACGTGTACAAAGGTATCACATCTTTTGTGTTGATGGCAGTCAGGCACATATAGACTGATATGACACTCAGTTCTCTCTTTTCACTTTATTTTCACTCTAATCTTGTCGGCATGATTAGTTAGGCCCATGCGCACCTAGTTTGTCATCCTTAGTCATTCCATTAGGCTTCAGAGCTGTTTCCTTTATATTTCGGTGTTTTAGATGATTAACTACAGCCTTGCATCCAAAATATAGTTTTAAATGGCTTAAATGGTCATCTCATGCAAATTTCCTGTCGGAGACTTCCTGACTTTGGATCAATTTTTCTTTTTGTGGCATGCGATTGCTTCAAGGTCGCATGTAACGTTAACGTCGGCTGACGACTAGAGTCAGGGGACTGTTGCTTGCTAGCCGATTAGCAGAACAGGCTACTTCAGCGTCTCCTAAGTACAGGACATGCTTGTTTAATGTTTGGTCTAGTGGCAGTTGGCGGCCGGGACCTTAGGGGGTGCTACACAAACGCGAGGTTTGAGAGCTTGTGAACGCCGCCACTCTAGATATTTCCTGGCAGTTGATTTACACATTTTAAAACTCCCCTTACAGCAGTAGCCGCAGAGGTGTCTGTCTTTAACCTATTTATAAACACACAGCACGAGAGCCTCGTTGAAATTTGGGAAGAGAGGCGAAGCTGTGGGCAGTAATTACCCTCCTCTATCAATAAGTAAACACACCAGGCCATCAGGCAGCTTTAGCCGCGCGTATTCCCTGAATCGAAATTGGTCCGCAGTTTCTCTAGTGATACCGTGGAGATATCTGCGCATTCTGAGCTGAAAGATGACATGTTAACAATAGCAGAGATTAGGCTGGTAGGATGACCAGATCAAATGGCCAACAACAAAACTGGTATGGGTGGTTAAAATGGGGAGTTTACCTGGGAATGGGTGTAGAAACATGTTTAGTGAAATAGTAGGGGGGAGGGGGGGGGGGAGTTAATCCAGGCACAGCTTCAACACAAAAGAAATACGAGGAGAACAAGATTGGATTTGGGTCCAGGGGTGCAGCTGTGGGTATGAAAATATATGTTGGAGGCTGCGAGAAAAAACTGAACCAGAATTCTCAATACTGCTAACCATGCATAGGTGAAGCGAAGGAATGGGATAACTTTGCAGAAGATGTAGAATGATAGCAACTGGAAGTTTAGCTTGAGATCAACTCCCTTTTTTTAATCTCTTTTCAATCCCTGTTACCACTGATTATTTTCTTCTTAGCAACAAACGGCTTCAGCCTTCAGAGCGGCTCGTACTGAACACAGCCAGGGAGCCGCACACATGCTGAGAATCCCAGCCAATACCAACATCGTCTGTGTTTGCGAAGGACTGGTCCAGGAGGCCAGCTGTGGGAGCCTGTGGTGTGGGCTGCTAGCCTTGGGGGGGGGGGGGGGGGGTGGGGGGGGCAGCTCCTCCAGGGCCAGATGGTGCCAACTAGATCAAAAACAAAAAAAATACCCAATAAAGGAGGTTAACCGAAGTCAGCGGTTCG
>JAABNY020000034.1:15614996-15625822 GCA_015164015.2 Brevimyrus niger
GTGGGGGGGGGGGGGGGGGGGTCCGGGGGGGGGGTATGCAAAAAATTATTAAACAGGTGGGGGGTAGGGGGGGGGGGGGGGGGGGGGGCGAGCGGCAGCGTGGGCCTGTGAGCGTCCGCACAGGTAAACAGATCAATACTATTGATTTCTCTCCCTTTTCACCTCTGTTGGGGCCAGAAGCAGGTAATGCATTAAAGGGGGGGGGGCATGGGGCTGCTGGGGGGTGATCTGGTGGACACACACAAACTCACACACACACACAAACACACACACAAACTCACACACACACACACACAAACTC
Source organism: Brevimyrus niger (assembly GCA_015164015.2). Taxonomy (NCBI): domain Eukaryota; kingdom Metazoa; phylum Chordata; class Actinopteri; order Osteoglossiformes; family Mormyridae; genus Brevimyrus; species Brevimyrus niger. The sequence goes on from JAABNY020000034.1 coordinate 15,615,298, forward strand.
ACACACACACACACAAACACATACACACAATCAAGGTACGTCGTTGTCAACACCGCTCACCCACTGCGTTGCAGAATCACCGTGTGTCCCCCTTCCTCCCAGCTGATGCCTGTGGGCAGTGCCCCCCCCCCACCCCCCCACTGTCATCGAGGAGCCCGATCCAGTCACAGCCACATCCCGGGTTTTGGGAAATTGCCCTGGCGGGAGTTGTTTCCTTAGAGGACTACAAGGCTCCTGAATCTGCCAAAGCGTGTGAAGCAGGAAACGGTGGGATAGAGAGGAAGGAGAAGAGGGAGTCAGAATAAAACATGAACCCTCAGAGATGAGCCCGGTGATAATTCTATTAAAGAGTGTGATTAACCCACGGGAGCCAGGATGACCGGCACTCAAAGCCATCAGCCAGCGAGGGCCGCGAATATCCTGCAGCGGCAGGAGGCCGAGACGCACTCTCCCGCCCAGCGCAGCCAGGGGAATTCTGGGAATTTTCCTGTTTAGGAAATCAAATATAATACCCTATAAAGGCTGCTACACGAAGTCAGCTGTCCAGAGATTTATTATTTATCTCTAAGCATCTACATTTTCAAGCAATCTTAGAATTACACAAAATTTCCAGTGACTCAGATCTCTCCTCATAATTTGTATTTCTCTTACCAAGTTATATCGAATTGCAACAAACTTTTCTACCAAGCAGGCACCCATACAGATATACAAGTGATTTATTTTTTTTACTAAGAATTTGTTGCTTTGTTAAAAATGTCTGTCATATCTCCTGCCTACACAAAGCATATCTGTGCAAATATTGGCAATATTTTCCCTGATCGCATAGAAGATATTTTCAGTTCAATTTCTAGTTAGTTATTCCAACAAATTATATTTCATAGCTTATGTGCTTATGTGCTATGTGATATTCATAGCTTATGAACTATATGGTGATTATATAAATGTGCACAGTAACAAAAAAAAAAGTAAGTAAAAGTAAAGCACCCAGACTGAGTGGTGGAAATGAAATCAATCTCCGTGCGGTGAAAGGTCATGTGACTGTATCGCAACGATTATAATATCAGGGTGTGGCACCCCCTCCCCCCGGGCCTGCATACATGGGAGTCGTACAGCCGTTGTATCTTCTTCTGTGCCATGTCAGCCCACAGCTGCTGTAACTGGCCCTTGAGATCCTGCAGATTGGCACTGGGTCTGAGTTCACGTCCGAAAGATTGGGAGACCTGGCTGGGCGCGGGAGGAGCTCAGCATGACGCAGGCAGTCCATAGACATGCATGCCGTGTGTGGATGACTGTTGTCTTGTTCAAAGACTGTTCCAGGGTGCCGTCTCAGGAGGGGTAAGACGTGCGGAAGCAGGATGTCACTGATGTCACTACCAGAGATGACCTGGTAGTTATACCCTATGGCTCCCCACACCATGATGTCATACCCTATGTCTCCCTACACCATGATGACATACCCTATGTCTCCCTACACCATGATGTCATACTCTATGGCTTCCCACACCATGATGTCATACTCTATGGCTTCCCACACCATGATGTCATACCCTATGTCTCCCTACACCATGATGTCATACCCTATGTCTCCCTACACCATGATGTCATACCCTATGGCTTCCCACACCATGATGACATACCCTATGACTCCCCACGCCATGATATCATCCCCTATGGCTCCCCACACCATGATGTCATACCCTATGTCTCCCTACACCATGATGTCATACCCTATGGCTTCCCACACCATGATGTCATCCCCTATGGCTCCCCACACCATGATGTCATACCCTACGGCTCCCCACACCATGATGTCATCCCCTATGGCTCAGCACACCATGATAGCAGGAGTAATGCTGGTGTGTTTCTCCACAACAATGGGAGGATTGGTCCTCTCCCCTCGACACCGTCATACACGCACACGATGGTCATCCATGGTAAATCAGAACCAAGATTCATCGCTGAACGTCGTATGATGTCACTCGTCATCAGTCCATGCCTCCTGGTTACCACACCAGTCCTGACGGATCCGCCTCTTCACTGGTGTTAACAGCAGCCTACGCATGGGATGGTTAAGCCATAATCTGACTGATGCCAGTCGCTGAGACACAGTGCAGAATGACGCAATGGGTCCAATACCTGTGTCTGAATGGCAGGACCAGATGTCATGAGGATCTGTGATGCTTGGCAAACAATACCACGATCCTCCCTTGGTCTGGTCCGTCTTTGACGACCGGAACCTTCCCCATATGTGGGTGCCCTCATGTGGCCCTTTGGTTCCAACGTTGGGCGGCTGACATCTGCATGCCCCACATGTCGGGCAATTGCAACCTGAGCACCCAGCCTCATGCAAACCCACAATGTGACCCCTATCAAACTCCGTCAAGTGCTGGTAATGCTGTCTAATGCGTCTATGAGGCGTCCTCTGTGTCTGGTCACTACACATGTCATTTCATTTCAATTTTAACCATTTTTAACATTATTAATATGGGGAATAATGTCGTATTTCAGGATAATTTTGTGCAAGTCAGTAAAACTGAACTTTAGAGGTTATTTGCGTGTTTGTGACAATTTTATATTTTTGCTATACAGTTTGCAGGGTCAAAGAAAATCATTTCACCCAGGCCTTGACCCCTATATCTGTAGTCTGTCTGTTTTATATCTGCCAAAAATGGATGATGCTATGCTTTAATCTGGATTCTTCTTGTAATGGCTACACATTACAACCCAATATAAAGCTGTGACAGACCCGGTATTTTCAGGGGATCGTGGTGAATGTGTGATTCAGGAAGGAAGGTCAGCTGCTTTCAAAAGACAGCGGTGGTCTATTTGCTAACGGGGATAAATAAGCTACCAGGACAAATCACAGATAGTTACTGGAATGTCAATTCAATCCGTTACTGCAGAGTCTCCCCCTGTCGTTGAGTCTAGATTGGGGATTTAGGTTAAACTAAATTCAAATATAGACTGAACTGGAATTCCTCATTCATTGTTTTTTTTTAAAGATACATTGTGTATGAAGAATGGCAGATGTTTATCCCATAGGCACGTGATCAAACTGAAATAATTTTAGCAAACTACCGGTAAATCCACTGTGATATACTTGTTGTGAGCATGGGGGAAAGGCGTCACCTGGATGCAGTAGCCTTTTGAGCAAAAGACTTTATTGGGATGGACACCAGATTTTGCATACAACAACAATGACCTGGGGAGCAATGGGGGCAGGAACATATGTGCACGAAACAGGATTGGCAACTGATAGATTCTTGTGAAGGGTCAAGACATGAGGGCTGGGACCAAGGTGATTATGGGATGGCTAGCAGCTGCATTTGCTGACGAAGGGAGGACAAGGTGGAGGTCGATCAGGACAATGATATTTATATATCATTGATACAATATATGTATCATTGATATCATACACTATATGATAATAATATTGGGACACCTGGCCATTATACCTACAGGAACTTTCATGACATCCCATTCTAAATCCATCAATATGAAGTTGTCCCCCCTTTGCAGCTTTAACTGCTGCCACTCTTCCGGGAAAAGCTCTCCATGAGATTTTGGAATGTGTCTATGGGAATTCTTGCCCATTCATCCAAAGGAGAAACACCTGAACACCTAGCTCGCAGTGTCCATTCCAGTTAATGAGAAATGAGCTTTATTGAACCAAAACCGACAAAAGCAGGGGAAAAAAATGGAACTGCAAGGTGTCAAAACAGGAAGACTAGCACTGGGAAGGACACAGGCAACAGGAGGACTGCTACTAATGACCGAACTGGGGAACATCGGAGTGGGAAGCACTTATACATGTGACTACGAAGGAGCTGACACAATGCAGGTGTGGAGAGTCAGCAAAATAGGATTGGGGGTAATGAGCAAGACAGAACTGGGGAGAATTCGGGGGGATATGGGGGACCAGTGGCAGCCTCTGCTGGTCATACTGGGGGAGGGATAGAACAGTATAATCAGTGTAGCTTTGTGAAGACCAGCTCTAATAATCTCTTAATAATCTAAATGGAAAAATTTAAAACATAAAATACATGTGTTCTTTTAAGGAGGGTTGATTCTGGTAGCAATAAATATGTAAATATTTATTATTATTTCACTAAATAATTATTGATACTTTATGACTCCCTGTGGGGAAATGATCTTTATGCCTCTACCTCTTTGTAGAGTAAGTTGTCTGTGAAGGGAGCTGGGGGTTAAGGGTTTCGCTCACGGATCCATAGACATGCTGAGGTCGGACCAGCGACCTCCTGATCACAGGCACACGGGCGTAACCCCTGAGCCACACGCTGCCCCCGAAATGAGGCCTGACATTAGCTGAGGTGTAAAATTACACCGATAAGACTGCATTTCTCCTTGGAACATTATGATGACAAAGATTTTTTGTATCTCTACATGTTTCCCTCTTTTCTATGACAGAAGTATATTCTGGGTCTTGCTGGTTCACAGAATAACGAATTATAGCAGAAATGATTTTGGTTAAATGTGCTTCTGGGCTGAGAACATTCATTTCCCCAATTTCTTTGTTCTTCATATACTCAGTGTCTTGGTTTTGGTTCAGGGAGCATCTGTCCCTTTGTTTGAATTGAAATGAATGGTTAAGTACTGCTTATTTTTTACAGTTCTACACTCTATTTACATTTAATTAAATAGCCTGGCTTCCCCTTTCTTGACAAGGTATTCTTTAATGATAGGAATTCACTGGGAAGAAATATTAAATGAACGTGTATTGAAATGCATGGATCTTTTATAAATTCCAAAGATGGGAAGTAATGTAAAATACATTTGGATATATATTCTCACACAGTCTGCAAGAGCAAGTCTTTTAAAAAAGAGTTTTCAAATCAAAATATGATGTGGTTCCTAAGAATGTAAGAATGTATGACACATGCATCCACATCAATAATTCACCAATCAGCAGTGACCTGGTTGTAACCTGCAGTTGTGCAAACACAAAATGGCCTTTTCCATTCCAAATGCAGACACCTTAACTCCTTGTACATAAGCTTCGATAATCATGATGTAATCCTCATCATATTCTTTTGTTTGATTATGAAAACGACTAATATATAAGGATAATTTCCCTGAAACCCCCCAGTTTAGGAAAGCAAGGGGCATATGGAAGCAATAAGTAATAAAAAATGCCTTTAAAAATCAATGTTTCCCAATCCAGTCCTTGGGGACACACTGTCATTCCATGTTTTCGCTCCTTCCCAGCTCCATACCAGACAGTCCACATTTTTGCTCCTTTCCAGGAGCTGGGAGAAAGCAAAAATGTGGACTGGCTGGCAGGGAGGTCTGAGGGAGCAAAAATATAGACCGACTGTCGGTCCCTGAGAACTAGATTGGGAAACCCTTCTTTAAATTAATTATTTACTCTTTTTTAAATAGGACTGCTGGAAGTTAAAGGATTGACATTTGGTTGAAGGATGTCATAGTACATCACAGAAACAATGATGTCACACGATCACAACAAGACTGAACAATCCCTATTATGAAATAATTTATATAGAGGGATTCACACATTGATGGCACGTTGATGCAAGTTGGATGAGGTAAGATATTACAGAGATGCTCTGATAATTATGGTTATTGCTGTGTTTACTTCTGTGGATGTGAACAGCTCAAAATGCTGCATGATGTGTGTGTCTCTCCTGCTCCGTTAATCACGGCCCGGGTTTGGGACAAGGGTCAAGCTTATTAATTTGCAGGGGATGTTCTGGAAATTAGCTGTCATTGATGCCTCACCAAATTGACACTCCAGTATTTAATTTGCCCATTAAACCTGACTAGTCAATTAATCTCTTTATTCTAGATTAAACTAAAACTTCTTATTTATTGACTGCATTACATTTTTCTTAGAACCTGGATAAAGTCACATATCCCAGTGTACAGTAAGCGCAAAGCTTCATGAGTGAATTTAATAAATGAGCAACTCTAAAGGGATAAATCATTCTACTCACTAACCACTAGCAAAATGGCTTTTTCAAAATTAATTTTAAGGACAAAAGGGTATAGACTTTTTGTGCCGAAATTCACAGAACTCACATTGTGACAAAAAAAAATCCTGACATGTATTTGTATCCGAAGGGATTCAGAAAAATAAACAGACAAATGGAGATTTGTCTTAATTGTTTTAATTTGTATCATGGCAGATTTAACAGTACATATCACCTTATGCATTTACATCAAATGCTATGTCAGAAATATATTGGGGTAAGAGCATCATACTGAACTGCATTCCTGTAACGACTGGTGAGTGTCGCACAAATCACAAAGGCAGGAGTCCTCAGGTAGAAGGAAATACAGGGATTTAATGGTCAAAACAAACAGGTAGACTCACATATAGTACGACAATGACCGATCTGGGGAAGACTAACAAAGACACTGACTCAATACAAAAGACAAGCTAAACTAAACGAGCAACAGGTGACTAGGTCAAAACAGGAGGTAACGAGGTGGGTGTGGCACACAATTAGGAGCGTTTGGAGCAGGACGTCACAATTCCCATGCTGCCTCTATAGACGATCCAGTTATGTTACAAATACACAGGACCCCAGTCACTCAGAAATTGTCCAAACCCCCCCCCCCCTCTTTTTAGGGCACATTCGATCCATACCATTCAATTTATCTGCTAACTTCACTTTTTAATAGTAAAGCAATTATTTAGTACAAGATAAAATTCCATATACAGAATACAGGTAGGACTCAAGCAGATACCTGAAACCGATATAGTGGAAGAAGCACCTTCAAGAGGATCCCATCAGCCGAAGGGACCAAGATACTGATGAGGTCCAACACAAGAATACAATAGAACCAAGAGATGAAATACAAATATAAAAACCAGACCAAGAATCCAGACCAGAAGTGAGAGCTATACACATAAAACAGAGGGAGGCTAAATAGATTCATGAATTGATTTCAGGCGTTGGGTGACGGAAGACAGAGGATGCACCCGTAGCATGGAGCTCTGGAAGCGGCACTGGAAATTAAGTGAATGAAGTGAAATATGTTTGCCGTTGCTGTAAAATTGTACTTAGCGATTTCTATATTTCTGCAAATGTACTTTAATGACATTACGGAATCTACAGATAATACAGTTAGCAATTCATGCCGTATCAAATCGTAAATGGAAGCCCTCAAATCTGACATTAATGCACCTTTCCGCAGCTCTGAGTGCCGCTGCCAGTGGTAATGAGGTGGCCTGGCTTTGGGAGGACCGGATCACATAGTAACAGAACTATTAGGAAGTCATTATATCCACTGACATAGTGATAGACACAGCAGGCCTCATTTTCTCTGAAATTAAATGGTCAGTTACAAATGAAAATGGCACAATCATGTCAAAATGAACAATGATCTTTCAGAAGTTTCTCCATCTGTAATATTTGAAATTGTCCAGGTTGAGACATTTGGGTCCCCTTTAGTGTTTAAATGTGTCCATGGGGGTGACAATTGAGTTTGGTTGACTTATATAATTTCAGTTTAAGTGACATTCTTATTATTATTTTATCTGTATGGCTCCTACTTGCGTCTTAAAAATGTAAGAGGCGGGGGAATCCCCTAAACGGCAGCCTATGGGAGTTTTACTAATGTTCTGAGGACAGAAGGAGGTGGGTCCAAGCAACTTGAGGAGGTGGGAGCAACCAATCAGACGTCTTAGTCCTGCTTCCTTTAGTTCAGTTTTCTGTCCCACTTGGCTTCTGAGGAGTCACACCTGTTCCTGGTATTTACCTGAGATCAGCTGTGGCTCATCAGAAGCCAGCTAGGATAGAAAACCTACTAGATAGTAGCCCTCCAGGACCAGAGTTCGAAACCCCTGCTCTAGTTGCTTGGACCCATCTGCCCTATAATCCGATTGGTTATCTCTCTGAATCAATCATATTTTGTTCTGCCCACAGAACAACTTTGTGTGAGTAAAATGCCCGCAAGCGGCCAGTCCCACACACGTTCATATACGGTGGGAAATTAAAAAATGCTGGTTCGTCTAACTTCATATTTCTGAATGGCTGGAAGAAGTTGGAGTTCTGCATCTAAGGGGAACAGCAAGCAAACCCTACACTGTAGGCCTGGCAAGCTTCACCACTGCCACACATCCCCTAATCAGTAATCCCGTAACCAGTAATTCCGTAACCAGTAATCCCATGACGGTAAAAATTGTTGACTTGGGGGTTTTTGTCACACCCTGCTCCGGACGCTCCTTATTATGTGCCACGCCCACCTCGTTACCTCGTTTTTGCCTGATTGTGGTCACCTGTTGCTCGTTGTTTGTTGAGTACCCTGTCCGTTTTCGTCATTAAACCCCGTTATTTCCTTGAACCTGGCTTCTCTCGCCTACCCTGCTTGTTCACCGCTCACCGATCGTGACAGTTTTCACTGTGGCTCCTTGAGAAGTTGTAACTGTCCCATTTTGCCCTGGCGAGGATCCACCACTGCGAACGTCACACAATGAAGAGCCACAGTGAGTACAGTGACATGGTAAGTGAATTCCTACACTGCATTGTAATTACTTTGTGCATTTTTTAGTCATCAACCAAGCCCCAGCGAAGCAGAGGTTAAATGCCCTGTGCTGTTACCACATTTTCACCAGAGGAAGTACTACCCACATGATTATTTTGGATGTTGTGTTCCACATGGGCTGCCAGACAATGCAATCATTTCTATTTCCCTATTTACCTCTATTAAAAATCCAATTAACTGCTAATGTAATACTAAGGCTTTTTTTTTTCATATGCTGCAGTAGTAATTAAAAGTCTATATGGCTGGAGGCGATCTGGGCAGAGGCCAACCCTCCCTGTTTCGGAGCGGAGTAAGGAGTACCAACCGCTCTCATTTAGTCAGCCATCAGGGTCACGCTAATGTTCACTCCAACCGCTCCGTTTTTATCTTGCAAGGCTCCCATCCGGCAGGGAAAGGGCCTCTAATGTGGCTTCGCTTGTTAAATAAGACATTCAATTTGGCGCAAGGAAAAAAAGGAAAAGCGAAATGAAAGATTCTCAGATGGTGTTATGGAGCCCGAGAGGGTCTCATCTGCAAAGCCTGGGATAGTCTCAGTGCATCTCATGCTTCTGATGCGTTAAGACCATTGGTGCACAAAAAAAAAATCATGTGTTTAAGCTGAGCTGACAGAGTTGCATTAATGGAAGAGGTTGCAGTTTAGGGTGCTGATCAATTAGAGCCTTCCTCTCCTCCGTGGTCTTCTTACTGAACTATATAGTTCATTTCCTAAGCGGAGAAAACGTATTTAGATTGACGAGTACAGATCTCTGCAGACTTTTCCAGTTTTCAGCATCAGTTCTTGTCACGGGGAGAATTTGAACAGTTGTAGCTTCCATCCCAAGTGTGAAGTCTTTTCTGATTCAATGACACTTCATTTTTGTTGATTATCTACAGCGTATGCATAAGTCAGTATGTCTCTATGTAGTTATTAGAATGCATAGATTGCATAAACTCCAGGCTGGCAGCAACATTAATTCCTTGGCTGGTTTCCAGTCTTTCTCCCAGCTGTCAATTGCTGTATTTAAGTAACTATTTGAATCTTTATTTGAAGCCACAAAAGAGCACAGAGACAGTATCCAAAACTGCATACTTAATTTTTACTAAATGTAGAATAAAATGTAATGCATCTGAGGACTGGAGTTTACCTTACATGGCCTGTTAATTCTGAGCCGAATATTAAATGAGATTTATGATAATGTCTCCATCTTAACTGGCTTGAGAGATTTCCAGAGAGCGTATTTTTTTTCCATATGCCGTGTTTTCTCATAATCAACGGGACCGTATCATGTGACACTCAGGATTCTGTCGCTTCTGCTAATGGTGCTGATTGCTTGTTTGTCATGTCACTTGATTGGCCGTGACTGCTCATCGGTGCAGGGTCTCACATCTAACCCCCGAGTCTCCAGTCCATGAAAATCTCACAGATCGCAAGGCACTTAAAACAAGCAGAAAAGTTCCGCATCAAATACTACCCACTGCGAAGGCTTATCTGAATACACATAAACAATAGCTGGAGCCCCTTTGCCCCCCCCTGAATTCATTTCCAGGTTATAAACAAAAAAAATGCCGGGGGGGCGTGAAGGTAGTAAAGTTTAGATTTTAGACTTTTTATTACATTTTTATTTTGTACTTACAGTATAGACATTATTGATCAGTTGTTTTCTCAGCGTTGGTTAAACCGCAAGCATTATTCCGTAGTCATAATGATAATATTATTAAAAGCAATGAACATGAACATAAACTGCTGTTCTGGGTGACTGGGTTTTGTAGCAGTTTTCCACCATGCAGGTCTGCATTTAGGTTAGAGTGTATGTCTGCTAATCCATTGCAGGGTAACGGTGACATATGCGACACACGCTCACATGCTGTATGTAATCAACCATTATGGGCAATTCAGAGACACTAGTTTATTTAACTGAATATTGTTGGACAAGGGGGGGGGGGCGGCATGGTGGTGCAGTGGTTAGCACTGTGGCCTCACACCTCTGGGACCCGGGTTCGAGTCTCCGCCTGGGTT
>JAABNY020000034.1:15662875-15674061 GCA_015164015.2 Brevimyrus niger
TTATGTTCTTATGTTCTTATATTATGACAATTTAAACTTCAAAGATGTCCTCCTACATTTTTTTAATCTAGTTTCGTTACCAATTATCCAGTGTAGGGCTTAAGTTTGCCCTGAGATTAGCCATGAACCACAGAGCACAGGAGAGACACCCTGGACGGGATCCCAGTTCATCACAAGACACACACACACCCACACACACACACAGAACGTTACTTACAGACACTAATATTCACAAACGGGACATTTTTTGAGTTATAAGCGGAAACCAAAATGCCCAGTAGAAACCTGTATGACCAAAGGGAGAATACATACATCCCAGGGGACCTGCAGCTGAATTTGGAATCTTTCATACATAATCATCACACAGTGATGGAGTAGTTTAGTAATACACTGTAAAAAAAAAAGCAAATACCTACTAGCGTGTCACAATTCTTCCCCAAAAGTCTGATTCAGGCTCAGGAGAGATATAGCGGAAATCATAGTATCAGTGACAGATCTATTAAGACTCCCTCTAAGCGCTTCATAACATATACATCCAGACGGTATTTATTAACTATTTCGCTGTTTAATATACTGTATTTGTCTTTGTCAAGTCTTTTGTATTGAACTGCTACCCAGCATGCCACAGTAATGAATCACTGCTAATTTTTTCATTTCTTTGTAAACGCACCCTCCATTCATGGCTTATTGCCATGTCTTCTCCGGACACTGTACAAAGTACAAGGGTTCAATGTGTGGACGGCTAATGAAAAATGGACGCTATATGCTAACAAATTTGACCCGTGACATTTTCTGTACTTGAGTCACAGCCTTTGAGACTAATTGACAATAAATGAAGTCATCGTCTCACACACACAATGTTTCAATCGGCATTGCATTTGCAGTGACGCCGCCGGTTTATATGTATGGAGATCGTTATTGAAGAATGGCAACCAGATTGGTGACTCTGCTCTAAGGATGCAATAATAAATGTAAATATCTGGCCTCAAAGCAAAAGCCAATTATGAGATTTTGATTATGTAAACAGGCCAGGATTAGGTACTTTTCCACTGACATTTGCAAATGTGTGCATCAATTAATGCAAACACTAATGCTTTAGCCACAGAACTAATTGCTTTGTAGTGGAAATGCCTCTCATACCGTCTAGCATCATTGCTGCCCTTCGCTGTCACGTCTTCCTCATTTGCTGTGCTACGCTGAAATACCTCAGTGTGGGGTGAAGGTGCCTTGTATAGTGCATTCAGGTAATACCACTATTCAGAATAAATATCAATATGTATCATGTGGTGCAAAGTGCAGATGTAGACGATTGAGCTCCCTTAGTGGTTGAAAAGGAGCCCCGTGACATGCAGCGACCGCTCGCCCGTTCGCTTCCCTGCCACTGAATTAGCTACTGAAGAGCTCCAGTCTTTAACACGGCATGACGATGTTTAGAATGCAGATTCTGAACCAGCTCACTTGAAAGGCGGCGGCGGCCGTGATGAAGTACGGCGACGTTCCTCAGAAGCATGAAGGACACATCGGCGGATAATGAACGAGCTCCTCTCAATGCCCCACTGCCTTCATTAACTTTCCAGGGGACCTAAAGGTGCGGATATCGGGCAGCGGTGTGTGGGTGTGGTAGAAAAAACTATCTTCTGTCAGAATGCTTCCTCTATACTAACTATACCATGAACTGTAACCTTGGTAAACGGTCATTCAGATCCAGATGATAATTATAGTCAATGGACACGGTGGACATCATTTACAGTAGAACACAGGAGTGATGTGTGAGTATCAGCTGACGTTTCTGACTACAGAACACCCTCCAAAGCTGTATGAAGAGCGTGATTCTTTCCTTGAATTCCATCTCGGAATGGAATCGAACGACTTGCAAATGCCACTGAAATAAAGTAGGGCTTTTTGCAGCTGGATAACATCGACCGATCATGCAAATGTCAACTGAAGTTCATCTAACTCTTAATAACTACTGTTTCCTTTCGGTTGTTAGCTGTCAGACTGAACCCCAGCCTTGTGCCTATTTCTGTAGCCCTCACTGTGAACCTGTCCACCTTAAGTGGGTTGGAAGATGGATGAATGAAATTCCCAGCTTGATTTATGCTCTTGCTTTCAGTAAAATTGTTGAACATCAGGTTAATCAGAAGGGCGGCAGTGTTAACGTGAAAAGTTTTTCTTGTTAGTAAATCTCCTCTTCTTTAGGAGTAAGTCATTTGTCCGTACTCCTCACGGTTAAAGTTGAATAGTGTCCCTTATAACCTCTCTTGTCCATAATTCACTATCAGGCAAAATTATATTTTCTCACCCCCCCCCAGAATCATACCCCCATAGTAGCAGGACACCTTTTGTTTAATAGGTGAGACCTGCTGAGGTCAAAACAAACCTGCTAATGTCTCTTGTGCTTCTGATAGCCGAGGGCCACATGTGACAAACTCCTTTGCCATTTCCCCTCTAAGGTGTAAATTAAAACATTTCCAAATCCTTTTTTTATTACTGCAATAAATCTTAAGGTAAATGTATTACTAATGAACTTGGAACATCTGCAAATCTTTTATTTCTCTGAAAGCAACCCTGTTCCGGTCCAGAAGTCCTTATGATATCAGATACTATGCAGGATAGAAACAAAATTCAATTTCTTTCCAATTACACATTTAATAAAAAAGGGCTTTTATGGTGATACTGTTTCGCCAAGTCGCCAACTGCCTTGAGAGATCATAGAAAGTCTTTTCAGGAAGCAATTCAGACCTGAGCATAAGAAGGAGATCCAGGACCAACACATAAAAAATTATGTTTGCTCAAAGCTTAGCGATCTTTGTAACCAGCAGTTCAACAAACTGGACAGACGCTCCATAACTCGTCAGATGACAGCCAGTTCAGTGCTTGCTCGGCAGCTGTTACCTAACTGCCGGGGGAGTTTGGCTATGCGAGTCAGGACCCGCGATCAGAAGGTTATGAGTTCAAATCCTGTGATCTTTAGGGTGATTTCACAATTCAGCCCTCAGCATGACTCTTAACTGTTCTAGATAATGACAGTCCCTGCCTTTCCAATGTAAATGTCACCACAAGTCTTGAAAGAAAGTGATCAGAAAGTCTTCTGTCTGAGAATAGCTAAAGGAGCAGATCACAAAAAATGTTTTTTCCCAAGATTATTTGGATTTCTAATTGGACTAATCCTCAGTTCGAACGTCTCTATTACAAGTATGAAGTATTACAGCATCGGCTCATTCCCACTGTAATTATCCAGTCAGAGGTACCCAGTGGTGTGTTATGAAAACATCCATTTTTAGCCTCACTGGTACAGATAAATTGACACGCATGGATTCTTTCCTCAGAGAAATGGTGCCTGGATATAAATTATCATCTTACAGATATTTTATATGCAATCGGACTAATGTACCATGTCAATGTACAGTAAGGAATATCAAAATAGTTTAGAGTATGTTTTAAACAAAACATGAAGAAATTACACCTTGGGATGTGGTCACTTCTGGGAAAGGTGACCTGTCCATTCGCCTGTAGATCATTATCAATTATATATAATACACAATATTTCCTGTATTCTGTATTTCAAAAAAATGTGCATAGAATAGTACCACCGTCAAATGCAAACAGGAGGTGCAACTTGAGAAGCATTTTACAATACCAGATTTAAATATGTGGTCTGAGAGCATGCTAATGTTACATGCCACAGTTGTAGCGTTATAGTTCAGTTGGAGGACAGAAATCGCACACTGGAGGGGCTCATTAGCATTTTGTTCAAGATTAAACAGATCGAGGGATTTATAGATACGGCTCAATCAGAGAACTCAGCCAGTTCGGAATTGGCGGGAGTCCGTCCTGCTCCGACTGCCTCCGGTTCAGCGCCGACCCCAGCAGCAAGCACATGTGATGGGTGACGGTCAGACAGCAACCCAGGAGCTCAAAGACTGGACCTCCTCTACAGCGGCCCCTAATTCAGCTCAGAAATAGGTTATCTGCTCTCAGCAGTGCGTCTGTTGAAGCCGATAAGGCGCTCACGTTTGGAGACTCGATAGGAGCAGAAGAATTCCGAACGACCTCAAAGCTGTGGCCCCTGGGGCCCCTGGGGTCATGCTGGTACTAATGACATAAAGTCCCAAAACCCAGAGGTATCAAAGAGGAACTTAATTGCTATGCGCACAAAAGTAAAATGAAAATGTCATAATATAATTATTTCTGGTCCCTTGCTAATCCTTTACAGACAACTTCTATAACTCCTGTATTAGACAACTCTCTCCAAACTGCTGCTTGCTGGGAGAGTTGGTGTGCATCTGAAGGCATAGCCGTTATTAATAACTGGGACCTTTTTTGGCAGCGGTCGGGGCCGGTCTCCATCCCGGCTGCACGGGTTCATTCACGCAATCTGAAATCATCCAATATTGCCTGTCTGATTATTATGGGAGCCCACTCACGCCTTGGCCTTGTGATCATAAATCGAAGGCTGCTTATCTTCCACCTTCACTGCATTTCTGCCACCGAATCTTCTCTGCATCACGACATCCCCTAAATCACACAAGTACTCCAAGGTAGAGTTCAGTGAATATAAGTAGATTTTAACAACTATTTCTAGACATCGCTACAGGAAATTCATGTGCTTATAATATAATTTCAAGTTCCACTGATGCAATTAAATTGGTTACAAAGTGAAACTACCATTAAATGCTGATTGTTGAATGTTAACTACATGGTGCTCAACACTTGTTCAGACCTGTGAATATTAACAGAAGCGCTGCCCAGACCCACAGACACCAAGTCTTCTAGCTGGAGCTTCTATTTATTACAAAACCCTCGATCTTCAGGGTCTGGAGGGACCCCTTCATGCATCTTTATGCATCCATAAAAATTAATCAAAAAATGTAACCGTCTTTATTATATGTGAAACATTGCTACTTAAAATCTGAACAACCTATACACATGTTCTTATTCTGAATATTCTGAATTGGTGCAGAACCTATGAGCGTATAACTCATGCAAGCTTATTCACAGGTAACCTGTTAGGTGTAAGATTGACTTCAAAGCTCTGTTATTTACATATGCGACACTCAAAGGTCTAACAGCTGCCTCCTTAAACAAACTGAGTAATGTTTACAATTCACATCATACACTAAGATCATAGAATGCAAGAGACCTTGCAAGCCCGCAGATACATTAAATAACTGTTGGCGTTAAAGCCTTTAGCTCGATTTTTAAATTTCGACTTAAGACATATTACCTTAGTCTTGTGTGAAGGGATAAAGTGTGTCAGAGCAGACAAACTGAAGACTGCACAGCCAAAACACTGGCGTTGATATGTCTAGACAATAATTGTGGGAAGAATATTAGTCTGAGAAACTGTCAGCGTTGTCAGTTCCGCTGAGCTGGAAAAACCTCAAAAACCAGTGAAAACAGCTGAGCCCTACAGCCATGGTCAGTGTAATCTGGCAGAGTTCCATGGGCAGTGTAATCTGGCAGAGTTCCTTTTGGGCACGCAGTGAGAATGGGAACCAACAGTACTCCAGTGAAACGATGCAGGCAGGATGGAGCAGAATGGCAACTCAGGGTTTGTTTCCCTGGCCCTCGGCAGAACTCACAGCTGGAGAAGATGAGAGGGCAGGAGTGCTCGTCCATGGGGAAGTTGTGGAGCTGCAGCTGGCACTCAGCATTGATGGTCAGCCTGTAAAAGACGGTGAACCGGTGACTGACTTAGAAACGCTGAAGCCGTCCATTAAGGTGACACCCAAAATTCAAATGAAGAAGAAGGAAACACAAATCGATTGTTCTGAAAATAACGATGAAAATTTCTAGAAATATTCATCAAGCAAAGACAAATAATTTATGTTGCATGAGTTATGGACATGTAACAGAATCACTGTCTGCCCAGCTGATGGGATTTTATGTGTTAAAAGTAATTAATTAAATGTTTGATTTTAAAGTATGACTGCAGCATCAAATTGTCGAGGAGATAATTAAGCCTCCCATATAGGTTAAAGGGTTTACTAAGTCCCAGGGAACAATGACCAGCATCATGTTCTGAGATAGCAATCCCACAATCCCCAGTGCCAGCAAGACATGGCTGGGCACTCAGAGAACGTTAGTACTTCATGAGCAAGAGAAGAGAGAGAGAGAGAGAGAGAGAGAGAGAGAGAGAGAGAGAGAGAATAGTGAGCTTGGCTCCCTGCCTCTACTATCATAACCCTGTACCTTCAGGGCCCCTTGACCTTCCCCCATATTTTCTATAAATAAACACAAAACAATGCTGACACTGAGTACAGGCATCCTTCCATTTCCACGGAGGTGTTGGTTCCAGAACCTCCCGTTGTCAGGATCCGGCCCAGTGGTTTCCCTGCCTGGTCAGAAGGTGTCGCTGGTCGCCCCTTTCCCAGTGTCTGACGCTGAAGAGAATTGTGAACTGACCCACATTTGTTCCTTGTTGCCCCAAGCTTTTACTGTTTGTTTTATTATAATTGGCTCACACCTGTTCCTCATTTTACCCTCATCATCCGTCTTTGTAGCGGTTATTGCCCTTCGTTCGCTTCTTTGTTTCTGTGTTGCTCTTAGCTGTCGTTTGTTTAAGTCAATATGTGGATCCGCCGCGTCACTCGCCACCACGCCCCACCGTAACACTCGTGAATACCAAAATCCACGGATGCTTAAGTCTCTTACATGAAACGCTTTTAATATTTAAAGGGTCCAGAACTCCAAAAGGATGTTTGAGATGGGCTTTAGTGAGCTAATTGTGGAGATATCGACCGTAGAAATGTCCGGCTTCTCTTGACTATAATGGGAGTGAATGGTATTCTTTCGATGGTGATTGAAGCAACAGAAAAATACATTTGAAAAATTCAACAGCAATGTCTCTTAACAGAAATCATGACCCGGTTATTGAAGATAATCCACTTTGTACTTGGCAGTGTAATGGAAGAACATATTTTTTTCTACTGAACTGCACACATTTCTGGGGTGTTTGTATCTTTTGCGCAGTGATAAATGGTCACATTTACTTTGATAGTGTTAGTGCAATGAAGATAACTATGTTTTTCTCTCCTAGAACAACAATCTTTCTCATAAGGGAATGTGGGAAAAGAATTGACTGGCGCTGCCAATGTGGATGCGGGCCATGAGATGGTGACGGTTTGATGGCCAACAAGCACTCAGGAGGCAACACAAAATGCCACCCAAGTTTACTTTGGCTTTACTGGGAGAGAGGAGAAAGAATTAAAATGGAAAGTGACATTTAGGTGTCCCAATCCATGAATTGTCTGATATTGCCGATACAAATTTTCCAGTGGCCTTTAATGTTGATTTCCAATTCAGTCCAACTCAGCTCAACTCTGTCCAGATTTTGGTCTCGTTAACCCAGTTTACAGATTTGCATCAATCATAGAATCGTTGTGGAAATACTCTATAATGCACAGGAGACAGACGGATATGCTCCGACCAAGATAAGGCCAATGTCTTCCCTTACATATATAAAAGTCATTCAAGTTTTAGGAGTATTATGTTTAACACCATTTAGGAAAAAATGTCTAAAGCTAATTCTAAAAATCTGATGGACTTCACACTGTTCACAAAATTAGATGGATATGTATTCACAAATATTTTTATTCCAGGAATACATTCTTTTCAATAGTAGTCGCTGGTATGACATAGAGTGTTTTCACCAATTGAATTTAATCTATCCCAATCAAATCTTA
Source organism: Brevimyrus niger (assembly GCA_015164015.2). Classification (NCBI taxonomy): domain Eukaryota; kingdom Metazoa; phylum Chordata; class Actinopteri; order Osteoglossiformes; family Mormyridae; genus Brevimyrus; species Brevimyrus niger. The sequence goes on from JAABNY020000034.1 coordinate 15,670,564, forward strand.
ATATACTTAATCATGTTCATTGTTTGGAAAGTGATTAATGATTGTTCTTTGGGATGTGTCTATGTTTGCAGATTAACGTGGGTTCATCTTAGGGTTCATTGATTTAGTTAACATTTTTATCTATCAATAAAATTATGATTGTTTTTCTTTTCGGAGGAGGACAACCAAAATATACAAAACCCTTTTACATAATTTCTTGTATATCCTTACTTTAAAAATCCACAATTAGTAGGTTTATTAGTAAATATGTTTTTGTTCTACTCTAAATAATTAGTCGGAAATCAAACTTGGCATTCTTGGAAAAGCTACGAACCACTTTGTATTTAAAAAAGGTAATAAGCCAGCTAATTATCCCATTAACATTTAAATGCAATTATTTCAATGAAATCTGAATGCAATGTGAAAAAGCCCAAAACGAATACAGATATTCACTGCTGTCACCTTTGTCTGTAAACCATCTGTTACATTCAATCTGTCGCATTCATCTTGCAAACTATAATCAGCCTTTTTCTGGCTAAAGATAATTACACAAAATTGCAAATTGGCGAACTTAACAGGAACCATTTTGTACCTCATAAGTAATCGAAACTGACCAGGAGAAAATAATAATAGCTGTGACATGGGCAACTGTGTCACAGTCATCATGTTTTTATAAGAGAGGAGTGAAAGCTCACCTTGAGTGCCAAGATGCAAAGTGTGTGTGTGTGTGTGTGTGTATAAATATATGAGAATATACATGCGTGTGGCTCTTTATAAAAGAAAGACCGCTGTATTTACCTTAGTGTGTACAGTATCTTCCCATCGTTCCATATCCTGAGCAGCTGATTGGGTGTCGTAATCCAATGAGCGTCTGCGTTTTTGGAATTCCTGAATATGGTGTCAGGCAACCAGATTAGCCCAACCATATTGCTGTTCAAAGTCAATATTTTCATTGTACTGTTGTATCTCAGGCGGCTATCTGTCCACGTCTGGGCAAAAATGATGTCGATTTGGTATTCCTGTAAACGATAAAACACAGGAATGAGTCATCGTAAATAAAAACGACTGCAGGTTACAACAACAATACATACAAGTATGGTACAGAGGCTATGTCATGTATTTAAAAAAAAAATAATTATACTTTTTGTAATGACATGATGTAGTTATAAACGCGTGATAAAGCTGAAAATGACTAAGGGGGTTGTGGCTAAGGGAAAGAGAAAATAATTTTTATGAAATTGAAAATCAGAATTAGCTGCCATATGCCATGGGTTTGCAAAGTGCTGAATTTTGTGTGAAATGTTGTATAAAACGTTTCGAGAACAACAAATGATGTACAACTGCAGAACTGTCATTAAGCAACAGCACCAGTCTCAGATCCGCATGTTATATTATACCTGGAAGGGACCAGAAATAAACCATCTTCTGAATTAAAGCTTGAAAGCATAACTTACAGTTATGCAGACGCACAATATCCTAAATAGAATATGTTATGAATACGACTAATCAAAAGGCAACCTGTTCTTCCATGGCTAAGCGACTTAGGTGCTAATTGAAATAGGAGGGAAAAGAACAATCTTAAATAGTCCCTACGAAAAAAAATTAATGTACAATTCAGCGTATCTACATGCTATACGATGTGTACTTTTGGTAACTCTCCATTCACTAAGTACTGAGCAAATTTGCCTTTATAACCACCGCCTCCCCCCGCCCCGTTCATTCTTGCCACATAAAAGAGTCTTGATTTAGAATGATTGATCATTCTTTGAACAAACCAAACATATGTTCAACATCAGAGCTTGCAGTCTTGGACGTCAGATGATTACTTTCATTAATTAATTGCTATATTGTGGTTTGACATGCCCACATGCTGTCTGTCACTCCAACCGAGCTGTTAGCTTATTAGCTTTGCATAGCTGTGTTGATGGCAGGAATGACATGCTTTTCCTTATAACGCTGTAATTTCTGCATCACATTACACCAGATTTGCATTAATGGATATTCAAAGGAGAATCCAAAAGTGTACACAATTTACTGTATGGAAAAGGTTTTTTTTTGACACAAGTTGAAGACTCAATCTTCCCTTTCAGTATTGCGTTAAGCAAAAGAACCAGAGATCAATTTGCTGTCATGCAACACTTTGGATTTGACTCTGTGTGTGAACACCACATAATTAAAATTAAAGATTCAATTTATCTCCTCACTCCTTTGTGCTAATTAAACCCATTGTGGTTTTCCTAAATACAAATATCTGTGAGCAGAAGAAATTATCTATATCTCCATAAGTGCCTTGATGCTAAGAATGGCAGGCTTCTCCATCAACAAAACACTGGTTGTGAGTCGCGGGAGAATTTTACTTTATAATAAGAGGACGGGTTAATAAACTGTATGGATATGAAAATGGGAAATCAGATTTCGCCTCCTACACATCTCACAATGCCTAAAATGTTTCTATTGAGCCAAGGGCAAAAAACAGAACAATATCATCAAGCAATCTTACTTGTTTTTGTTACAAGATCAATGCATGCAGTAGTTTCCCCCCACATTTTAAGGAACCCTGCTTTATGGTACAAATATTCCTATGTACATCTTGTGGTGTATTTTAAGTTACTCAACAAATACTGTAAAATCTTTTTATATTAAAATCACTAGAGATACAAAAATGTTCACCATTCCAGTGAGGTGGAGAGGAGGCCTTGGAGTGCACAAATAAAAATGGTACATCCTTGAAGCAGGTACAGACTTAATAAAGAGTAATTGCTCTATACAGCAATATCTATTCATATTTCATTGCCTTACGTACTGCAACCACATGCTTTGGAAAAAAGTACTAATCAAAAAAGTACAAAAAGCTAATCTAAATATCTGTATAGTATCTTAGATATTATGCAAAATCCTACAGCCACACAGTTGATCTAGAGACCAAATTAATTTTTTTTAAATTCCAGAAATGAGTGTCATATACTGCACTGACTACGCAGTGTGTGAATGTCTTGACTGCATTGATTACGCAGTGTGTGAATGTCTTAACTAACCTATTACGCAGTGTGTGAGTGTCTTAACTGCACCGATTACGCAGTGTGTGAATGTCTTAACTAACCCATTACGCAGTGTGTGAGTGTCTTAACTGCACCGATTGCGCAGTGTGTGAGTGTCTTAACTGCTAACCCCAACTGCAACAGGGGCACTGGATGCTCACTGACCATGTTCCAAGATTCCAAGCTTCCTCACTTCTAAGCTGCTTTGGTTGACGGTCTCTGCTGTAATGTAAACATGCTGTGCTTGCATGATTGAACAGAAACAATCTTCTCCTATTGTTTACCCAACTGTTACATTTCCTTTGTGTCTTATTTATACCCTCCAATGACTAAAGTCAGTCATCCGTGTAACTTGCTCATTTTGTCGTTTAAAAACATAAACAGTCACATGCTTCTTATTTCTTCACTCATTCATCAGTATCATCCATTCACGTTAACTGTCAGAAGCTGGTCCATAAAAGTGCTAAAGTATCTATCTATC
>JAABNY020000034.1:15719377-15730449 GCA_015164015.2 Brevimyrus niger
AAATACAAAAGACAAGCTAGACTGAACGAGCAACAGGTGACCACAATCAGGCAAAAACAGGAGGTAACGAGGTGGGCATGGCACACAATGAGGAGCGTTCGGAGCAGGGTGTGACACCTGCTTTATAAACTTGGCCTCAAAATTAAAATCCTATTCTAGTCTCAAAAACCCATTATCTGTGCTCAGACAAAATTTTGATTTATTATACTTATTATTTTTCTGCTACAAAAAAAAGTGAACATTGGCACTTTAAAACTGATTAATACATTAATTAGAGTTCCACCCAAGCCAAGGATATTCCTGCATTAATCTCCTGCTTTTATCAAGAGCCTGAACTGCACAGACTAATTTGTCCGAGTGTAAGTGTAAGGTATAACAACCGTCCACACATTCGAACCGAGAAAACCCGGCAACATTTTCACGGTAGGCTGAGAAAAGCTGAATGCTGGATCAGAACTTGGAAAGGAGTCTCAGAGTTGTAAGCACATAAGTTTAACGGGAAGTATGTGAGCAGCCCAGCGAGCAGCAGGCACAGGGCGTTTAAAACACCCGTAACCATCAAGCGAAATCAGTGCTTTGTCTGATGGGGCCGTAAGGAACCACCCACTGGTCCAAAGAAAGGGAATGAAACGGGATTAAATTTGACTGCATCTGGTTTTAATTTAAAGATTATTTTAGAACACTGTTACCTATGATGTGTGTATTTCTGTTCAGATTCTTCTTAGACTTCTCTCTCTCTCTCTTTTTAACTAAGCTGTCCAACTCTGTGATTTTGCACGATGTTTGTCTCCAGCCAGTTAAGCAATATCCACAGACACAATGTGAAGCCAGACCGAGCTCAATCAGGAGCTGCAGGGCAGCTAAATTCTGGCACAGTATCGGCTTGTTTGATCAGCGGTACAGCTTCAGTGTGTCTGACATTCAGTGTAGGGGGGGGCCGTAAGTCACGATCGCCAGCTTATTTAATAACAGGGCCGCCAACTTTGGTCAGCTAGCTTGCCTGAGATTTTCGATTCGAGACGAGTCTGCACACAGACGCCCACGCATGTACACGTATGTAACAGTTACCTTATAAATTACTAGTTACACCTTGTAAATAGCCTGTAGGATTCGCAAACTATCCAAAGGTTTTTGGTGTAGTTAATTTTAGGTTGATGATGGAATAATATAGATTTGCTGTAAGATTTCTTGCACCAGCATGCGAGTCTGACCTGGCAACCCTGTTAATAAATAAAGCCTATTACGGTTGTCTGATTGACTCACCTGAAAAGGTTGCATTGAACAGTTTCACAGTTTGTTAGTCGGAAAACTGTAGTCATTATATGTTCATTGCTGTTATATGAATATTCAAGTGTCCTAATCCTGGTGAGGAATTGCAGTAGCAGCATGGGCTAGGAATGCAAAAGAGCTAGCCAAACGTAACTAAAAATCAATCAAAACCTAATCCCTCTGCAGGATTAATACATGTCAATTGTAATTCAATCAAAAATACAGAGATGAACCTAAGGGGTCACGTGATGTACAACAAAGGTATATCTCATAGTCATAAAACAATACAAATAGTCAAGGTAATATAAACCCAGCAGAAAATATATATATATAGTAACTATGAGAGAAACCTGTTGCAGATGCTTTTCATGAACCATCAATAAACTTTGGATATAGAGTGACTTCTCAGCAAAAGTAGAAATAGTTACTGTTACAAGCACACGTTGCTCCATAGGAGCTCGGCCTGCAGAATGTCTCCTCAGTAAAAATCACACATTGTAAATGTGATAAACACACAATGCCACGTGGGAGTTGTTTTCTTGTCGACTGATGGGGTTGAGCTTTCCAACAGGGCGAGATTTCCCTAACTCTCTCTGTATAATATCGCGTACTGTTTTAAGACAGAGACCAGTGTATCAGTCACACTGAACCTACTGAAATGAGGTCATGCATGCAGTACTGTGCAAACGTTTCAGGCAATCAGGGTAAATGATGGTTAAATGATCTTTCTGTCGGTGCACTATGATAGTATGTCAAAGTGTGTCAGCTTAGCCATTTCATAATCTTTACCGAAGTCACCCCAGCAACCGTCCAACACGCCCATATGAACCAATCAAAGCAGTGGTCTTCTAGCCATCCAACCAGATGCCAGACTTTTTGGAGAACAGAATATAATTCTTGTTACTTTTTATTGTGTTGCTGTTAATTTGCATGTGGTCTAATGTTATATTGTGTATTTTTCTGAGCAAATATACATTTACAGGTACTACCCAGAAAAACAGCCATAAACCTTTGACTGCCAGACTGCCTGAGACTTTTGCACAGTGCTGTAGGTATACTGAACGCATTTACACTGTACAATGTTCATAAGAACCCTGTCTGTACTTTGTGTGACCTGGGTTAGGGGAGAAATGAGTGTAGAGAGACGCGGAGAAAAAGGGCGAGAAGTATAAGGGAGTTTGTCTGTGAGCCACTGCTGGCTTAGAGGGGGCCGTCAGAGGGGGGGTACAGCAGCCTCGCACGGGAGAGTTTGTCAACCCAGCCTCAGTAGAGCGGTGACAGCTTTCCCCCCCCAGGTGAAGAGTGGTACAGCCCCAATCACAGATTCCTGTGCGGCCAGGAGCCTTTCAAGGTTACATTATTAATGTGTAAAGTGGGAATGACAGGTGTACTATATTCCAGTTAGCAGTCTCGGTTTTTAGAGGGTTAGAGACTAAATGGCTAAAAGCTCCCGCAGGGAGAGAGGGGCCTAGCCGGCCGGAGGGACGAGTCTCCTCACTCACGGACTCTGTAGGTGTGATCGCTTCTCAGCCAGGCCGTATCCCCATGGCCATCTAACCCCAATCCGTGGGCCAGTGTCTTCCAAGCGTAGCATTTGTGCTACATGGACTGAGACACACTTATGATGTGCAGAAAAAAGCTCCATCCATTTTCTGTAACCACTCAGGCACTGAGAGAACAGTGCTAACCGCTGGGCCTCTGCGGTACCAGTGCGGAAAAGCAGCTGTTTCATAACCAAACATATCTTTGGCTCTTTAATATGTTTCTCTGTAATGAAATGAATAAAGGTGTATTGTTTTCCAGTGGCATTCGTTTAACTATCTCTCTTGCTTCCAGGATTACACACTGACTATGTACTTCCAGCAGTCCTGGAGGGATAAGCGACTGGCCTACGCAGGGATCCCGTTAAATCTAACGCTGGACAGCCGGGTGGCAGACCAGCTGTGGGTCCCTGACACGTACTTTCTGAATGACAAGAAGTCTTTTGTCCACGGCGTGACGGTGAAGAACAGGATGATTCGGCTGCAGCCAGACGGCACAGTCCTCTATGGGCTAAGGTCGGTTGCATGTAAGGCAGAGGAAATCAGATCAGCGCAAGGTGCATTATGGGAATTCAGAACTAAGTCTTCTTTCAGGAAATAGGCAGTAGCGTTTTATGAACGTCGTGTATTTTCAGTGTCGTTGCTGAATTATGTCAGTTCAAATGCGGATAAAGACTACAGAAAACTCAGAAAACATTTTCAGAACGTTTCATGAACTTTCCCGAGATGCTGTTGGAAATCTATTGTTGTAAATTCATAAGCTTTTTCTTGAAGATTTTATTCTAGAAAGTTTTGCTACAGGTGTAGTAAGACGCTGCCCTGTGGCCGCTATCTACTTCCAGACTAGCTTAGCTATATATTTGAATAATGTGCAGTATTGCCATTATTATTCATTTATTTAATGTTCTCACTTTAATATTAAAGCACGTGCAACCTTAGCAGGCATTAACATGAACATGAATGCATATGAAGATGAATGCATATGAACATAGTCATATTTTGTGTCTGGCTTCACGAATGGTTAACGTAGTTAATCACATTTAAAAACTATTGGTTAAATGAAGCATTGAACTATTAGGGCTTCTGTGGCATGACAAACAGCACATCTTGCTAACAGCACAAAGCTTGTTGGTTCAAATCCCAGCAAGTGCACACTTTTAGCTGCTGTAAATGTATCCGGTAAATGTTACTGTAATTGAAATAGAGGGATTTATGTTTTCCTGAATCTTAAAAGTGTTATCATTTAGCCCAAATTGACCAACGAAGCAATAATCTGTAATCCAGCAACAATGAGATGCAAAAATGTAACAATTTTTCATGTCATGTAAAATAAATGACATCTTTCCATCTCATCCAGAATAACCACCACGGCCGCCTGTATGATGGATCTGCGAAGATACCCACTGGATGAGCAGAACTGTACACTCGAAATTGAGAGCTGTGAGTAACTAACAAAGTATCTTGAGTGTTAATATAGCATCTATTCCCCCTGTTGCCTCGATAATGAAGTAGCTATAGTAGGAGAAAAATTAATAAGAGCTTTTGCTGTAGTGTGGGTGCTTGGTGTCACTTGAGCACAGTCAGCTGGAGCTACCGCCATTAGCATCTCTGCTACAGGCACAGGCATGCGAGTCAATCACTCAAAAACCTCTCTATCGATTTTTTTCAACCTTTGCACAAGGACTGTATGGTTGAGGAACTACAACACGTAAAATTTTCAGACAGATCGCTCCCAAATTGTTGCAGCTCCGCATAGTGATATGCAAAAAAGAAAAAAACAGCAGTTTTGACGTTTGATCCCATTAAGATGATAACTCAATAAACGTTTGATAGATCTCTGCAAAGGCTTTTTTTTGGGGGGGGGGGGGGGCAGATTGGACCTAATTAAATTTGGAGGCAGATGGTCTCAGAATGGAAGCAAAGCCACGTAGTTGACGGGAAGGGAGGAAGGGAGATGGCAGATAACATTTGACCTTGCAAATATGATAAACCAAAGAGTATTTAATGGATCTTACTACTGCTTCACAAAAAACATTATATGGATCTACACGTGGTTTCATTTTCAGTCAAATGAAGCAGCACAAGGAAGGAAAGAAAAGCAGCTATAGAAGACGTTTGGTCTTATGAACACAGTAACTCCAGAAGTATATCGTGCATCTTTTTCAAAATCTGCAGCCGTGTTGCAGGAATGACAAACAGGAATTCGAACACTGAGACAGACATTGGGTGGAATTTGTCACGCGTTGCACTCCACAGTCGCCGGGCCAATGGCGGTGACATGAACTTGGCGTCATGAACGCTGGAAGCACAGCAGGGAGACAAGTGCAGGAGTCCAGGAATATAGGTGAAACTCAGGCTTTATTAATGGGGTGATACAATCGGGAGGACAATTATTGAGACGTTATTGAGAAGATTGAGGAAAGACTAACTGTGAAGCACTTACTGTAAATACACGGACTCAATTAAACAAGACTAGGAAAAGCTAAACCAAATTAGCCAAAAGGATTCCCATTTTACTTTTTGTTTCATTTAACCTTTCTTTAACCAGGAAGGTCCCATTGAGTTACAATAACTCTTCTTCCAGGGAGTCCTGGCTAAGAATGGCGGCTAGTTGCAAGTACACTAAAGACAAAAGAAAGTCAAACAATTTCCAGCCAAAAGCTGTAGTGTTTCTCATTTCTCATTGCTGGTGGTCTTTGTGTTGCAGATGGTTACACCACGGATGATATTGAGTTTTACTGGAAAGGGGGAGACAGTGCCGTTAAAGGAGTGGCACGCATAGAGCTGCCTCAGTTTTCAATCGTGGACCACAAGCTCACCTCAGGGAATGTTGTTTTCTCCACAGGTAACTTCTTCTCATCTTTCCATTCAGAGGGACGTCTTTCCTGAAAAAAGTGAAATTCTGTACAGACAGAATTATAGAAAGATATTTCTAAAAAAGACAAACTCAGCATTTGACACAGACATATTGGATGTTAATAATTAATGATTCATGATTCATTGTGGAAATTACACATTTAGATCATTATATTACATTATATTATCTATAGACTGATATTTCTGAATATATTACTTATTTATTTATCTGACCTGGATTATAAAAAATATTAATATTAAAAATGTTTTTCCATCCATTTTCTGACACCGCTTTTCCTGTTCATGGCCACGGGGTCCTGGAGGCTGGGGGCTCAGGGACCAACCCAGGATGGGGCACCAACCCATCGCAGGGCACACACATGGGCAATTTAGCAATTGGGCAATTCAGCAATTCCAATTAGCCTCAGCATGTTTTAGGACTGTTGGGGGAAACCGGAGTACCCGGAGGAAACCCCACGACAACACAGAGAGAACATGCAAACACGGAACCCTGGCTGAGCCTCGAACCCAGGTTCCAGGTGCGAGGCAAAAATGCTAGCTGCTAACCACGGCATCACCATGCCGCCCCCAAGATGGTTATTTACCTGTTTATTTCGTGTCTCCCGTATCCATGTGTCTCTGTTATACAGATGTATGATTCAACTGAATACCAAAAAAAAAGATTATTAAAGTAAAATGCGGGGTCACCATGCTATGGTTGCCAAAATCACCACCCGTATGCATGCACACCTATCAAAACACATTGCAGTTTTTCCCTTTTTCCTTTTTTTAAGGTGCCTATTCACGACTATCGCTCAGTTTCAGACTGAAAAGGAATATCGGATACTTCATACTCCAGACTTACATGCCCTCCATTCTGATCACCATCTTGTCTTGGGTGTCATTTTGGATCAATCACGATGCCTCTGCCGCCAGGGTCGCATTGGGTACGTTCATTATCGTTAAAGCTCAAGAATTAAGAATTTTCTTCATTTCCGAGACGCCGCAGCTCGAAAATACTATATGAGAACTTCAGTGTACAGCAAATCAGGAGGTACTGAAGAGTACATCCAGGGTAATTTCAAGGTTGGCATAGTTGGCAAAGCACCTTTGTTTCGCTACATTGTGTTGTATTCTGCATAGCTGTGGAGTCTGCCCTAATTGTCCGGTCTTCCAGGGATTACGACCGTGTTGACGATGACGACCATCTCCACGTTCCTGCGTGAGGCGCTACCCAAGATCCCCTACGTCAAGGCCATAGACTTGTACCTGATGGGTTGTTTCGTCTTCGTCTTCCTCGCCTTGCTGGAGTACGCGTTTGTGAACTACATCTTCTTTGGACGAGGCCCTCAGATGCAGAAGAAGATAGCCGAGGTGACTGGGAGGGCCGACAATGGCCGAGGCACAAACGGCAATCCAGTAAGTCCTTGAAAGTAATTTTTTGACATGATCTAAACACAACTGAAAAAGCAATTGATTCATTTATTGTATGGATTTACTTTATTGAGAGACAAATGTTTTGGCTCATAATACAACATTAATGCATCATATGGTGTCTTAAGTCTACCTGTAACACTTTACCTGCTGACATGACATTTAATCATAGGAATTAAATGTCCCGCTGTGCCCACTGGTTTTACATATGTCACAACTCTGAAAATCAATATAGTCATTTTTATAAATAATAATATAGTTCTTTCAGGATGCACGATACACTGAAGAGTGGCAGCTACATTATCAGGGGTTTAAAAAACTCAATCAAAACAATACAGTAAGAAACTTCTAAAAGCGTTCTCCCAGACACTGTAATTCAGTGATTGTACAGTAATATAAAAAAATTCTGAATTTGCTGATTTTGTGGTGAGATTTTACCAGTGGAACAGCATCCATCACAAGTTCCGGACAGAGAGATTGTGTTACACAGGCCCTTACCCAAGGTTACTCAGCACATTATCTATACTGTGTGAAACCACCTCAGAAGTTAGCTCTGCAAGGAATGAAGTAGCCGTCTGGAGTGAGGTAGCCTACTTTTCCTCTTACTCATAAGAACTCCAAAGTAAATCATTATGTGGGAAACCCTCTGTGTCAAGACCTTTTGGTAGCCTGCTGTTTTTAAAATATTCATAGTAAAGATCAGGTTAGGGTTAGAAAAACAGTGTGGTTTAATGTGCTAAAATGCACCGCTACTAAATTTTTAATAGCAATCAATTTCAAGTTAAAATCATTACTGGGGAATGTGACAGAGTGACCATATTTTATTTTGCATGCCATGTGATGCAACGATATAGGCAGAGTGGAACCTTCCCCTCAGAAGTGAAGCTTCTGCTGCTCTTTGGATTGTCATTCAGATCAGATGGAGGGTGTTTTTCTTTGCATTCTTTATTTGAAATTAGTCTTCTCTCAAAGACGGCGAACTACCATCTGGTAAACCGTCCAATCAGGTGCAGGGGCGTCATGGCTTACAGCCAGTGAGTGTGTGCCGTGTTTGTCATTATGCTGTCACATGTCTGTCCCCTTCATCACAGCAGACTGTCCTCTCGCTTTTATGCACATATACTCTTCTGTTACCCATTTCTTAGGACTACGTTGTTTTTTTTTTTACCATTGATCCAATGCCACAATATTTTGTCCTCTTCCTGTTGCTTAAGCTCCACAAAATTCTTATATATTATTTTTATTATTTGTTACGATAATGTTGCTCTTAATTGAAATGGTGCATCTGAATATTTTCTATGTGTTCATGCAACTGGAATAATGACCACATCGCAGCCACTTCAGTCTATTTGCATCAAATTTTTGATTTCCGTTGAGGAATCCTTGTCTCAAAATGGAGGAAGTTCAGGAAGGCTCAGGAAGTCTACATTCCCACCTAAGGAATCGTGTAATTCTCATGCCAATCTTCCAAGGACTCTACATTGTTCATTTATTTAAAGCCAGCTCTTCCTTTGCCTCAAGGTTGATGCCTATGGAAACATTCTCCTAACAACCCTGGAGATCCACAGCGATGTGATCAGCAATGAGATCACGACCAGTGGGACAGAGACCAGGAACTCTTCCGTGGTCTTCGTCGGCTCCGAGGTCCCGTACAGGAGAGGAAGTGCGGCGGGTGGACAGCAGCGGCGGGGGGTGCCCCCCAGGGCCCAGCTGAGGACGTCCCGCTTGCGTCGGAGGTCCTCGCAGCTCAAGATCAAAATCCCAGACCTCACAGACGTCAACGTCATTGACAGCTGGTCGCGGATAATATTCCCCTCTGCTTTCACTGTTTTCAATGTAATATACTGGCTGTATTATGCACACTAAAATGTTGTTTTTTTCCAATCTTTTCTTATTTTTTAAAACAACTTTATAGTATTTGAAAAGGGCCAGTTGGTTCATCATTTTGTTAATTTTTTTATATTGCACTGCTTTTCAAACCAAGGAAATACCGTGAGACAAAAAACTATTCTTCTTCAAGACTTCTACAAGAAATAGATGCATTGTGGACATCCGAGTACTCCGAAGTGCTGGAGGCATGTGTGTACGTATATACGAGGAAGTTATAAACTGCTGCCTGGAATGTTTATGCACAAATATGATAAGTGTTGTGATACTGTGTATTTACCCTTCATTTAAAGGCACTTCAAGCGTTTTCAAAACTTGCGTGACGAATATAAATCGATTTATGTACAAATAATTAGTTGGGAATGTTTTTTATACCCTGCAGGTAACATTCTTTCTGTCTTGCTATATTACATGGTGTTTCTAAAAAAAAAAATGGTTTCCATTCTAATAAGCCATTAATAATAACCCAATCTGTTAGACACCTGAAATACTTTATTTGATACTTTGGATTTCATTTTCATTGTACTATTTCCTTACAGATCATCTTTGACTGCACAGTAACATTTAGAAAGAATCCTGATACAAAGTTTGTTATATCCTATACGCCAAGCTTTAAACACGTTTGGAAGCTTTCTGTATAGTTATACATATAATTATAGTTATATATATAATCATATACTGCTGTGTTCTGGACCGCACCTTTCACTGCAATAATACCTGAAATTATTATAAATCCCACCTTGCTGTGTAAGACTTGACAATGTATTATCTGTATGAATTATTTGAAGTCCTTTTTTTCCTTAAATGCTTCTCATAAATAAATTGCCATAAACCATAAACAGATTTGTTTTCTCCCTTACATTCCTCGTTGCTCAACAACAACAGTTTTCTGATTCGGTGGATATTTTATTTTTCACTTTAAAAATTTGGAAATTAGCAATTAGGTTGCTTGAAGAAAAATGCTGTTTGAGGAAAAGCAATTTTGCAGTTCACATTTTATGAACCTTTCGGCCAGGCATTGGAAAAACCCTGTGATCTGTTCCAGATTATCTAACTTTACATCGTTTAATAATTCTGACTTAAAAACATCTTAAGAACAAAACAGGGCACATTCCATAAGTTATCTTATAATAGGTTTATGATTTTTTTTTTAAAGGTCAGTTGCAACAGCCATATCACCCAACTTCACAGGGTCACCAAAAAATTCAGGAAGGTCAGCTGAGATTCGTTCATGCAGCACGTAAGACACCGATGCATTACCATTTGCCGGTAACAATGATTATGGAGCTTTCTAAGATGTCAGAAAGAGTTCATACTGTCCCCTCACCATCAGAATACAAAGTGCACATCTTCAGAGATGTACTCAATCCTAATGACTGCTGGAATTTCCACTTACTTAGTCTGTCATACCGTTTCTCATAGTAATCATATGCGCATCTGGAGGACAGCAAAACTAATCAGGAAACAGCAGTAACTTAATTGGTTGAGTACATGAAAATGAGCTGGGCAACATAATAATTAGAGAAAAGCAATAACATGTCTGAATAATGATGACGTGATACAATAAATATCTGCACAAAACAAGGTGATATTATTCTAATTTAGATTTAGTGAAAAATGAGGTGTGAGGACACATTGCACATAGAGTAAGCCCAAGTAAACCCAAGAACTACTGTATAGTCAGCTGGAGTACCAATCACCATAATTTTTATTCATATACTATTAAAAAAGTCTGATCTATGAACAATGCAAACATATTTCTAATTGTAAAGTAGATAACTCCTATTGCTTTGAATGTGGCAAGTCCATCTTTTCACTAAGTATTTTCATAGGTTTCCCAGGGGTTGATAATACAGTGCTCGATCAACCGTTCGATGTTCGATCAACCGTTACCATCCATCCATCCATCCATCCATCCATTTTCCAAACCGCTTATCCTACTGGGTCGCGGGGGGTCCGGAGCTTATCCAGAAAGCAACGGGCACGAGGCAGGGAACAGCCCTGGATGGGGGGCCAGCCTATCGCAGGGCACACTCACACACCAGTCACTCACACATGCACACCTATGGGCAATTTAGTGACTCC
>JAABNY020000034.1:15772701-15792279 GCA_015164015.2 Brevimyrus niger
CTACCCCTCGCCCTGACTACCACACGCAGGGCCTACCTCTCACCCTGACTACCACACGCAGGGCCTACCCCTCGCCCTGACTACCACACGCAGGGCCTACCCCTCACTCTGACTACCACACGCAGGGCCTACCCCTCGCCCTGACTACCATACGCAGTTAGAATATGGATGATTACTGTCTTGTCGAAAACACATTACCATCTTAGACAGGCTATATAATTTCTTTCCTAGCCTGAATGACGACACAAACCACGATTCTACACAAGGAATGAACAACCCTGGCACCTCCTCAGAGCGGATCAGTGGCCCACCATGCACCACGCAGTCAGAGACCCAGAGCACCGGCAAGACCGACTCCAACCTGGAGGGTCTGAGGTCCAGGATTATTAACAAAGCCAAAGTGAGTTTTAGCAGGAGCCCCAGGCAGCCGCAGACGGCATCCGGCTCCCCGGATGCACAGACCTCCACGGCTGTGCAGACCTCCACGGCTGCGGCGCTGCTCAAAGACCAGCCTGCAGAGACCCCCAAGACCGTCCCTGAAACTAGGGCTGAGGCTGAAGGCAAAACGCCCCAAAGCTCATCGAACTCAGATTTCTCCAGTTTCGCGGGAGCTGTGGACAAGAACCTAACGAGCCAGAATGCTTCTCCAATTAAGCTGCTCCAAGGTCAGCAGGCCCTACTTTCACCAAACAAAGGTATCCATGGAAAACAAAAGAAACTGCACAACCATAATAACAAATGGCAAGAACATATATAACTACTGACTGTACCAAGTCAACTCAAGTGACATTTTGGCAAACATCTCATTCCTTGTTTATGCTGGATACCATTTCAAGTCACATGACACATGATGAGATTTAGGTCAACGAAGGGTCACATACACTACAGGTCAAAATTATGGAAACACCCAGCGTCATTGACAAATGTTACTATACGAATTTTGGCAATGACGTTCATAAACAATCAAAAAATGTTACAAATATCATTTATTGGTCGATTAAATAAGTAACTGAAGCAACAGTTGAATAAAGTAACCTCAAAAAATCGGAAGTGTTTCCACAATTTCGGACAATAGTGTATACAACAGTGATTCTAACAGAGAGGAAAAATTCCTATTGCCTCACCACACTTTAACCATCATGATGTTACTAAAAGGTTTGTGGTGATTCTGGCACGAGCAAACCTACTGCCTTGCCAGCCATATAAAAGTATAATATGTACAACTGTGTACAGCCCATAATGCATGATGATGATGGTGATACTGGTTTATACTCTATGAGAAATGCATCGTTGGGTGATTCAGCCATTGTGAGAATATCATAGTGTGTACTTACACAAGCCAAGGTGGTATAGGGTTCATGGTATACCTTAATTAACGATAAGAAGTACAGCATAGTAAATATTGTGCATGGCTGTACAGCAAAACATGTTTCATTGTAATTTAGCCATGAAACTATTTTTTAAAACGTATCCTTTTCTGATCAAAATCGTTTAAATAAATACTAATTTCTTTATTTCTTTGGTGTTCCATCATTCTGCAGCTTTGTGGTATTAAATAGTTTCTCTGCTTCAAGGTTCTGGAACAAAACGGAAAATTCAGAATAAACCCCAGGTCCAAGACCACCCCAAGGAGAAAGAGCAGAAGTCAAAGGTAAGGTCTCAAGGGACCCCAAGTCAAAGAACACCCTGAGCAGCTATGAAGACCCCTCCTCCAGAAACAGTCAATAAAAATCCCACGATATTGATGTGTGTGTCTGTGTGCGTATTTTATATGTGTGTGTGTGTGTAGCTTATTGAATTGGTTGTTCTATTTCTGGTACCTACATAATGTCTTCCTGCTTGCCTAGGATGTCATGAAAACCAGGCCATTCATGCTGGAAAAGGTAAAGGTGGAGGGAACTGCTGCATCACCTGTGAAATCCGACAAAAAGAAGCCAGACACAAAAGACGTCATCACAGATATAAATTCCAAGTAAGTTCAGCCATGGATCTGAACAGAACAGCCACAGTCCCCCTGAGACCCCCCCCCCCCTTGCGACTCATACAGAAAAACCTCCCTTTCCGATCCTCCAGTTCGCTGGAGCTGCCATACTTAACTGCCCACGAAATCAAACGGCGCAAACGGTCAGAAGCAAAAACCTTGAAGCCTCCTCCGCCTGCAAAAGGCCCCCAAATCAAGAATACAGAGACAGGTGGGAGACGCTGGGGAAGCACTTTGTGTTATTTTCCATATTGGTCCCAAAATGCTACAAGGCCTGTTTGAGGTGTGACCCTTTGAATTGTCCTCTCCAGAGTCCGGCGAGCTCACAGAAGGCTGCGGTCATCACCCCCTCGAGAGGCAGGCTGGTACAGTGACAGAATCAGGAAACACCAGCAGTTCTGAGGAGGAGAGTGATTCTTCCCTTCCTCCAGAGTGGGACTCTGTCCCAGTCCAGCCCGTCAGCAGTGGTAAATGATTCCGAGACACCATTTCGGAGACTTCCCGTTTTAAATGTTTAATTCAGCACATCTCAGTTATGCTCCTTTCGTGCCTTTGCTCCCAGGTGACGACGGCCTCTACCAGTTATCTATGCAGACCATGAACGCAGACACTTTCATAAAAAGATCCACCTCCACAGCATGTCGACATCCTGCCACGTCCCTCAGCCCGATAGCCCGTGGAACAGATAGCAGCGTCAACTGCACAGCGTGGTAAATCACCCAGAATTCCCGAGCAGTGGCACACACAGTCCTCATTATAAGTCACAATGTTAGATATTTTAGGCCATCTTCATAATTGTTTTTCTCCCAGACTTTATCCTCTGTTTATGCTTTGCAGTAACACCCAATTTAAGAGAGAGACGGGACACACAAACAAGAAGCTCACTAAATCTGTCTCTTTACCTGATAAATGCGTCCGTCTCGTCACTACTGTTGCGGCAGCAGATTATGACAAAAGTCCAGGTAGGTCATTCATCCGTTTGAGGCCCAGTCATTTAAAATGTCCCAGCAGGGTGGGAGTGACTCATCCATTACGCTGTTCTCAGGTGGCAGCGGTCCAGTCATGGGGACGTCTAGAGAAGGCAACATTCCGGGGACCGTGACCACTCCTCAGGACAAATCCATTTGGAGCTATGGGCCCAACAGGTTGCGTGAAACTGTTCTGCTGTTTGTAAAACTTTTGCGTTTTAAACATACAGCCCAGAAAGATCCTCTCCTATTGTTCACCTACAAAAAAAAAGTCGCAAGAATAAAGACTGACGACTGCATTTATTTTCTTTCCATACAGTGCTGGACTGTGGAGTCCATTCACTCCCTGTAATAGCAGCAACTTAAATTCTGCACAGTTGACCTTTGGGCCCAGCGATACATTTAAAAATTCTGGAGGTGGGTGAAAGGTTCCCACAAAAGGAATCATGAAAACTGACGCTAGCTGTGTTTATTTAATCATTCATTCAAACTGTTTTAATTCTCAGATTACCTTTGTGATTATGAATGGGCAAAAAAGGTAGATACGTCCAGCCAGATCTCACGCGGTTAAGTCTCACTCCTTGTTATTAGCCTTCAGTGGTATGACCTTCGCCAAGAGCCAGGAGCATCAGCTGAAATGGTCTGACTTCAATGCTGTGTCCCCTTCGATCTGGGAAACCTCCAGCAGTGATCCTCTGCATCCCTGGCCCATCACTACAAACTCACCATCATTCTGCACGGAAGTAAGACGAGGTCACAATGTCGAGAATCATGATGGTATCCCAGTGAAGTATTAAAAGCCGTAGGGAATGTACTTTATCCATGATATAAAGAGATTATAGTTTTGAAGATAATCCTTTAATGAGACTGAATAGCAGGGTTGTGGGAGAATTTGTTTGTGCTTAGTACGTGTAGGAAGCTGTCCCTTTCATTTAAAACTCCTGGCTACTTCTAGATGGAATTCTAATATCAAAATGTGCATTTTTTTTCTAATTTTAATAGTTCATTTTTTTTAACAATATACTACTCCATGTCTATGTAATTAAAATTACATACCAGTCTAAATAATGTTAAACACTGTGAAAGACGTTCTGGAACCTTAAACTCATGGCTGGCCATTCCACTCCTGAAGTCTGCTTTAGGCACCGGCAGAGGCCCGTGGTCTACCACCACTCCATTCAGCACATCCATCTGGTCACCCACCTACACGACGCCTGCCGCCGAGGCTCTCCCCAACCCCAGTGGGAGCTCCAGCAGAAGTTTCCCAAGCCAACACCAAAATGGGAGGCTTGCGCAATGTCTTGGGCTACCAGCCAACAGCGAGACGGGAGGGACCTACAGTCTCTGGGGCATGTGGGGCCCGACCGCAAACAGGAGGTCCTCTGAACCTTGGAACTGCACTTCAACTGCTGAGTGCCGTCATTATTTTACACAGTAGGATACACACGTCTTCTCTTTTTGGTATTACACCTGTACAACTGTCTCTTATGGGATCGTACATGATCCAGAGTGAAAAACTCACTATTATGGTTGAAATAAAACAAAGTCAAAACCTGCAATTTCTCTCACATTTTCCACACGTTTTACCTTGTTGGAGGCACCAGATCAAAATAAAAGATTTCAAACAAATGCCTACTAATAGTGGTCCTGCTGTTTATGTTTCAAGTGGACTGCACATATTGCTCCAATCAAAACGTGGCCATGCATGCCCTGGATTTACCTGCACGTAATATAAATTTCATATTACAATTTCAAATATACTTTTCACACAACCCCATGTGATGGTACTAATGTCAGATAGTCACATATATGCGGTAACATAACACGTGAAATATATATTTTCAAAATAAGAGTCTCAAGAAAAACAAAGAAAGTCCCTCAAGACTCTATTAAATTTATATAAATTATTAGATAACATTCTAACAATCAACATCATTATTGTCGACGACTTAAAACTTAAGAGGATCGTGACGATCATACTGCTATTAGAACCCCTTACATACAATTTTGCGCTTAAATTAATGAAAAGTAAATTGAAAAACACCTTGAACCTGTACGCAAGTAATATTAAATACGGCATTAGATAGTGTTACGAGAATAAGAGCTACAATAAGAGATTGCTATTTATAAAATGCCTTAATTTGAAGTATAGTATAGAGTACTAGCGGACAGCTATTGTACAGATGGCGTTTCCAGCCAAATGTGCTTAACTTCCTCGTGCACACAGTACATAACCGCCGAGAAGAATGACCAAGAATTACTTCCGGGTCACACCCAAAGATCCTTTATTTTACTTATGAATTTGAAAAATTATTACAACTATTATTTTGCGCTTTGTATGTACTTAGCATGAACAGAAATATTTGGAGTATTTTAAGGATAAACTTTTTCCTCTTACGTTAGCAGGCGTTAGACCGTTGCTATAGTAACGCACAATGAAATTCAGAGACAACTATTAGCAGTTTAGCCAACTGGCACCCTGCAAGTATCTCATCAGAAATGGTAAAAAAAGACATTTTTGTTTATTCCGTTTCTTTTCATTTTAATCACTATTTGTGTATTGAATATCCATTTGTACAACTGTTGCATTAACTTTGATTTGCTTCGTTTAATGGTTTTATTTACCCACATCGGGTTAGCCAAACGGAGGTATACATAATTATTGCACAGAACTGGTTAACGATTGGTACCGTATTCGTGTCCGGCGTTTAACTATGATGGTATGTGTAAGATGGCTATGTAGATAAAAAGTTAGCATAATTAACCCACCTGACAAGAAATTATGTTGTTTCTGGCCTTTCATGACTAAAATGGGCATGTCTAAAAACAAGCTAAAGGCTGTGTACTTCTCTGATTCATCGAATACTTTATCCATTGCTGTTCGATCCTTGTTGTAATCTTTTCCTGTAATCACATCCTTAATTAACGATCCTGTGATGGTTGCTGTAAACGCATGCTGTGCTGGTTAGACCAGACCTCTCTATCCAGGCCGATGGAATTTAGATGATTGTGACAGATCCTCAGGCGTAGCTGAGCCGGCTGAGGGATCAGATTCTTTTCCTGGGTCTGCCCCTGGGCCATTTATCTGAGAGCCAACCTGAACAGGTGACAAGGAACTTAAACTCATTCACTTATAACAGACTCCCCTTCTCACAGTCTACTCTTTTTTAATGATGTCATAGGGGCTTTGGATTTAGATGTGCTGAAGTTCATTTCCGCAACCTTTCTCTTAACATTGAGCCCCTCAGGTGAGTACTGGTGGTTCATGTTGAGGCCAGAATTATTATCTCTAAATGGCAAGGGTTTCCCCTGTGGCACCCCATACCTCATAGCTACAGCTTCGTGTTGATATGCCGTCCATGAAAATCAGACACAATAGGCGGCGGGGAATGCAGCCTTGCTGGAGGGTGGCTCACTATAAACAGCTCTGCCTTTGTGGCTCATATGCTCGCATAACTTTTATAAGATCCATACAAGGACCAGAATTACCAGAGTAGTGACTACGGTGGGTTCTGGAGCATCTCCAACATTATATTCCAGGGTACGTGGTCATATTCTAACGACACAAAGCACATTTAGAATGTTAGCATAAGGAAGAAGAATTTGTAGCTACACTGTGGCCTGGGGCAGAACCTGCATTCTTTTCTTCCTCAGTGCATGGTGTAGCCTTTAAAAGGGAGTCTATGTGTGCTATTTGGAAGACACGGTCTGGTGCTCCTTTTTAAAATGGGGGAATACCTGTTTGCCTGTCCAGAGGTACTGGAACAATGAAGCAATGTGTCAGCTATGTCACCCCTGAACATTCAGCGCTTTCAACATCTTCCAATTCATTTTATTATTATTTTTTTTTAACCCTTTTTTATTGCTTTTTTTCAGTTTGCATATAACAACAGATTGCAGTTACAGAATAATAGTCATGTAGACACAGCAAACGTTTTGTACCCTATTCTCCCTCCCATCAACCATTTCCAAAAAAAATGAAAAAGAAGAAAAAAAAAGATTAAAAAAAAGAAAAGAGAAATACTTAAGGTATCAGGTGAAGAGTGTTTCCCAAGTCTATGTTTATACCATGATACTAACCTACTCCGTCAGAGCTTGTTCTTGTTGAAGCAGACTACCAACATTTCGATTGTACTTTAGGAAGTTATTAAAAGGTCTCCAGATGCCTTCAAACACGTTTTGTTTCTTTTTAACTATATATGTGCTCCATTGACATATATGACGCCATTTCTTTAATCCACTTTCCAATTCTAGGTTCATTCATATTTGTCCCAATTAAGAGCAATAATACATTTAGCTTGTAAACTACACATATCTATGAATCTGACCTCTTTGCTTTGTAGGAGGAGGCCAAAAGGGTTTTACTTTCACACATTTCCTCATATACAATGGTACAGTGTACCTCTTACCTCATTACACTTTATACAGGTATCAGGAATATTACCGTTAAACTTATGCTATATAGCAGGAGTTCTGTATGTTTGCATCAGCCATTTGTACTGTAAGAGTTTCCGGCTACTGCTGATTGTTTGCGTCTGAGCTTCCTTACATGCCTCATTCCAATCCTCTAGGGAAATTTCATCCTCTATATCTTCTTTCCGTAATCGTAGTTTTGGTTCTGAGGATTTGCTAGAGCCAGATACAAATAAGTCATACAAAGAGGAGATTGAACCTTTATCATAACAGTGTCCTGTGACCGCTGCTTCTAATCAGGAAATGTTAGTAATATCTAATAAATGATTTCGAGATGAGGAAATAAAACTTCTAAGTTGAAGACATTTGGAAAAAATTGTTTTTTGGAATATCATATTTATTTGACATAAATACTTCATCCTCGCCGTACATGTCTGGTACTTTCTTTAACCCATTTTCAGCTCATATCTGAAATCCTGCATCGCTTTTTTTCTGGTTTAAAATGAACATTACCCCAAATAGGACTAAAACGTGACCAGGGGGGATTTATATTCAAATATTTACATGAATCAAACCAAGTACTGATCATGTTCAATACAATGGGGTTATTTATATTTTTTCTTATATAATTGTGATCTACTGAATAAGGGTATAAGTGCAGTGGTATAAGTGCAGTGGTATTTGCGGAGTAACAGAACAGGATTCCAAATCCATCCGAGCTGGAGAGCTTTCAGAAGAAAAATAAAACATGATTGTCTGCAAATGAGCCGCCCAGTAATACCACTGAATGTTTGGACATTTAAGTCCCCCTGATCATATGGTAGATATAACAAGGTTAAACGTAGTCTGGGACGTTTATTTTGCCAAATAAGTTGGTAAACAACGATGAGGGAGGGGGTAAGGGGATATTTTGGAAGAAATAGAGAAATGTAGGAAGCATATTTATTTTTAGGATATTTATCCTGCCAGTCATTGAGATGGGTAAATATGTCCAACGTTCTATTGACGAGATAGTAGCTTCCAAAATAGGGTCTTATTCACTTCATGTACAATTTTAATACCCAGATATGTAAAATTATCCGTTGAATTAAAGATAGAAGCATAACCTAGGCTATTTTCTCATTATAGATGATTTGGAGCGATTAACTTTATATCCAGATGTTTTTCCAAAAGTTTCAATAAGATCCAGGAGTGCTGGAACAGAGCTACTTACATTTTCTAGAAACAAAATTACATCATCTGCAAATAATGCTAATTAATGTTGGGAGTGGCTCTCTCGAATTCCATAGATGGCATTATGCATTCTCACCGCTATGGCAAATGGTTCAACTGCAAGGATAAATAATAAATGTGATAGAGGACGTCCCTGTGGGCAACTCCTGGAAATACTAAAGGGTTTAGAGAGAGTGTTATTGGCCAAAACTTCTGCAGTGAGCCCCATACAAAGTAATCTAACCCATTTACAAAATGTGTCTCCAAAGCCAAAGCGAGTGAGCACCTCAAATAAGTAATGCCATTCGACACGGTCGAAGGCCTTTTCTGCATCAAGAGAGAGTAGGGCTGCGTCTTTCGCTTCTCCCTGGCTGTGTAAAATATTGAGCACTCGTCCGACATTGTGGAAGGCCCTGTCTCCCTTGAATAAAACCATCCGAGGGAGGAAGCCCTCCAATCTTCTTGCAAGAACTTTGCTAAGTATTTTTGTGTCTGAGTTTAAAAGGCTGATCGGACACATATTTTCGCATTTTATATTTGGTTTTCCCGGTTTAGGAAGTAAAATTATTAGGGCAGTCCTCATGGATGTAGGAAGAAGACCATTCCTAAAGGACTCCTGGAACATCTCCAAAAGAGGTGAAATTAATTTAGACTGAAATTTTTTATACAAATCAATAGGTATGCCGTCTGGACCTGCCGTTTTCCCTGCCTGCATACAGTTAATTGCTTCTGCAATTTCTATTTTTGTGAATTCTCCATCTAATGCCTTACTTTCATTTTCTGAAATTCTAGGAGAATTAAGGTTATTTAGAAATTGTGTCTGCTTATCAAGTCCAGGAGTACCCTCAGAACTATACGATTTTTCATAGAATACTTTGAAGGCCTCATTAATTTCTAATGGATCTACTATGGTTCTACCGCTTGAATCTTCAGTGTAATTGGTAGACCTTTCTGTTTGATGTCGTTTAATGCGCCATGCTAAAAGTTTCCCAGGTTTTTCCCCCAGGTCGTAATAGGATTGTTTAAGTTTCAGTAGATGAATTGCTGCTATATTAGCCGACAATCCATTGTACTGTGACCTAAGAAGTAGTAATTGTGCATCTGCATCTGTAGAGTTAGGTTTGTTATTGTACAGATCTGTTTCAAGTTTTTTCATTTTTTCATTTAATATTTTCATTTCCAGTTGTGTACTCCTTTTTTTTGCACTGGTAAAACTGATTATTTGACCCCTAATAAAGGCCTTCAATGCCTCCCACCTTATGCTAGCAGATGTATTACATACAAAATACAAGTTTTGTTTATCTAAAAAATCTATAAATACAGGGTCTGTCAGCCATCCTAGTTGAAGGTGCCATTTTAGAGAATCCCTCACTAGGTTAGTATCTGTATAAGTGATTGATATGGCTGTATGAACCGATGTTACTATACTATACTACTATAATTACAATCATCAGTTTTTGAAACAATTTGTGCTGAAACCAAAAAATATAGGTACTGGAATAACAAGAGTATTCTACTGCATTTGGTTTACTATGTCTCCATATATCCAACAAATTTAATTCTTTAATAAAACTATTTATTGTCGTTCTCGCTCTAATGTGAGTATTACCTAAACCTGGTGATCTATCTTTTGTTGGATCTAACATGCAATTAAAATCACCAGCAATTACATATCAATTACATATTACCCTGGGAGGTTTGAGACGATCAGAAACAAATTATTATAGAATTTAGGGTCATCTTCATCTGGTCTGTAAACATTCACATTTAATTGTTCAAATAACATCATACCCTGGACTATGATGTATCTACCTGCAGGTTCCTTAATTATATTTTTAATTCGTAAAGGAACAGATTTATGAATCAGTATTATAACGCCTCTAACATGGTTGGCTTAGGAGGCAAGCAGCACCTGATCCTGCCGTCTTCTTAATTGAGTAATATCCCCACTCAATAGATGAGTTTCTTGCAAGAAATTTATTTTTGATGTTCATCACTTGTTTAACCTTTGTAATGTTGTTTAAACCTCTACAATTCCATGAAGTAAACTTCACCTTCAAGCTACTAGAAATTAGTTGTCTAATATAACCTTAAAGATTTACTTATTTGATGGAAACACACCCATATACAACGTGAAAACAAGAAGAAGGAAAGGAAAGAAAAAAAAAAGGGCACACCTTGTACCAACCGCTCATGACCGATACGGGTGTATGTAGTACCATTTGTAAACTTAACCATTAACAGATTAATGTAATGGAACATTCAGGAACATAACAAATAAAGACATACCTGGAGGATTCATTTTATTTACTCAGGCAGCCTTTATATTATGTTCACCAGAACTACTTCAGCAGCAGTGATAAACTCTCATCCACCAGAAGCTTCCAGCAAGTCCTGCCTGGCCAGAGGGCACATCCACCAGTTAAAAAAAAAAATCCCCAGTTAGTCAGCACTTCCCCAGTCCTGCTGAACACAGCTTTGCCATGGCCCCATCTCCCACTGCTCAGGCCTCAAACATGGACCCAGACCCCCCAGTAGTCTCTCTCCATCATCCCTCTTTCCATGAACATCTTCACCCTTTTCCTTTTCATGTGTCAGTAACTTTCAGCAGTATCAAGAGAAGCACATGCAAGCAATGGGCTTAAGCTTAAGCTCCCTTCTTCTGCTTGATACTTTCCCTGACTGCCGGGGTCATTTAGACTCATTTGACATCCAGAAGGTACCTTACACAGATACTGTAATTAAATAACAATGAATTCCAAAATTATCTGGGGAATTGTACTGGGCATTTGTTTTACATGTTAGAATTTACATTACGACTATTTGCAAAGTTTAAGCAATGTGTATACGTTCAGGGAATGTTTAAAGTTGATATGTAAATATCTGTGTAAATTTCTATGTGAAATGGTAAATTCCTGTTAGGCAAAAATCAGAGGTCTAGTTTTTTTTACTCACATTTTACCATTGTAATTTGTGTACTTGTAACTAATTTCAGGCAAATTTCCTATTAGATTGTATGTCTTGCTATAAATTGCAAGGACCTTGTCAACCAATAGTGAAATTTGCCCTTTCAGACACTAGGTGGCAGTGCGAATTAAGAAAAATAATACTCGATGCCATTGCTGTACTGTACCAAAGGTTTCATTTGAAAAGAACGACCCTGAGCAAGGAGGAACATAGTGTTTTATATCTAATATTTTGTGATTTATTTTTAACTGTATAACAACTTGTCCCAAGCTATACTCGATGGCCACTTTATTGGGTACACCATCTTGTTTATACATGTAGCCTGCTTCTCAGTGAGCCATGGGGCTTCAGCTAAGTACTTACACAGAGACAGGGTCTAGAGGTTAAGTGAGTGTTTGGCAAGGCGTTAAATTAGCCAAGAGGCATGACCTAAGCAATTTTAGACGTGGTGTGATTGTTGGTGCCTGAAACAGCCACCATCCTGGAATTTTCACACATCACAGTGTCTAGTATTTGCAGAGAATAGTGCGGTAAACCAAAAAAGGCTTTACAGTCAGCACGAGTTGTGTTGGCAAAAACATCTCGTTAATGAGAAAGGTCAGAGGAGAATGGCCAGACTTGTTACAATTAACAGGTGGAAAAAAACAGTTCAGTACAACAGTGGTGTGAGGAAGGGGTAACTGCACACACAACTCGTCCGTTCTTGCAGACAGTGATCTATCAAGAAGCAAATCCTGGCCAGTACCGATAGCTGATCATTTCAGAAACTGACACCGATACTGATACCGGTTGTTTGGGAGGTTCCGCTTAAATGAGTTTAAAGGGACACTCCACCCAAATAAATGAACAAATAATAACATTCCAAAAATATGAAAAAGTATTTATTTTTTGTAAGAAAACACCAACTCTGGCATACAGCAGTGTCAGAGCACTATATTTTGTATCATATACATCTTTTATATTTATAACATTTACAACAGAGAAGAGCTGACCATCAGGTGTGATAAACTCCGTCGTTTTTCAAGTAATATCTTTTGATTTTGCGCTGTCTCCCCTGAATTTTCTTTTTGCTATCAAATTGCTGACAAATTCACATTATTCCGCAGTACTATGCCTTCTTTATTGGAATGGGTTTTTTTTTATCAGAAACACTTCATACTTCATTGTCTCTCCTTAAGGTGAACCATCAAATTTGTTATGCTGAAATGTTTATTAGTTCATTCTCCTCGTGAAATTTTAAGTTTGCCAAATGCACTTTTAACACCCTTTTCATTAACATTAGAATAATTCCACATTGCCGACATTTCTCTAACGGTTTAGTATGCGGGTGTTCAAAACAATATGGGTCACCATTTTAGAGGGAATTATTGGCTGATGGCCAATCGTTGCTGTGTTTGCCGATACTGATAGTTAGCCAGTACAGTTGGTGCATTGAAGAGGTTCTGGAAGTAAACGTGACCCCACCCAGTACTGTCTAGGTGTACCTGTGTGGCCGCTATAGGGATTTAACAATACCCTCAGCTCATGATTCATTACCACTCATGATTCTGAGTTCATGGTACAATTTTCTCATGATTTTTTAACAGAATGATCTGCAGACAAATTTATTTAAAAATATTTCTTTATTTGTCTTTCTAAACTCTGCAAAATGTGTCCTCTTCTTAACAGTGCAGCTGAAATTTAATAAAATACTGTTTTTAAAAAACCCAAATCAAAATAAATAAAAAATCTTCAAATAAACGGTAATACTTTACATTAACTGCACCTTCATAATGCTTTTATACTGCATTCATAAAATGTTCAGTAAACCTTCATGTGTTCATTAAGTATTCAGAAATCATTGCATCTGTATACCTTGACATCCTAACATCCCATAAAGGCTGTAAT
The DNA here is from genome assembly GCA_015164015.2 of Brevimyrus niger. Classification (NCBI taxonomy): domain Eukaryota; kingdom Metazoa; phylum Chordata; class Actinopteri; order Osteoglossiformes; family Mormyridae; genus Brevimyrus; species Brevimyrus niger. The sequence continues at coordinate 15,786,130 of JAABNY020000034.1, forward strand.
ATACATGAATAACACACATTATAATTGTATAATCATGTAATGTTTGTTATTAATGTATATTAAAGCTGTTAAGAGATGTTAGGATGTCAAGGTGTACTTGCATGCTGCTTATGAATGTTGTACGAATGCATTATAAAGGTGCACTTAATATAAAGCGTTACCAAATAAACTAAGGCTTGCATGTGCAGCTTTTTAGCGTGGTTTGCCCTTTTAATAACCTTCACTCTGGTGGTGGTGAATTGAGCTCACTGTGGTGCCGGTGGACATGCTGAAGCATGCTCGATGTGCTATTTGTGTATGTTATCAGGCTTTTACAATGTTTGCACGAAGTTTTTGTCTCGTCCGTGCTTTTCTCGCCGTTTTCGTTTGTGATTACCGGAAAGCTCAAATGCTGCCGCATCACCGATTTAACGTCGGTGGAGGGGGGGTGTCGTCAATTTCAAATATACTCGCCGCTTCGGTCAAAACCAAAAACTAACGTAGGACGTCGACGTGAATACGCAGTGACATCTGACGTCGAACTGACGTCGTGCAATCAAATGTAATATAACGCCAGTTTTTCTGTTAAGTACCCTGAAGTACTCCTCTTAAGTAGCGATTCATTTGCCTTATCTGCTGGTTTAAATCGTCATACATTTACATCGATTTTTAACTGATTCGCGACTCATCGTTACATGTCTAATGGCCGCTGATGAATGATATACCAGATCTACAGATTGTTCTTGTTCAGGCGCCTAAAGTGGTGTTATTTGGTTGGTTTAATAAAGTTGGTTTAATGGCAAATGGTTTAATAATTCAGTCTTTATTGAGCCTCAGGACTATTTCGAACCCTGTGGCCCAGCGTCACTCTCATCCACCCCCTTTCCTTACAGGAGGAGCGCTTTGCCTTTCTCACAGAGTGGTATGACCCCAGCGCTGCTCTCCTCCGGCGCTACCAGCTGCTGTTTTACCCTAAAGATGGCTCTGTGGAGATGGTACGGTTCACATACTCTCTCGGGTCAGATTGATCCAAAAACAAATAAGCAAAATAACCTGAAGAAAGTTCATTTGTGTGTATTAGACCGTTTTACTGTCATAGCAGTTTAAACATAAGTATATAGTAGTTGGCATTACAAAGCAGCTCGTCTAATGTGAGATCAGATATGTATAATTAGGTTAATATACATCACCAATAACACCCCTGCCTCAGATTTAATTTCCTATCGTTTTATAGTAATTTGATATTTTTAAATTAAGTGATAAAGCTGTTGTCTAAAACGGAAAGTGTGCATGGAAGTTATTAAATATAGGTTGTGGCATTCATTTCCTTCACTTTTCCTGTGATAAAGAAAAATAAAGATTATACATACACACACAACTCTGGAAAAAATTAGGGTACCACTGCAAAAAATTTTGTTTGTCATTTGTCAATTTATGTTTTTTTTTCTTGCAAACTCCAGCTTGGCTCATCATTTTTTCCAGAAGAGTTTGCGTGTGTGTGTATTGTGTATATAATATCAGCCAGACTGCAAAGTTTTATATGAATTTACTTGTGCTTCTTTGATCTAGTTGTCATGTTTTTTCCGCTATAGTTTGATGTTAAAAACCAGCGGACCTTCTTAAGGCGGACTCGGTACGATGAGCTACGGCAGGAGGATCTCTTTGTGGGAAACCGGGTGAACGTCTTCTCCCGTCAGCTCAATCTGATTGGCTACGGCGACCAGTACACTGCTAGCAAGCTGGGTAGCAAAAAAGAACGGTAATTCAACATTTTAAAGGTTTACGTCTTTTGGGTGATAATATCACCTTTCAAGTTGCGCTAGATGTCATGTATAATGTCTCACTGGAAATGGTGGAGTGAAGCTGAAATACGTTTTGCGATTTTCATTCAATGCATGATAATATCAGTGCTGATACAGCGGCTGCAACAAGGATTTTGTTTACTTTGTGAGTCTATTTTGTAACAACTTCACTTGTCTCCTTTTATAGTCTGAGTGGTTGTTGTTTTTTTTTCTTGCTGTTAAAAGCACGCTTGCCATGGTAAAACCAGATGCTCTGAAGAGGATTGGAGACATCATCCAGACGATTTATGACAGAAACCTCATCCTTACGAAAGCAAAAATGACTAAACTTTCTTGGTAAGGCATAAAAGCTGGTGAGGTAAAAAGAGGCGATGTGAATACTTCAGTCATCGACACTGAAAGGAAGCCTGAGAGGAAACAGACTCGTCTTGCACATAAGAAAACTGTAATTGCTCAGTGCCTCAGTTCATTCCAGTCTTTGACTGGCATCTATTGCTGGGGAGTGATGCTATTATTAGGAAAAGCACTGCTTCTGAGTGTAAGACAATTTCAACCCAAAAGGACCATGGAGCAAGAATGTCTGGGCAAAAACATTATTATTATTGTTATTATTATTTATATTATTATTATTATTATTGTTTTTTTATTGCAGTCCAAATACCCAATCTTGAAACCCAGTGGCCTTTTGTAAATGAAATGGGTTATTTGATTTTAGTATATGCCAAAGTCCTGTCAAATTACACAGTGAGCCGTTTTGTGTGTCAGGAACATCTCAGAGCTTAGAGGCAGGGATACAGTGTAGAGGTTCGTGTCTTTGATACTCTGCGACAATTCACTGCTCTTACCATTTACATCACTTTAATGCAGTGAAAGTGTTTACAGAGTCTGTGGACATGTGGCCCAACTCAGACCTAACGTAAGCCGGACAGAAGGCAAAAGCAAGCTGGAAATCCTTGGGTGCTACAGTAGATTAAAATGATGTAGTGAAGTCACTTCCCATAGTCTGAGCGTAGAAACTCTTTTCATTGGCAACACAGGGTGGCAGCAGTTCACCATCCAGGGAACGTCAGTTAGCTTCCAGAAGAATCGTGACTTTCCCTGCTACATCCCGCGTGTTTGTGAGCAGCTTTTTCCAAGGGTGTTGCACTGTCAGGTGCCCCAGAGAGCAGTATCATTAAGCAAGTGCTTGTCAAAACCTGGAATTATAAAGCTCAGTGTGGGTCTGTGTCTCTTTCTGCTTAGCAAAATGGCTTTGTAATGGAAGAATGTTTCAGATTTTTTTATTTTAGCTTTCCTGTACTTGAATACCGTTTATTTTCAAGACCATATCTACTTTGACTTGTTCATTAAGTTTGTGTTTGTATCTTTATGTTGCTCAATTTTGCATTTTCTAATGGGAGTGAAGCATCATCACATTTATCTAAGGATGACATCAGCTATTTCAGATGTGGGTGGAGTCAGTACAGAATTGTCAGGCTTCGTTTCCACACCACCACTTACAAAACCCCTTATCTGTCTTACAGGGACCAAGCAGCGGATTTTTATGCAGAACATCAGTCAAAGTCTTTCTTTAAGTGAGTGTTGTCTGTCTGAGTGATGGACCCAGGCGTGGGGCTTGGGGAGGCTTCAAGCTGCCAGAAAGTTCCGTCAGTGTTGTCAGCCTTTCTGTGACCTTCATTTGACTTTGCAGTATTGTCACGCTACTCTAACGAAAGAGGCACGATTTCTGCCTTATGGTTTTGCTATGGGATGAGTCCATTTAAAAAAAAACAGAATATTGTAATATTGTAAACCTGAATATTCTGTAATATATACAAATTATTATAATAGCCATGTTTTGTATAGACACACTGATCTGAAACATCTTAACGTTTTTAAAAGGTTTTCATTTGGCATTGTGGGGCTAGATTGCTAAAGTAATATAATATTTAGTGCTGCAAACAGACTCGCCTCGCTAATGAAATGGCAAAATAAATGAACTGATGGCAGAACTGAAGAAACAGCCGCTTGGTGTTTATCATGGTCATGCAGCCAGTTACATAGCCGGGGAAGCTGGCTGCCATGAACCAGACTGGTCGGATTTTAAAGTGCCAGAATTGTACTGCAAAATAACGTTGCTTTTTGAAAAATACCATATACCTCGGTGTAATGTCCGGCCAGTATGAAAAACTGGATGCCACCCAAGCCAGCTATCAGTTCTTGAGATGTGACAATTGTCTTTTCACAACATGTGATGCCAATATTAACGTCGCATGTCGCCCAGCCCCAACTCGAATCTTGCGTCGCTGCCATAAAGATGCTGACGGTTTGGACGCGTTGCCTTCGCAGCAACCTCTTGCAGTTCATCACCTCCGGTCCTGTTATCGCCATGGAGATCATGGGGGATGAGGCAGTGTCTGCCTGGAGAGTGATGCTGGGCCCTACAGACTCTGACGCAGCCCGCAGGGAAGCTGCACAGAGCCTGCGGGCTCAGTTTGGCTCCGACGGCACCCAGAACGCTGGGCACGGCTCGGATTCACTGGCCTCGGCTGCAAGGGTAGGAAGCAACTTCTGACAATGCTGCACGGGACACGCTCCTGACCTTAGTGCTTGATTCAGAAAATGGTGGACAGCATAACATAAAGATGAGCAGGAAGATTAGAAGTCTGACAGTTACGGGGAACTTACTTAAGAGGATGGTCTTGTAACGGCAGCATGGGGTCCATAGCGGGCTACTTATCGCCATTGGTGCTTCCGTTACGCTGCTTTGGCATCCGCAGCCCCCTTATCTCGCTCTACAGGTTGTATGGTGGACTTGTAACCTGAGGTTTCTGCTGTTGCACCCCTAAGGAAACAGGGGAACCTGTATTCTTGCTATGAATTGTTTAATTCTGCAAATGGCTGAACTGCTAAGGATGCACTGAATGCTGAGGGTTCGGTGGGGAACAGAGCGATGCTCCCTGCTGCTGGACACATTCCCCAAAGTCGGATGAGCAGAAGTCTGTGAAAGTCACCTCAAGCATTTTGTATAAGAGTTCCGTTTTTCCAGAATGCGCGCTTAATAATTCAGCTAAACGTAAAGACATTTAAATTTATATCGCCATAAAGGAGGCGGGACTGTTGCGCGTTTTATTTTGGTTACGTGTATTTTTTGACTTCCTGTAGGAACTGGAATTTTTTTTCCCGTCGACAGTGCGCCGCGGCCCCCCCAACACTGCGAAGTGTACAGACTGTACCTGCTGCATCATCAAACCACATGCCATTTCAGCAGGTAAGCTGGCTGATGGTCACGCTTGCTGTTAGTCCTACTGACATTCCACATCCATGAGGTAACACTGACACTCTTCTCATTGAGGGCCTAGTGGTGAAATCGCTCTGCTGAGCCTGGGATGTGAACTGGGAGCTTTTCAATCAGAGACACAGCAATCTACCCCTCTGTAACTCACCCCGCTCTGTCAATACCCTGCTATATTAACACTATGCTATTAAGCCATAAAGCCTCAAACTCAATAGATTACAATAGCAATACTAAATCTTGTATCGTTTTTCTGTTATAATTGGATGTATGATGATCTTGACATCGATTGGTTTCTTTGTCTGGTTACTTTATTTAGAAGAGGAGGCATTTTCTCCGTAATAACTCTAAATTGGGCACATTGGCAACGTTGCATATTACAGAAACTCTGTTTAGTTTTAGTATTAAATTGGTCTTGTTTTAGGCTGCTGCTGAGCAAATGATTTAGTCTGGGATAGTAATGGTATTTCTCCTCATAACTGAGGGAGAAATAGCACATTTTAGGAATGAACTGCCTCTGAAATGGTTGCTGACTCTGAAACTCTGCAGGCATTCTTAGATACCTTACCTGTGCAGCTGAGAGAGGTTGCTGTCCATCACACACCGGCATGCAATGGAAGTCAATCAAATAAATTATTCATAGACCATAAGCTATGACTTTTTTTTAAATCTGGTGTTGAATTTCATATTTGGATCACATTTGCTTGGAGATGTTGTATGAAAGTGTTTAGTAGTTTATCTCACTAAGGTGTTTTATTTTATCTTAGGTTTATTACAGCAAAAAAAAAAAATAATAATAATAAATTAAACGTGTGTTGTGTGACTCTGGGGGGAAAAAAAGCAAAAGAGCAGGAGAATTATTTCTAATCCACAGGGATGGTCAAGCTGTCTATACACAGACGAACATGTCTGTGGCAAGACTCCTCCATGTCTATCGCAAATTGCTTTGATTGAGGAAAAAAAAACTGTTTTGGCTATGTTTTAAACGCCATACCCGGGGGGGGGGGGGGGGGCGCTTTCACTCTGCCTAACCGTTGCTCATTGGTGACTGGGGGGGAGGCGAAAATGGACACCTTTGTGTGTCCCCGCCCACCC
>JAABNY020000034.1:15812903-15827218 GCA_015164015.2 Brevimyrus niger
GTTACTTACGGTTAAGATTGTCATTGTTGGGATTAGGGTTTTGCCCATGGAAATAAATGGAGGGTCCTCATAAACACAGCTACGTGTGTTTGTCTTACAGATTTTCAGCAGCTGGCTGTAACAGTCTAGGTCCTGACTTTTTCGACCTCTGTATGATGGACTAATATAACCTTTGAGGGAGGCTCAGTGCTTTTGAGATGGTTTTGTGGCCCTTCCCCAGATTTGCACTTCTGTAATCTACTGACTTGCTCTAGTAGATAAGGACACGATTGTCGATTCAAGACCCAGTATATGAATTGCTCGTACCCATAAACAAGGCGCTTAACCTGTTCCATTCACATACAATATCCAATTGTTTAGAGAAATATTTTACCTCACTTTAAACCAGGGCTCACGGAATCTGATCCTGGAGCACCAGTATGCAACGCAGTTTGCAAGTATCCATGCTCAGACACACCTCCTCAAACTGGTAATTAGCAGATTAAGATTTCTGAGCAGGGAAATCTTCAAACCGTGTGAGATTCTGGCCCTCGAGGACCAGAACTGGGGAACCACATTTTAAACAAACCAACCAAGACTAAGCCGTCCTTTCTGACGGCGTTTCTCATAATAAAGCAGGCAATCTGCACTTCTATGGCGCTTCATACCAATTCTGCCTGGCATCATCTATATTTAATTTCCATTCACTTTCCAAGTACTAACCCAGCATCTTAAGAGGGACCTGAAGCTTCTCCTAAACAGCAGAGGGCACGAGGCGAGGGGAACCCCAGGTCAGGATGCCAATTAAGGGCACTACATGTTCACCATCAAACACAAGCATACACTATGGTGTGACTTCGCTTTGCACTGGAGGAGGAAATCTACATGGCGCTGCAAGAACGTGCTACCAGCACACACTCGGGCCATACCCCCACTTAGCCCTACCCCTCCATTTTGCACGTACCCACGTAGGGTAGTTGTTGTCCCATTTCTTTTTAGCAGCGAGGGTTAGTGGTGTTCAGTCCTCAACATAGCCCTCGCAACGGAGGTTTTTCAGATGCTGACTCAAAACCGAGTGAAAGAAGAAAATTCCCACAATACATCGTAATACACAACAAAAAAAAGAAAAAATGGCTAGCAGTGTGGGGAAAGAAGCTCATATCTTTATAAATATGCTTGCAAAAAAAAAAAATCTAATTTTAGCAGAATATCTTTGTTTAATGTAAGTGAAATGGAGTATGAGGTAAAATTTTTGAAAAACAATTTTCTGAAAATTGCTAACTCCGTGGGTAGAGACAGAGCAGTATCTCTATAGTATTTATGGAAAAAGAACCGTGCAGGGGTGAGTTTCACAAAACCGTCGAAGACACTTTCGGGATTGTTTTCTGAGTTTTGTGCAATAGTCTTCCAAGTGCATTATTCTACATCGTGCAATATGTAAAACATTGTTGCAGACATTGTTTATGCAAAACGTGTGCATGTTTTATAGAAATATTGCATGCAATATGTTCAATTTTAAATCTGCGCGCCATTTCCAAAGAAATGCTGATCCCCAAATCGACGTGTCATGATCATTTTGTAATATTCTACGGACACGTCAGGGGTGTCACCATGATAACCAGGTAACGCCAATTCACCTCAGCATGTCGTTTGACTTCAGGAGGAAATCGGGGGCAAATCCTATAACGACACAGGGAGAGTGTGCAAACTCCACACACACGGAGCCATGGTGGAGACCTGAACCCTGGCCCCATAGGTGTGAAGCAACAGTGTTGTCCAGAGGGTTATGAGTTTGAATCCTGTAGCCAGCAGAAGCCATCCCAACTGCTGGTGACTGGCAGACGACTAACACCTGTATGCTCACGTCACTGTCTCAAAATGTAGAGCAAGATATGCAAAAGCTACTCAATTTTCCCATGGCAATAGATAATGTTTGTCTACTTCAGGAGCACCAATCCGATATTTGGATCTGTATTGGCAGCAATCCAGACCTATTAGACAAACAGGGTATCAGCCAAGTGACTGAGTCACGTACGATAATTATTTATTTAGTTTTCGGCAGTCTAAGAAATAGCTCCCGTTTTCATGTTAAATCGATTTGTGCAATCAATCGCGCGACAGCTCTTTCCCATTTTAGATCTTTTTGCGGCATTCAGACTGAATACTAAGAACATCAGATAAGAGGGTGACGATCTGGATGTATTTTATGCCCTTATCAAGTAGCACAGGTTTTTGCAATCTTTGTGGAAGCAGCATTTAGCGGAAAATCCCACTAAGGGCACACAGTTGTTCGACAACCCAGGTTGTATGGAAAAAAAAAAAAGCCATGAATGCTTTGGGCGTCGCTGGCTTGGGCTGTTCTGCATCCTCACTACAGCTTGTGATACAGGAGGGGCTGCTATCGCAAAACAAAGTGCAAATGACGCCGTTGCCAGTGTGAGAGAAAAAATGTGGGGCGGCAGCAGCATTGGAAGAAAGCTCTTGGAAGAAACATAGAAACAGGAAGCAGAGCTTGTATCAGAATCCGTACGAGCAGTTGCGTATCGGGATCTAATCAGAACCGAAAAGACGTCCATCTCCCATTCTTAATCTCTGCTCTGACACTAAGCATCACACACTTACCCCCACAGTCCTCATATTTCAGCTGGTCCAGCTGCTTCTCATCATCATACTTATCCAGGAAGCTGCGAATGGCTTTTGTGTACGGAAAGTAAGTCTCCGGGTTGTTCAGGTTGAAATTGATTTCTGATTTCTCAGTAGGTGGGTGATGTGTCAGTCCTAATAGGATGAGAAAGACGACCGTTAGTTACTAGAAACAAAAAGTCAAATATGATTCTAATTCTGTTGATTTGGCCTTTGTAGAATTCAATACAGCCTCCATGGGGAAAAATGGACTCTGCAGCTGAAATTTAGTGCAATATCAGGTTGATGTATGAATATTTTGTTTCATTTCCTCAGAATTAACAATCGCGCATAAAAACGCTAACCCAAGCTAGAAGTGCTGCATGCATCATGCAATTTTGACACCTAAAATAGTCCTGTGAAGTCATGTGATAATAGTTTTCCACTGAAATGTCACACATTTCATGACTGCAAGAAAGGCAGTGGAGGGTAATTTCTCTCTTCATAAACTCCGGCATCTGGAGTGAGGCAGGCCTCGCAGTGAAAGGCCAGTAAAACGAGGCAGGCCTCAAGTGTGCACCTCATAGGGTGGTGGGGGGGGGGGGGGCAGCAGGCTTCAAGCATGGGCTTCATAGCACATGTGTGTTAGTATCTATTTGTACTAGTTACCGATGCAAATTCACTGGAGTATATAACACCACAGCCATATTGTCTTGGAAAGCAAGCCTCACATTTTCAAAATGCTTTGCACAAAACGAAATGGCAAGCAAATTGGGTTATACCCAGTCCTTATGCTGAAAGGTGAAAATGCAAATGAGGGAGAGGCTTCTGCGCTGAAGAGCTGCCATAAATAAGGGCCTTGAGCATGAAAATGAGGAGAGAGAGGACCTCATGGCCAGAGTCCTAGGGTGCAGAACAAAAAATAAGGGAACTATCTGCTACATTCAGTCTACTGTAATTTTCTTTTCCACAAAAATCTCAGGAAGTGTCCTGTGTTGTACCTGTTTATGAATGTGATCAAAATGTGGGAAAAATTGGACGTTTCTCAAAAAAGATTGAAATGGCTGCAATACGATTTCAAAATCATACATATTAATCTGATTTTCGAAACAACCTTTTCTGAATCAGGTTTGTGTGTGGTAGGGGCCCATCTTGGCAACCGTGGAGCGCAAGGTAGACAGAGGCCTTAAAGTAACACAGTTAACATACTGTCTGAACCTTGGAGAAAACACAATAAAACTAGGAGGGCGACATATACTGGGGCCATTTCTGATTGATACAGATAGGAGAGGATAAGATTACCCTCCACATCCAGACAGGACTTCAGGACCGTCCCGAGATGAATTTAACCGGAAATGAAACCACCAAACTCACAAAGATCCTTGTGATGATAGGTTCACCCTTATGCTCTTTTACAGTCTGATACTTCACAATAAGACTCCCCTTATAAAGGGTTTATGAATGTATTATAATCAGGTTATTAATTAGGTTATTAACACCTGGTGTTCAGTCATTAATTGGCAATTGTTAACAAGTAACCCTTTTTTATACTAATGAATTACTACCATTTATAAGTGGTGATGGGAGTCTTTTTGTGAAGTGGGGCATTTTTTTTATTATAAAATATTAAAACCAGGTAAAACTGGAATTTGTCTATCATATACATCAGCTCCCGGTCCGTCCTTTTAGGCATTTAATTTGATTAAGGAACTAAACTCGCAACAGCAAGTTTCAAGTTTATAATGAACAAGGTGCAATAATTCTGATTTGCACAAGTGCATGCATACTGACCGGACATGAACCGCGCTACATTTGCAGAAAATGGCCTCCACAATTAGTATTTTTATGGACATCGATTCATGTCTCCGGCGACTCTTCCTATGGAGTCAGTAGCAGGTTGGGAGAGCATGGGGAGTCGTGAGGTCACTGGGGAGGGGTGCATGGCGCTGGCTCCCGAAATCCTTCTACGAGGACGGAGGTCTAGGTCTTTAGAGTCCTGCTGCTCCCTGTTTTACCGCATGGGTGTGAGACAGAGACGCCATCTAGTGAGCTTAGATGAAGACTGGACTCCTTGGGTACCGCGCCTCTTCTGAGAATCCTTGGGTAACGCTGGTTTGACTTGATATCGGACGAGCGGTTGCTAGCAGAGCCCTGAGCCCCGAATGAGACACATTACCTGCATCGTGAGGGGGTTTCTGACACGGAAACTATGGCCATGTGGCGCGATTCCCTGACTCACAGGATCCTCGTCGCCGAGCACCTGAGCAGATGGACCGGGCCGAGGGGACACCCACATAATAGCTGGCTGTGACAGGCCATTTCCGGAGGGTTGGACTGAACCATGTGCCGGCCTGCGGGGGTTGCCAACCGGGATCCCAAGGTGTGTTCATCATGCGGTGGGTGCGACAACGTGCTGTAGCAGTGCAATGCTCCCTAACCCTCACCTCACCTGACCATTCAGCCATCAACTTGTCTGTAATGCAGGTCCTTCAAGCACATCTGACAGTTAATCACATTTTCAGCCTCGTGGAAACTCCAAGATCAAATTTGTGTCGTACAATTTTGGTGTTTCCATTGCGGGATTTTACATGACCTAATATGTAATAATAATTAAAAAAAAAAAAAAGACACCATAATTTATATTGCCGACAAATCTGATATGAGATGAGGGGTCTGCAGTCGTACCTGGGGGTGCAACTCTGTCCTGGTACGTGGGTTTGTAGTTGCTGATGGTGAGCAGTAGTACCTGGATGGTCCCAATGAATATTCCAGCCAGGAATCCATAGAAGATCAAATAAAATAATAATATCTTTGCTGGAAAAGGAGAGATGGGGCAGTTTGAGGATACCTTCCAATAAAGGTAGAGAGAATGTTATTCTAATAAGCCGAGGTGCCGTTTGAAGGACACAGGCGGTTACCCGTCCTAACAGAAACAAAGAGCCATGCTAATGGAGCGTCTGAGTTTTAACTTGGCGTCCACTAAATCCCTTGTCTGAAGGAGGGGAGAATTTGAAGTATTTCACACCATTTCTCTACCTAATAAAACTCCAACAATGAATGATGAACAGTGCTTTGTACCAGCACCACCCCCCCAAAAAAAAATGTTTTTTTTTTTTTTAAATCCAGCTACAATGACTCCACTAACAAAGCCAGACACCCCCAAGCATTTGAGTCATAATTCTGGCAAGTGGAAAAGTACATCCCCGCTGCAGCATTCAGGGCTGGCTCGCCGTATATTTAGGTGCACCTGCAGTCTGTACGCCATTCGACTATTTGCTGCTATCTGCTGCTTTATAACAGGACTGAATACAAGCACGATCATTAAGGTGCGTGTGCATGGTAATACTGCACTTTCTGGCTTCATTTACTCAGATGGGCTTATAGGACATCACAGTAGGGTTGCTGTTCTTTTACAGTGTTACAAACGCAAACCTCATACCGTGTGAAAAAACAACTTTTTACATTTCAGGAACCCGTTCAATTAAATATGAAATCAAAAATATGGTTCGTGAATTTTCTGGTTCCAATTACCTTTAAATTGTACTGATGCGTATTACTGATTAAAGGGATGTGCATTGCTGCCTGAAAATCGGCATAAAAATAGCACATAACGTGCTTCCCTTCCATTATATCCAAATCTATGCTTTTCATCCAGAATTTACGAAGTACTGTAAATGGAAACGCAGGTTAATGTCCGTTTCTAATGTCCGGTGCTTCATCCATACTGTCCCCGAAGTGAAGTACTGCATGCAGCAATGACAAAAGGTCACGGCTACGTTGGACATTTTCTCCAGCAATACGGTAATAACTTACGCTTCGCAGCCATTAGGCATAATTTAATGCATCCTACGAGTCCAAATCATAAGGAATATTTAGTTTTGGACTTTTACTGGTGCAATAATCCCGTTCGACAATTACGACTTAAATACAACGTAAATCAGCATACATCCAAGTATAGTGCAGTGTAGTATATTATAATGGTGACATGCCGCTTTGAACTTCGTACGGCAGTTTTCCTAAAGGATGTAAAACACGTTATCGTTATGCTTCATTAGGATCCGTCTCGGCTTTAGGCTGGTAGCTGCTAACTTGGTTCATTTCAGCATCAGATGGCCTTTCACGTGCAACATTCAAGCTTAGTGGAATAAAACGGTAGTGAAATTGCTTGCAGTTGTCTGCTAACTAGATCAGCTGATGAACAAAAATCCGCCGTTAATCAGCACTTAACACTCACGTGGTCATTTTGAAGTACCGTGGAGGAAACTGCATGATTACGACCATAAGTTGCCAGTTATACGTAGTCTTTCATCTCTTTATAAAAGCGAACAGATGAACGCGTACACCGATGTGAAGTGAACTTTAATTAAGTTTGTCCACTAACTGAGATAATCGCTCTCTCCTATGCTTGGCGATGGGCAAAAATATATGCGGACATAATGTTGCTAGGAGACAAGCTCCTTCTTCAGTTTCTCTTTAAAGGTTCCTTTAGAATTAAGTGTAAATCAGGGACGGCGCCTGCAAGACATAATAAGGCATCCCTTTTAGCACAGCACTCCAGAGCAACGTGTTCATTCGGATTCAGGAGAGAGGAGAGCACATCACCTTGACTACCCTTGATCCACCGTCCGGTTTCATCCCTCTATCGTTACAATCACCAATTGATACATTGGAAGATATGCCGTTAAAATCCAGGAAACCTTTCGAGGCATCAACGACACTGAAAATTATATATTGATATTGGGACACTATGAATACTGCTGTAGAATACTGAATAAGTGACATAGTTCTCACATATTTATGGTTTCTTAGTCATCAGCTACGACCGTCAAGGTGACATTTGAAACAGAACAAGATATTAACAGAAATCGGGTTTATTAGATTTAAGTATTCGAATCTAATCGAATTGATTTCTGTCTTGTGGAGTCTTTAGTCATTAGTGTTCAGCCTTTAATACGTTAAAACGATTGTATGATTAGCAAAATAGAATCTTTAGACTACGCTTAACTAATTAATAATAAAAAGTACTACGGTAACAACAAAAAATAACAAGTATAGTCTTTTGTCATATGCACTTCATTATTCTAGCTATCAAACATGTCCACAACCAATGCATTGCTGCTAATGAATTGTCCGTGAGCTTATTGACCTTGTGCCAATAAGGCAAACGCTGCAAAGTCATGTGAATGACTTGATGCTTTTTCTGACCCTGTTAAGAAATGACACCGGTGTTTAAATACTACCTAGTTGCTATAGTAACCCTTGTTATGTGAAACAGGCTATTCACGGAACACCCCAGCATGCATATCATCTACAGAGTACAAAAATGAGTCGAATATTATTTTATCATGTATAATGTTTAAAAGTACTTACCCCAACTGCCCCCGGTCCGACCTAAAAACTCTTTCCTGTCTGAATTCCATAGAAACTTCTTCCATCCACCATCAGCGTCTTTATTTGCGGCTGGCATTTCTTGGTACTTCTGGCTCGCGCTCCTGTGGTTTTGCTTCTTATTTGTAATTGTTTTTTTGTTTAAGTGGTTTTAAGGCAGACTGCACACCGGAAACCCCGCCTCTCCCCCCCGATTAAAAAAAATATACAAGAGATCTCGCCCGGCTTTGCCTAGTTGCACCCCAGAAAATTTATTTCTCCTGATTATTTGGCTCCGCCTGCAAAACATTGCCGGCAAGGGTAGGAGGGGCAGCTCTGGCTAATCACAACATGCGGGCTTTTGCGTAGCGCCGGTACGTCGTGCAGAATGTGAGCGCTCCGCCCAAGTCTGTCCCTGGAGCTAGAAAACATACTTTAGTAAGGAATTTGTTATCACTTATTCTATTACATATCATGCGCTCATATCTCACGAAGACATTACTCAGTAAATGAATCAAGAGCGATTACCCAGAGATATGGTTTTGAATTTACCTAAAAATGTGCATGCAGGTGAGTTGAATGGAGCCGGTGTCGCCGGTATCTGTATGATGTGCATTGTAGTTTCATGTACTAGGTGGCGCTGTAACCCGCTTAGTCCTAGAACTGCACAGTGCGGATTTTTATTATAATTTTTTTACTTCAAATTAGGGTGACTTCAATGAAAAAAATGTCACATAGTAATAAAAGATCGTCTGACCAAAGTATAAATGATCATATCCCAGGAACGTCATGTCCGTTTTTTCATATTTTAGTCAGTGTCAAAATAAAATAAATATATATAGTATTGCTGCTGTCCGTAGTTATTTTTTACCCGGCATTTGCAGATTTTAGCACTGCGTGATAGCTAGGGTACGCGGATAATGCAGGTGTTACCATAGCGACCCCTGTTCAACGCGTTAGAGCTCTTTTCTTGGCGGATTGTCGTAGTGAGATTAAAAATACACTTTTGTATTACCCAGCAGTGACGCAAGCGTGTTCTATTAATGATTTCTGGTGAAACAAACCACATGCCAAAAAAACAATATATAAAGAAATATATTAGAAACATTCCCACGGAATCTTCCACCCTTGTCCAGAGTAAAGTTTTCCTGAGGCACCCAGAAATAACTTAATTTTCTATGTTATATTCAATCTAACGCTTAGATTATTACTTAGATTAGGGGTTAAATGTTAAGGTTGCCATTGTTAGGATTTGGGTTTTGACCTTAGAAATGAATGGATGGTGCCCAAAAAGATATGAGTATAGGTGTGTGTGTGTGTGTGTGTGTGTGTGTGTGTGTGTGTGTGTGTGTGTGTGTGTGTGTGTGTGTGTGTGTGTGTGTGTCTTTTTGTCTGTCTGTGTCCGTGTGTGTGCTTGTGTCTGTCCAATGGTTTCTGGGATAAAAAACATGATACTGTACTTCATAAGCAGTTAGAAGATGTATAGGAATTACAGTGGTACCTCGGTTCTTGAGCTCACTAGAACTCAAATTTCTTGAAAGTTGAACAAACCAGTTTGACCTAGAACTCAATCTGAATATCAGAAGTCGAACCGTGAATGCTGACCTAATATAAATTGTACGTGCATACTACAATGCAATTCTTACTTAAATGCCTTCTTCACAGACTGGACGATTAACGAAATAAATCAGCGCAACATTACAATTAACTAACAAAAAATAAACCTAATTTGCATCTAACCGTAATGCATTGCCTCAGGTTCAGAATGCGTTGCTTTAAGCCAGCGCTGTAAGCAAGTCCAACGCACCCAATGACCAGACTGGGGAAACAAACTGAAACGCAGACTTAAAACAACCAGAAACAGCTGATCACATGGGGATCCCACACGAGGTTAACGAGGGGGCGTGGCACGTGGAAGGAGCGAATCATCGGGGCAGGACAGGGGTAATGTTGGGATAAGATCTTATTCGTTTTGGAAGCCATTAAGAAAAAAATGCTCTCCTTGTTTTATCCTGATTTTGTGTAAATGCTAAAAATATATTTAGGTGTACTTTTTGGGGGCCGGGAACCAATTAATTGGTTTTCCATTATTTCTGATGGGAAAAATTCGATCAGAACTCGAATGTTTTAGGATTCGATCCGGAGTCCGGAACGGATTAAGTTCGAGAACCGAGGTACCACTGTATTTCAAAATTCAAGCTCTTGCATTGGAGAATTTTGTGGTCCCAGTTCAGATCACATACTTCTGTTTTTCCCATGACAGTATCCGCATTTATAAGTGTAATTATACTCCTCTGCTGGCATAATGTCCAAGAATATAATGTATGCCTACTTTATATGTGACTTTGGATGGACAGATAATATTCCTGTGGTAAAATAGTAACAATTCTAAAATTATACATTTAAAACTATAAAAATAGTACAATAGTAAAAAATAAAGCAATTTTTATAAATACCCTGTTATTCAGATAGGGGGATAGCAGTATTTGACAGTACTGTTACAAAGGGATGGATAGGGTCATCGTTTTTGCTGGATACACTTTTTTGAAGCACAGATTAAGTTTTTTTGTTTGTTTATTGTTGTTTGCCAGACTCCATTATTGATATAATTATTTTTTATTGATGTAATTATTTGAATATGTATTTACATCACCTGGTGGTCTAATTGTTAGATTATTACCAAAAAATGCATTTTTCCAGGTTTTGGTTTTAGGATTACAATTAGGAACTTGTTCCAGGGCCATATGTTATGTTAGATTTTTTTCTGCAGTAGCTAAGAATTGCTTTGGTGAAGCTATTATTAGGATAGAATCTAAATTCTCCTGGTATTCCAGGTGTAGATTTTCTAAAAGAAAAGTAACCCAAAAACCTTCAGGCACTTTGTAGGAGAGGGTCTGACCCCTGCTCTAGATTTGTCAAATAATGCTTGAAATCAATTGAAATTCAAAGGATTCTCATGTTCAGTCTTTCATAATCATATAATTGTTTTTTTTAATGATAATACTGCAGGAAGCATATTAACTACCATTTAATTAGTTCAGCAACTCTGACATTATAGAATTAACTGAAAATAATTTGTGGTTTCACTCTTTTCTGTAAGTTTACTCACGATAGAAGGCTTTTAAATATAAAGTTCTTAAGCTACTTAAAAGTATGTTTAGCGACCGATAATGTAACACCCACCGTTATTGGCAGGTATTTCATTAAGGAAAGTTATTATGCTATTGGTTGCTGCAAGGTGCATAAGATAACTGTCATAAAAAAAAATTCAAGTCAGAACAAAGTAAGATGTCAGAAATTACAGTTGCATTTATCACTCAATACATTGGTATTGCTTGAACCATGAAAAACAAGAAAATTTTGACAAAACCATGTATATTTCTCCCTTTGTAATTCTTACACAAAGTTAGGCAGAAGCGACTAACGTCACTGCTTCTGCTCTGTATTAACACACCTATTGTTTTATTTAGTGTTCCTCCATCACATTTTGCCCGATACTAAAAAAAAAACGGGTTCCAAAACAAAAGCACACTAACAGTACAAGCCCCTGACTTGTGGAACAATTTGGTCTAGCAGGTACAATACCAGCTGAACCAGAATTACATGTATCTGGAGCTTGGCAATATCTGGGAATCTATAGTGTTCTGACAATGTTTCTGAGAATAGAAATGCGTCATGAACCATTTGCTGTATTTCTTGACCCCACTAGATGGTGCTCTTGCTTTGCTTTGGGGCATGTTTTGTGCCCCTTTTTGAACAGAAATTGCCATCTGGTGCGGTCAAAAAAGACACCAAATAGTTCTTGAAGCATCATTTGGTCTTGTAGCGGTAATGTTACTTGTTCTGGGCTGTACAAGTAGTACACGCATTATCACTAGCTTGTACCATGTGTACCATGTGTATGATGGAGATCCCACTGAACAAATAAAATAGCTACTTCAATAAGTTTGTCAAATGGCCTGCCCAGGGACTGAGATAAAAACTGGAACTGGGGATAAAACATGGTGCAGAACGGGATGACCAGTGACACCCACTGACCCAACAGGGAACTACAACAAAGGACTCTGACATCAGGAGAATACCAAGACATGGACTAAACTAGGAACCCTAGGAAGGACCGGAAACATGTGCAGGTCATCAAGGGCAAGCAGGGAAATAAAGGACAGAACGGGACAAGGCAGAGACCGATCCTGACATGAAACTATAAAAGCAAAAAAAATCCTACAAAATCACTTAGGCAACAACAATGCAGAGGACAAGGACCTGTAGTCAGTGATTAAACACTAAAATGATTTACTGGTTTCATGCACTTGTAGTCCAGTCATATTTTGCAGTCCTGTTGACCTGCCTAAATGAGATGGTACGCAATTCTAGGTTTAATAATCAGTAAACATTAAATAAGACAGGATTTAGCCACAATGCTGATAAAAACCAGAAGGTACATCATTAAATTAATAAAAGAATGGCTGAATATATACATTTACTGCCTCAACAGCTGTGCATTGAAAATGGATGATGCATGTCTTGGAGTGCATTACCCACTCATATATATTATATAACTGTCCAGGGCCCCTCCAGGGTTCCGTCGTTACAATTAGTGTATCTGATATAGTTTTTACTGTTTTGTCACGGAAAATGTTGTTTATAGTGCAAATGAGACATAGAATGCAAATATTTAGACATATATATGTAAATGATATCAATTACATTTTAAGACAGTTTGAACAAAAAAAAAATACAAATAATCACATAAGTGGGTGGAGAAAGAGCTTTCAAATTGGCATGTGAGTGGAATGTGAAATTAATAGAAGCAGTTTCAGAGTTACGGGACTCGGCATTCATGTAAAAACACATTTATTGGCTTTTACATTTCCAGTTGATCCATCCAGTAAGTTTGAGCAGGGAGCTTCAACCTTCTGTTTTACTTTTAATGAGAAGCTCGATATTGCATGTCACCGGGGCTATGGAGGGAACAGTGTTATGCCTAGAGCACTAAGCACATCTTGCTTAGTGGAATAACCTCCAAGGATTCAGACAATTTGTTTAGATTTGAATGTGGGTGTGAAGGTTGTTTATATTAAATTTAATTACATATTAAATTAAATTTAAATTATATTACATATTACAGTGATGTGGTATAGCATTTCCCAGGACCATGGTGCAACACAGAGAATGACCACGACATGAACTCCACGATAAAACACTACATGGAAACAACAACTATTATTTACAATTTTAAATACTCGGATCCATACATTGAATATAGATACATATACAAGCAGCACTGCGCATGGCATGATGTCACAATATGTCTGTCCTAGTTAGGAAAACATTTCTAAGGAAACGTTAACAACCAGAGCCGGCTGACTGTAAGTGCAGTTAGATATTAAAACATATTCAGCTAACATTTTTTAACTGCGCAATTCAAACAAATTTAGTATGAACGCGCCAAATCTGGCAATGCGGTTAACGTAAATTGTGCGGTGTGATTCTTCGGCAAGTGACTGTTAGCGATAATCGTGTGACTGAAACAAACGACAAAGTTCGAAAGTTTTACACAACATCTGAACAGACAATAAAAATGAGAGTCAATGCATGATACTTAGAACACAAATGAAAACATTGCATTTATATATATATATATATATGTATGTATATATATTTAGGATTATTACAGGGCCGTTTGGCGAGTCACTGTCTATGAGTGCAGCAGCTATCTGTTGGAGACCCCTGTTGTAGAAATCATACAGGTTAGTGAGCATGCGAGGAGTGAAGAAGAAGAGGTGATAGGGCTGTCCAGGGAATACAATGCTGTCATTCCGACCGCTCACGTTTCTAGTTATTGTTACTGATAAAAACAATGTATAGAAGAATAAACATTATGTATGTAAACGTAATGTAAATATGATGCAATGTGTTACGACTGCTGACCCGAAAGTACATTTTAATAAATAGTTCCATGAACAACAGACCAGGTCTTAATGTTACCTAGTAAACAGGAAAACTGATAAGTACACTCAGGAACGATTGCGTGAAACAAGATAGGAAACATCAGACTGCTTCTTGTGTGCAGTTGCACAGCTCATTTGGCCGTGTTAATCCTTCCTCACTTTCAAAATAGTGAATCAGTTGTAATCACAATGGAAGATCGCACGCCTGTGTAAAATAGTTGCATTTATACTTATTATCGAACGTAAATCAGCCAGCCGTGAGTAAACTTACAGAAGAGAGTGAAACCACAAATCCATCCATCCATCCATTTTCCAAACCCCTTATCCTACTGGGTCGCGGGGGGTCCGGAGCCTATCCCGGAAGCAACGGGCACGAGGCAGGGAACAACCCTGGAC
>JAABNY020000034.1:15827318-15839128 GCA_015164015.2 Brevimyrus niger
TGTCTTTGGACTGTGGGGGGAAACCGGAGTACCCGGTGGAAACCCCACGACGGCACAGGGAGAACATGCAAACTCCAGTCCCAGAGGTGTGAGGCAACAGTGCTAACCACTGCACCACCATGCCGCCCCCGAAACCACAAATTATTTTCAGTTAATTCTATGATGTCAATATGACACATAGTATTACAATGATCTGCTAAAATCTATAAAAGGAGCAATACTTAAAATGGCACAGCTAGGTAAGGTTCTTTTTCTAAGACAGAGAAAAAAGGTTTTGCCGAAACTTAAACTTGCTGCACTATAATGTCTGTATGTTGAACTGAAAGTAAGAATCTGAAAAAGTTCTAGCTGACTAACGATGTAAAAATTGCAATATGTAAAACAAGAGATGATAGTATCAGTATCACACATTACCCAGCCCTATATTACACTAATCAAAATACAAAGCATCCCTGCCTCGCATTATGATGTTATTTGACTCAGGTACCAGTTTTTACGGCAGTGAAAGTGCGGTGGAATCGCGCCCTTAATTTAACAGAGACACTAATTATTTCGGTAGAAGGTCAGGTCAAGTACAGCGCATTGCCGCACCTAACACACAATCAAGCAGCTCAGGGTCCTAGTGCGCGAGCCGGGTCACGCTCAGGGAAACGCGCCCCATGGCCGCAGCGCCGTGACTGTCGCTCCCTCGCAATGCAGGTAATGTGCCTCATTCGGGACTCCCCGAGAAACTGCTCGTCCGACATAAAGACATAGAGTCAAATCAGCGGTAGCCGAGGATTCTCCGAAGAAGCACAATACCAAAGGAGATCAGTCCTCGTCTCAGGTTACTGGGTAGCATCCATCTCGCAGCCATGGAACAAAACACGGAGGACCAGGATTCTGAAAGCGTGGACCTTCATCCTCTTACAATGATATCGAGAGCAACACGCACCCCTTCCCAGTGACCTCAAGACCCCCCCATGCTCTCCCAATCCATCTACTGACTTCATAGGAAGAGTTGCTACTGAGGTAAGTGAACCTCTTAACTTGGTTAACATTCTCTACGCCAGCCAGGGGTCACCAACTCCGGTCCTGGAGGGCGACTCTCCAGTAGATTTTTTTTATCCTACTTGGCTTCTGATGAGCCACACCTGCTCCTGGTATTTACCTGAGAACTACTGTGGCTCATCAGAAGCCGGGTAGGATAGAAAACCTCCAGGAGCGGAGTTAGTGACCCCTGTTCTATGCAGATAGACACACTGCCGATGGCTGTGCCCAAGAGGTCATTAAAGGCTTGGATCTTGCTTTTTATCCAGGACTCGTAAGCCCAGACATCCAGACTCCTCACTCAGTCTCTCAAGAACCCAGATCAAACCCTCTATTGACTTTATGAAGATCACAGCATTTGTCATGATCAGGGAATATTTCTTCACCAACAGATGCCCCAAAGCTGCTCAGCCCCAGAACCCTGCCCAATACCCAGTCCACGCAAGCAGTGACCAGAGTAGGAGGCGAGAACACACCCCTGTGAACCCCCGAATCAACTGGGAAGGTTCTGCCTCCACAATGCACAGCACTCACAGTACCAATTTACAGGCCAGCCGTGACGTCCAGTAACTTTCGGAAATCAATAAAGGACTTATAAATATTTCCAGTTGATTATTTGGTAAATGACAACATAATAATTTTTTTTTGTCTAAAATAAAATTGCTTTATACAGGGGTTGGACAATTTAACTGAACTACCTACTGAACTACCTACTACAATAATTTCTCAGTATGGCGTAGAGCCAATTTTTCTGACCAATGAAGCATCAGTTCCTCTTTGGAATGATACAGTAGAAACAAGTCCTGCACAGCGGCCAGAGGGATTCTGAGCCGTTCTTCATGCAGAACCGTGGCCAGGTCACTATGAGATGCAGGTGAAGGAAAACGTTTTCTGAGTTGCTTCTCCAAAACACCCCAAAGTGGCTCAATAACATTCAGGCCATGGGAGATGTTCAACTTCATTTTCATGTTCATCAGTCTTGCTATATGTATTGGCACATTATCATCCTGGTAAATGACGCTACCTTCAGGGTACAATGTTTGAACCACAGGGTGAACATGGCCCTCCAGAATGGTTTGGTAATCCTTGGCAGTGATGCCCCCCCATCTCAAATAGGTGCTGCAGTCAGGGAATGCCATAGTTTACAGTCCAAACCATCACTGATCCACCCCCGTGCTACACTCTGGGTACACAACAGTCCAAGCCATAAGCCTCTTTGGAGCTTCTCCTCTCCGTAACTCTGCCATATATTGGAAATACAGTGAAGATGGATTCATCAGAGAACCATATCCACACTGTACACCGCCCTTGATTTGCACCGCTACCATCGAAACCGACGCAAGAGCAGGGGTGCCGTAAAGGCGGGGGGAAGTTATGATGATTCTAAGAGCCCCTCAGTGACAGGGGCCCTAGAATATTTGGCTCGGTGTGATAGTCTTTCATGGGGCCCCTGGGCAGCAGCCCTGGGCAGGAGTGACCGAAGGTTTGGCTATAGCAGACCAGCCATAAATATTCACCTTGTGAAGCTCCGGACAAACAGTTCTGGTGGAATCGGCCGAGTTGTGGTTTGCATTTAATTCTGCAATGAGTCGAGCAGCTGTGGTTTAATGATTTTTGGATGCAATCTGCATTAGCACCCAGACGTCCCTTTCACGCAGCTTCCTCTTGTGTCCACGTTTACCCCTGTTGGATGTGGACCCTCATTCATGGTGGAATACCAGCGTTGGCCCGGAGACCGTGGCTCTCGATCCACCACAAAGACATGCTCTCCTGGTCACAGAAGCAGTGTGACCAGTGGGATGAGCATCAACAATCTGCCCTCTTTTGAATTCTGGTATGTCTCCTATTATGTTGGGTGGATTCTGCAATATTTTGTGTACAGCTGTACTATTGCTAATTCAGCCTCCACACTCTGCTCTTACTGATGGAATGTGCAATCAGTGAAGACCAGCCAGCAGGCTGTGCAGACATAGGCGTGAATCCTCCAATACTATTCTGGCCAGTGTTTCAGTCACATTGTCTAAACCCTTTGAGCCTCTCTTTTCTGCATTTAAAAGCAGCCTCGCAGTCCTAAGAATTGTCCGTGACTTTTCACGTTGAGTCACTTGAACGTTGTTACATTGTAATTTGATTGTAATGACTCTAGCTCCCGCAATTAGAGACATGATGACTAATCAGAATGCATACTGCAGTTCTTTGATTTATCATTGTTGATTGTGAGTCCTCATCATGGCAAACAAGGCTACGGCCTGTTTAATTTATATATTTTCAGTTGTGGAAAAGCAGTAAATTATATGTCCTTTGAACGCTCAATATTAAAGTAATTAATTTAAAATTGAATATTAATTTTACAAAGTCAAGAACTTACAGCTGAGGCACTACGATTTTAAAATAGATGTTGCTCCTGTACAAAGTTCCTGGAATCATAAATTTTAAAGTAATATAATAAGGATGGGGTAAGGGTTCTTAATTACTACTTTGTCTGCATTTCCTGTACAGTGTCACAATCACTTTAAATATTGGTTATATTCACTTGCAGCCAAATCAATATAATCTCTGTGATAATAGCTGTACTTCCTTTTCATCAATTTCTTTGTCCTACAAAGCTCTTGCCGAAGGAAACGAATGAAGAAATGAAAGATTAACAGTAATTTAAGTACAATGAAAGGTTCTTTAATCCAAAAGCAATTAAGCTGGAGGTTGTGTAAATTCCCCTTTTAAGGTATCCGGCATGACATTTACTGTGATATAGGAAAGACTATTGGAGACTCCACCTTAACCATTAAACCCAAGTTACAACCCAGACTGCCTGAAAATCACACAGTGTCTCTGGATCATGATATAAAGCACGTGCAAACTGACCCTGCTTTGAGCGAAGCAGCAAAACACCCGGTTTCCCAGCCCGCGACCCTGCCGATCGGCAGGACAGACTGCGCTGCACGGAGACACTGGTCAGATCTGACAGGATGAGTTCCAGCCGCTTGCTGCTGGCTTTGCACCTTCTGACTGTGGCTTCAGGGCGGCCCGTCTATGATGAGGACTTGGGTCAACATGTCCCAGCAGGGCTTCGAGCTTCCAGTGTCCCGACGGACAGCTGCTGGTGGCAGTGAGAAGCTACTTCAGCGCGGCGGAATGTTCTGACCGCCTGTGGACGTTTGAGTGCCAGCCCCCTCCCTCCCCCCCATGACTTGGGAGAGCCCACTGAGGGCTGGTGGGATGATCAACCGTGCCGGCATGGAATGGTAGGCTTTGGGGTGCATCGTGTTTATCTACATAAAGGGCGTTTGTTCTAATCTAAGTAGGCCTGAGTTAGCATGGTCAAGCCATGTCTGTAATAATCTTTTGTTGAAAAGGGACAAAGACTTTCCATTGGCAATTTGGCATTTCCTATCACTTTGGTACATTTTCCGAGGCAGCTATTGAAAAATAACACGCAGTTATTGTAGGTATGTTGGTGGAAACAGCTTACTGTGACTAATATTTCCATAGCCCTGTATTTTTCTTATTAAATGTTTCATAAGGCTTCCATGCTGGATGAGACTCCATGCAAAAGTGCTGTATTGCTTCGAAGTTCTTCGAAGGCCCGTTTTTTTTCTGAAGCGATAATTTTGCAGCTTATAATGAAATTTAATTGCAAATTTGCAATTAGTGCTGCATAATAAATGCATTGGTCATGATTGGTACATTCTGACTACGTGATGGAGGAGACATCAAAGATTTAATTTCTGCTTTATTTCTATTCCCCGGGGTTTGCTTATGATACTCTACTGATGAAGCAGCCCTGTTAGTCAGGCAAAATGAAAGAGCTTCGATTGTGGGGCAGAAGGGGAGCGAGAAAAGAGGAGAAAACAGTGATTGATGTTGTATGATGAAGGAGAGTGAAAGAGGAATGAAAGATGAACCAGTCGTCTGGACAATGTGGCAGATGAACTAAAGGCGCAACTGACGCCGTACGACGAGGGAAAAGCAGAAGCTGGAATTTTAATAGAAAAAGAAGAGAATGTGTTGAAATGCACTACATGGGAAACGTAGAGTAATGCCTGTCTTCCCAAAGCAAAAATGTACCGTTATATTTAACATATATATCTTGACCGTATTAATCCACTAGTTAAAATACCGTGTGTCATTTTAGATCATTATTTTGTATTGTGCATTTGTAGAGATTAGGAAAAATCTGAAACGGTTATTCAGAATAAATTTCAAAAAGTGCTTTTATTCAGCAATGATTTTTATTATGATAAAAAGCATAGCTTTGTGTTTATTCGTAATAAAACATCTCCGCAGTAAAACAAGCGTGGTGGATGAAATCCTCTTTGGGTTATTGGGTTAAAAACATGCGATATTACATGGGCCGACGTTACTATGTCATTAGCCATTGAAGATTCTCAGACGCGGTTAATTATTTAGCTGTGCCGCCGTGTTCTCGTGGCCGTCTGCCGGGAGGCCCGCGTGTGTAATGCGGAGATGCTGCCAGCGGCCCAGACGCGCCGCGGCTCCCGGCCAGAGGGGACCGTCTGATCCTCCGTATCGCTGTCTGCCCTCCTCCCTGTTCTGGAGCAGCAGCTGCCTCCCGCTCCGGTTGACTCACCGTCACCTGCTAGGCCGCTATCCAGTAGCGTATCGTGACCCAGGGCAGGTAACGTGGAGAATCATATGAATGATGCATCTGTGTGAAGGACCTGTACTAGATCTTGTCTTGGCATCAGATTCTGAGGGTGAGGTTACCGCTTTAACAGTCCTGAATCCTTACATATCATCAATAATTGTTACATCAACAGAATGACTAACTGATACCCCTGGCCCCGTACATCCATCTATCTTCCACCTTATCGTTCACAGGGTCAAGCAGGGGCTTATAGCCAATGCCAGGCCGCAGAGGGCAAAGGGCATCTACACACTATGGGCAATAGAAAGACCCTTGGTAGCTTAACTGCCCAATTTTGGATTTTGCGATAGGAAACTTACACAGCAAAGGGGGAACGTGCAGAGTCTATACAGCAGAGGAACGCTCAGAGTCTATACAGCAGAGGAAGGTGCAGAGTCTATACAGCAGAGGAACGCGCAGAGTGTCTATACAGCAGAGGAACATGCAGAGTCTATACAGCAGAGGAACGTGCAGAGTCTATACAGCAGAGGAACATGCAGAGTCTATACAGCAGAGGAGAGTGCAGAGTCTATACAGCAGAGGAGAGTGCAGAATCTATACAGCAAGGGAATGTGCAGAGTCTATACGGCAAGGGAACATGCAGAGTCTATACGGCAGAGGAGAGTGCAGAGTCTATACAGCAGAGGAACGTGCAGAGTCTATACAGCAGAGGAAGGTGCAGAGTCTATACAGCAGGGGAATGTGCAGAGTCTATACAGCAGAGGAACGTGCAGAGTCTATACAGCAGAGGAGAGTGCAGAGTCTACAGCAGAGGAACATGCAAAGTCTATACAGCAGGGGAACGTGCAGAGTCTATACAGCAGAGGAACGTGCAGAGTCTATACAGCAGGGGAATATGCAGAGTCTATACAGCAGAGGAACGTGCAGAGTCTATACAGCATAGGAACTTGCAGAGTCTATACAATAGAGGAGAGTGCAGAGTCTATACAGCAGAGGAACGTGCAGAGTCTATACAATAGAGGAGAGTGCAGAGTCTATACAGCAGAGGAACGTGCAGAGTCTATACAGCAGAGGAAGTTGCAGCGTCTATACAGCAGAGGAAGGTGCAGAGTCTATACGGCATAGGAACTTGCAGAGTCTATACAGCAGAGGAACGTGCAGAGTCTCAACAGCAGAGGAATGTGCAGAGTGTCTATACAGCAGAGGAAGGTGCAGAGTCTATACAGCAGGGGAACGTGCAGAGTCTATACAGCAGAGGAAGATGCAGAGTCTATACAGCAGGGGAACGTGCAGAGTCTATACAGCAGAGGAACATGCAGAGTCTATACATCAGGGGAACGTGCAGAGTCTATACAGCAAAGGAGAGTGCAGAGTCTATACAGCAGAGGAGAGTGCAGAGTCTATACAGCAGAGGAACGTGCAGAGTCTATACAGCAGAGGAGAGTGCAGAGTCTATACAGCAGAGGAAAGTGCAGAGTCTATACAGCAGAGAAACGTGCAGAGTCTAAACAGCAGAGGAATGTGCAGAGTCTATACAGCAGAGGAAGTTGCAGCGTCTATACAGCAGAGGAAGGTGCAGAGTCTATACGGCATAGGAACTTGCAGAGTCTATACAGCAGAGGAACGTGCAGAGTCTCAACAGCAGAGGAATGTGCAGAGTGTCTATACAGCAGAGGAAGGTGCAGAGTCTATACAGCAGGGGAACGTGCAGAGTCTATACAGCAGAGGAAGATGCAGAGTCTATACAGCAGGGGAACGTGCAGAGTCTATACAGCAGAGGAACATGCAGAGTCTATACATCAGGGGAACGTGCAGAGTCTATACAGCAAAGGAGAGTGCAGAGTCTATACAGCAGAGGAGAGTGCAGAGTCTATACAGCAGAGGAACGTGCAGAGTCTATACAGCAGAGGAGAGTGCAGAGTCTATACAGCAGAGGAAAGTGCAGAGTCTATACAGCAGAGAAACGTGCAGAGTCTAAACAGCAGAGGAATGTGCAGAGTGTCTATACAGCAGGGGAACATGCAGAGTCTATACAGCAGGGGAACGTGCAGAGTCTATACAGCAGAGGAAGGTGCAAAGTCTATACAGCAGGGGACGTGCAGAGTCTATACAGCAGAGGAACATGCAGAGTCTATACAGCAGGGGAACGTGCAGAGTCTATACAGCAGAGGAGAGTGCAGAGTCTATACAGCAGAGGAACGTGCAGAGTCTATACAGCAGAGGAAGGTGCAGAGTCTATACAGCAGAGGAAGGTGCAGAGTCTATACACCAGAGGAAAGTGCAGAGTCTATACAGCAGGGGAACGTGCAGAGTCTATACAGCAGAGGAACGTGCAGAGTCTATACAGCAGAGGAAGGTGCAGAGTCTATACAGCAGAGGAAGGTGCAGAGTCTATACAGCAGAGGAAAGTGCAGAGTCTATACAGCAGGGGAACGTGCAGAGTCTATACACCAGAGGAAAGTGCAGAGTCTATACAGCAGGGGAACGTGCAGAGTCTATACAGCAGGGGAACGTGCAGAGTTTATACAGCAGAGGAACATGCACAGAGAGCAGAGTCAACATTCAAACCCCCAATTTTGGCGCCGTGACTCACATGTGCTACACACTGAACCACCATTTATATGCATCTACATACAGTACTGTGTAAAACACATGTTGTTGACATTAGAACGTATGGAAATTTCAGGTCCCAAACCGCCGCCATTCCACGCGTCTGTTGAATTTCACAGTCAGTTCAATGGGCTGACTTTAGACGAGGTTTTGAAATGGCTAAGCTGACACACTTTGATAGAGATGATGTCATAGTTTTACACCAACAGGAATCTCATTGAAATATCATTTCCTTTGAATTAATTTGTACTACCGTGTGTACTATTTTTATTTGGAGAAATAATTGTCACTAATGAAAATGCTTAAAAGTAAATCAAATTGTTTGGCATTTTAGAGAATTGGGTCCAATTCCTCTATACCCTCGCAAAGCTGCATCGTTTGTAAGTTCTATGTTAAAAGAAAAAAACTTACGAACAACGTAGCGTTAAGGAGACTTTCGGGAAACTCGCCCCTGATTGTTAAAATTAGCAAAACAGTGAGAAACTACAAATAAACACAAACATACACGGACACATAATCTCCATAGCTGTCTGTGTAGCCTTGCGATGGTCACTTAGCAGGGGGGTGTCCAGAAAGGTCACAATGACAAAAAAGGAGGAAACTTTGGTAACACTGGGAAGTTCAAATCTGGAGGTAATGGTGGTATCTGGCCAACAAAGGAACATCGCTGCTGTCATGCGGACTTTTATCTTAGACGTAGATGTACAAACGTGAAGAGAAACATTTGACTGGTATGCCACTGAGATTGTTTATCAACGATACTCGTTTAACCAGTACTGGGCCACCGAGCCTGAGCCTGAGCCTGAAACCAGTGCGAAAAGGCAATGGACCTGAAGAGAGGACACCCTGGATGGGACACACCCATCCACCTTAAATGCATCCATCAAGAGACACCCATCCACCTTAAATGCATCCATCAAGAGACACCCATCCACCTTAAATGCGTATCTTTGCACTAAGGGATAGAATCTGGAGGAGACCCACACACTAACGACGCCTCACAAGAATCAATCTAACAGCTCTTGAGGTGTGAGACCACTGTAGGATTCACTAAGACATGCTGCCTAGTGCCATCATTCACAGATCTTCCATACCCACTTATACAGTACAGGACCTCGGGGGGGTGCCCATCCCAGGAAGCAGAGAATGTGAATTTCTCTTTGTTGCAGGTTCTCCGTGTGCTCCAAAAAGGGCATGGTTGCTGGGTTTCAGTCAGTCAGTACTTCAGTTCAGTTATGGACCGCGAGTGGCAGTTCTACTGCTACAGATATGACCGCCGATGTCCCTATTCCTGCGGGTACTTACCGTCTAACTCATACTCTGGGAGTGGACTTTCGTGTCCTGATAAACACTCCTGTTATCTTTCTCACGGTGCAGAGGCACTAAGCCACTATGTGTTTGAGAACCGGTGCTTGTGTCTGTTATATGAGGACCACTGACGTTCCCGAGTACCACGGCGGGGGAGGGAGACATGACGGTGCCAGTCTATGGATATTTTATCAGGGGGGGAGCAAACCACCTTCAGTGGTGTTCTCAGGTCAGCCCATCGGTTACCACTGATCTTGGTATTAGCTTTTATTATTTATTTGCTTGACAGCTGATCTGGACAGGCTACACATATGGTTCAATTACCCATAATCCCTTTGGAAGCTGTACACGCCAGTTTTAAAAGCACAGTGAGAAAGATTTTTCTTCAGGATTATTTTTTTCCCCCCGGTAAAAAATATGTCATCCCAACACAGGCAGGGCTGATAT
Source organism: Brevimyrus niger (assembly GCA_015164015.2). Lineage (NCBI taxonomy): Eukaryota > Metazoa > Chordata > Actinopteri > Osteoglossiformes > Mormyridae > Brevimyrus > Brevimyrus niger. The sequence goes on from JAABNY020000034.1 coordinate 15,837,319, forward strand.
TGCCAGAGGTGCTTTTGTAACCTTCTCTTTGTTTTCTGTCTTGCAGAGATCGCCAGTGGAAGTACATCGTATGCAGGATGACAGATTTTGATTGTGAATTTGAGAACTTCTAATGCGGCGCTCAACAGTGGGAGAAGCTTTTCAGAATATATACGTAGGCTCGGTGCTGGTAAACTATAAAATAATGCAAATATACTGAATTTTAAAATATTTTACCGGTAAATGTTTATCACGCATAGAAATTTACAGCTGCAAAATATGCATAGAATATGTATACATTTTTTGCAGAAAAATGGAATACCAGGACATTACAGTGATCCATATATATTATATGATGGTGTCACATCACAAATATTGACATAATAATAATGTGTATTGCTGAAAAATGCATATATTCCAACAATGTTACTCATCGGTCTAAAAAAAATGGTACATTCATGTGTAATATAGCTGTGAGTATGACACTGACATGTTTAATATCTTTATAGAAATCTGGTTGTTTTGAAAAAGTTGTACATTCTATTAAAAAGGGTACGCTGACTCCATAAATACATTTCAGCTTTTTAATATTTTTTATTGGCATCTAATGATTCTGATCTAATGATCATACACACCAATATCAGAATTAAGGTTTATTCTCCAAGCACAAACTTGCCCAAGGAGTTTTACTTGGCATGAAAGGCGCAGACGTAAGGACTGACAGACACCGCTATGCAGACAAAAATACAGCGAATACATTTAAAAAATAGCCAATCATAAGTCTTGAAACATAGACAGTATTCACAGAAAATCCAATCCGAAGTCTTGAAACATAAACAGTACTCACAGAAAATCCAATCCGAAGTCTTGAAACATAGACAGTACTCACGGAAACACTTAATTGCCATCATTCATTAATGCCATTAATTCTTTGAAAATGTTACAAATTTAATGGTTTCATTAAAAGAGTGCATTGACGAGCAATGTTATATATATATCTGTATGTCTTCTTTTTATTAAGTGACATTTTTTTTGGCCGATTCTTTTCTTTTTTTTTCTTGTCATGCTGCTGTTAATTGTGATTGTAGTCCTTGGCTCCCAAAGCGATACTAAACACAAATGTTTGGTGTTTCATATTATTGTAACAGTGTTACTAATTAAAAAGCACCCAATGACACTGCATGTCAATGACCTTTTTAACTAGGTACTGCTCTTTTATAAGTATAATTTGGGTTTCAATTTGCTACTACGTGTGTGTGTGTATATATCCATCCATCCATCCATCCATCTTCCAAACCGCTTATCCTACTGGGTCGCGGGGGGTCCGGAGCCTATCCCGGAAGCAACGGGCACGAGGCAGGGAACAACCCTGGACAGGGGGCCAGCCTATCGCAGGGTGCCAAACGTGTTACGTTAAAAGACGAGGACATAAGCCCCTGCTCAGCACACCACCTTCGTACATTGATTCCATCCATCCATCCATTTTCCAAGCCGCTTATCCTACTGGGTCGCGGGAGGGTCCGGAGCCTATCCCGGAAGCAACGGGCATGAGGCAGGGAACAACCCTGGACAGGGGGGGGCAGCCTATCGCAGGGCACACTCACACACCAGTCAGTCACGCATGCACACCTACGGGCAATTTAGCAACTCCAATCAGCCTCAGCATGTCTTTGGACTGAGGGGGGAAACTGGAGTACCCGGAGGAAACGCCACAACGGCACAGGGAGAACATGCAAACTCCACACACAGTTTGGAGTAACCCAGGCGGAGACTCGAACCCAGGTCCCAGAGGTGTGAGGCAACAGTGCTAACCACTGCACCACCATGCCGC
>JAABNY020000034.1:15858322-15870095 GCA_015164015.2 Brevimyrus niger
CACGCTGACGCTGTCCAATCAGCTCCGAGCCACACGGCAGCCCAGTCAGCGCCACGCTGACGCTGTCCAATCAGCTCCGAGCCACACGGCAGCCCAGTCAGCGCCACGCTGACGCTGTCCAATCAGCTCAGAGCCACACTAACGCTGGCAAAATGCCCACTAAGGAACCCCATTATCTTTATTGCGTCTGAAGAGATAATTACCAGTTATTAGGGGATTAATTTTTATCTAAGATTATACACCTTAATGGTTAAATTATGTTATCGTTATACTTTGCGTGATAAAAACCTGAGAGTGTATTGGTGATTATGGTGTTATCTCTCTAAGAGGTCTCCAGCACACATGGTCACTTCTCACACCAGATTCATTATTAGCCGTGTCACTAATGTGCTGAAATTGGTCTATACCGCACTCGAGGTTTAATGCGGCCGCAACCAAAGGACGCGTTAGCGTGTACCCCATCCCGTTCGGTAGCCCACCTTTTATGAGTCTTATAGCAATACAGCCACAACCCTAATCACCGGTGACCCAGCACCTCCAAACCTGTCAGCACAATCCCAGATGAGAACAGGGCTGCGGGCGCGTGGGGGTGGGGGTGGGCAAACACTCACTTCCAAATTCGGAACAGCTGGGAACTGCCGGCAGCACCAACGAAGAAGTTGACTGCGAAGAGGTTCCAGTTCTTGGGGATGATGACCAGAGAGTATCTGGACCAAATAAGACCTGGAGGGGAATGAGGCCGACATGAAAACCGACATCCACTACAGAGTGAAGGAGAACGCTACCGGTCACCAGAGAGTAGAGCCAGGGGATCTGCACCCTGCGCCGTCACAGAGATTAACCCTCCGCGGCCATATTAGGTTATTACGAGTTTACATTGTGATCCTTCGGCTGGGAATCCATCCATGGCTTGGAAGATGTAAAGCATGTAAACATTGTACAGCAGAGACAAAAAACAGCGAGGAGGACCTGTAGATACGCTTTAGCAACAGGCTAATTCAGAGCGCAGCATTACACACAGCACACAGCCACGGAGCACAGCATTACACACAGCCACAGAGCGCAGCATTACACACAGCACACAGCCACAGAGCGCAGCATAGCACACAGCACACAGCCACGGAGCACAGCAGCAAACCTGACCATCTGTACCTGTGGCAGTCAGTACAGCAGACTGGGAGGTACTGAGCTTCTCAGCAGGTCGAGTCAGGTCTGCCAGGCCAGCAATAACCAAGCCCTGGGGGGAGGGACGTGTTTTCAGCAGAGTTACAACCAGCTCACCCAAAAACACAGACATGCAACTGAACCCGGAACGACGAAACATGCCATTGACTTTACTAGTCAGTAACCAAAGTATGGATTTGCATACAATACCCATTTGAACACTGGAGCCCAGAAGAATACGGTCTTTGGACCTTAAAGGAAAGAAAAAGAGGCAGCCAGTGTCAGAAATCACCTCCCCCCCCCCCTTAAGGTGGACTGGCCAATTCATTCAGTGACTGAATGACAAACAATAAAACTATACATATACAGTAATGGTATTTAAAATATGACATAGATCATGGAAATGGTCTGGTGCTTATGAAAAAATTATGAGTAACTGGACATTAGCAGGTACCATGTACCAGGCCACACATGTCATAAGGCCAGGATATACTCTGGACACAATACCTGTCCGTCATACAGCACCAACACAAGCAGACACACTATGAGCAACTCAGGGAAAGCAATTAGCTAATCTGGACTGTGGGGTAAAACCCACTTGCTCTTCAGAGTACATGCGACCTACATGTATACAAAGAGCAGGAATGGGATTAAAACCCTCAGTCCTGCAGGCGTGAGGCAAGACAGCTGCCCACCATCCAGTTTGGTAGCTATGTATATTTCTACTAACTAAATTTAAAGGTAAACTACGAACTTCCATTACAAAGTGTACAAACAGAAGCTATCGCACAAGCCATTAGTGCCTCACCATGAGAGCCCGACATGTCACAAAATTAGTTATTTATTCGGGTAGTCAGTGACCCTCGTTTTTTCTGCATAACGAAGTAATAATTTCTGTTATTTTGAACTCAAACAACCCCCCCAGGAAACATTTATTGTATTCCTCGTGAGACAAATAAGGTCCGTAAAAAAAACACAAACAGGTTCTTTATGGATTTATGGACACATTAACGTCTTAAAAAGGTCCATGGCTCCACGAATGAAACGACAGTCAGCCAATCAAAAGAGGGGAATGGTGTAGGTACCACCCCTTTCCTCGTGTGACTGGCCCGTCATTAGCCACCTCCGATTTCTATCAAAGCCCAATAAAAGACAGAAGTTTAGCCGCAATTTAAAGTTTAAAACTGACTTGATTTTTTTTTTTAAACAAGTAGTCGCAGTATGCGTTTGAATATCCCCACTCCCCCCAAATTACTGAACGGTTAGCATACATCCTTGTATATACAGCTAGCCGGTACAAATGTCACATCGGAGACATTCTATTCGCTGTCATTGAAATTTAAATTGCATAAGTTTATTGCGTATAGGCGTAGTTCGCTCCCAGAACGGCATAGTAATTGTACTTGATGACTGAATATATCCATGAACACCACGACTGACAATCTAGGCTCAGAAGTTGTAAAATGCCGCGGTACTTAAATTTAGGCCCCACTTCCAACCTTTAATGGAGAGATGCATAACTCAACGTAACAATGATAATTACCTGCTGGATGGTTATAAATCGGTCTAAGTTTAGCCGGCAACGCATGCTCGATCCTATCCAGGATCCTGTGGTACGAGGCTCTCAGCCCCACCAGTGCCATATCTGCAGCTACTATGTCCTACAAATGAAAACAAAGAAATGAATCTTTCTTCATTGTTTTTATAATACTCCTCACGTTACTACTGGGATCATAATGTCAAGGGAGGACACCTCTTGTACGCGCCATATATTTAAAAATCAACGTACCTTAGATGACCTTTTCAAGCAAATCTTCCGTTACCGGCGGTTTTCTCGCATGGAGGACAAGCTCATAGTTGAGCAACTTCAAAGTCGCAACAAGGAGACAGCAATGTCCGCAATATTCTGCGGCTCATCCGCTGCAGCCTGCGATTGGTCTATTCAACCCGCCCCTTTTTATGATAGGCTAAAATCGGGATCTTACTGCCGAGAAGTGAATTGCTTTATTGTTGTTTTAGGTGAAAGTGTGCTTCCCCTATAAGGGATTGGTTTAATTGGCTTTACTTTTTGGACACTTAAGATTTTAGTGTTCAATAGATCAGTTTTTTTCTGTGTGTTTGTTACATTCGGCAGCAGTTGGTGTTGTAGTGGTTAAGAGCGCAAACTAACTTAAGTTTGAGCCCCGCGATAAGACAGAGCAGATCATATTTTTAAAGTATCCTTATATATACAAGCGCAAAATGTCAGTTATGTACGAATTAGATTAAGTATAAATACATCGAGGATATTAATAAAATTATAAAGGTAATAAAATAGTTAACTACTGAAAGGTGGCGTATTAGTTCAGTAAATAGGTAAGAATGCGGTAGCAGTCGCAGAACGAGTTAAACCAGGATAAACAGAAGCAAGGAATCATGGGTGATAGTCTGAAAACATTTCAGTTGTATGATTTATTTATGATGTACTTATATATTTACATATTAATTCCTGAATTACAGCCTTACTTGGCCAAAAAATAGATATAGAACCATGTAACTTCCAGTTGTGTACACGTTTTAGTAAATATAACAATTTTCTGTATGTTAAAGTTACACGACAGTATTTCAGTTAACTATGTTGCTTCACTCAAAATCACAGCCCAGCAGTTCAACTCTCATTGTTATAGAATTTTGCCACCTTTGCGGGACAATTCTTATAAATTTTGAAAATATTGGAGGGTATATGTAGTTTTTAACATGGCTATTGTTATCAGTGTTTCCCACGAATATCTGAAAAATAAAATGCAAATAAAATATCAGCAATAGAGGAGGCTGCAATAGAAAGTTTGGTAACACTTTACTCGAGGGGTCACAAGTAGTGTAGTAGTAAATTTCTACTTAATGCAATAAATAACCAGTAAGTAAGTTTGTTACATACTAATCCTATTTTCATTCCTCAGTAATCAATCATAACGGTTCATTTATTCCATAAAGGAACCATATTACTTCATGATTTGCTCTTGAGTAGCAACTGAGTAGCTAAGTTATTTGTGTCCCCTCAAGTAAAGTGCTACGAAAAGATTTGAATCCAATGGCTAGATAAGTATGAATTGGAAAATACCTTTGGGTTACCCATTTGTTCTTCATCTGTGTATGTTATCCATTTTTTCCCATCATGGCTGTATTGTATTGTATATGCCATGACATACATCTCCGTCCCCAAAGATTTTGCTCCCTGAGTCACAATTCCAGTAATTTTCTTGACGTCTCTCAGTTCCACCTGCAGCCAATGATCCATGTCGTTGTTCTGGAAACGAGGGAAACGAGGAAAAGAAAAGATCCAAGATTATTGGCCCTGTGCAACAGGTGCATTGGAATGCTTACTTACCCATTGGCTGTATTCGGTCACAGAAGACAATATGGGAGAGTATAAACAATATAGATAGTGAAAAAACAATACAGTGCAAAGCAATACAAGACAATGAAGATGGCAAAAAAAGCAATATCAAACTGGGTAATGTGTGGTCAGCGGCTGATACAGTTCAGTAAGAGATTTGGGTGAAGAATACAGAATAAGAGGGAATCAGAGTGGTAGCCGATGGGGCAGGACAACCTTGGCCTGCCAGGCATTGACTGATCCCTGGGCATTGAGGCGGCCCAGCCAGGGATGCCAAGAACCATGGATCCAACTGGAGGCAACTGAGCTGGCCGTGATCTGGTCATTACCGATCCTCCCGTCTTCCATCCCCAACGGCACTGAGCAGCCTGTGATTAAATAACAAATTATCGCTGTCGTGCCACCATCTGAGGACATGTCATCTCACCCAACTGATACGTGAGGATCAAAATAACATCGAACGGGTGTTAAGAAGAAATGGTAAAGTGCTAGATGTATAAGTTAAATCCTCCTAACGCAGAGTCTTTCATTTCAATCCATCCATCCATTTTCTAACAACCCATTCTGGTCAGGGCCTTTCACAGATCTTCAGTATTCGTAGTATAATGCATTTTAATTACTTTTAAAGTGCACTGCATTGGAATTTGTAATCCTCAACCTACCATCAAGCTCGCATCCGTAGAACTCCATGCGTACCATTGGTCTGTTATAGGAATGGTGTGGGTGAAGTCGGATATACCGACCGATCAGAGGAGGGAAGAAAGTGTTCTCTTTGACATCGTGGGAATTCTCGTTCCCTGTAAATGTCTTCATGATGAACATAATCAGTTATTCAACCAAATACACCAAATGCACAAATATGTATGACAAATCAATGTTTTCACATACCTTGTATGAGACCCATTTTTTCCCATCGGTCCTGTAGGAAATTGTGTAGTTCAAGACATAGTGAGATTTAAAGAACTGCTTGGCTCCTTGTGTCGCCACTTTGCTGATCACCACTGGCCTCTGGAAGTCCACCTGACGTACGAATACCATGAGACACTTAGAACCATTCGAAGGTTAGGACGTGTCAAGCTGCCACCACGTGGCTGGTGTAGAGGAGACAGTAGGGTCAGCCAGTCCCTGGAGCAGTTGGGGTTAGGGATTTGAACTGGCAACCTTCACCGATCCAGTCCCGCTGCCATTTCTCACCTGGATCCAGTCGGAGGAACCTTCATCTGTGCTCCAGGCGTTGTGTTTCCCTGTGTTATGTAGTCGTGCCAAATGAGGTTTCCACTCTCCTTCATTGAAAGGTAAGAAGATTGTAATACAGCCTGTCAAGTTATGCTTGGTGTTTTGAGGACCGGGGCTTGGCCATGACAGAACTGTCAACCATTTTGGGAGGATTATGTCAATATGTCAGTAATATGCTAGTTAGAAGAAATTAGGTGTTTACTTTGTATGTCTTCAAAGACGTTTCTGTGAAATGGTTGAGAAATGTGCAGTAAGTCAACCACTGGCTTCAGTCTGATTATAATATCTAAAAGAGGCGATGATCTTACCTGTGTGTTTCGAGGCTGTAATTTGGTTGTCCTTTACACTGTTGGAGGCCAGACCCAATGGATGTTCACAGTCTACCATATATGGGAAGAATTTAAACAGCAAGCGTTATGCTGAAATGTTGTGCATTAAGAAAAATGGGTCTCTGAAACAGAGCATGGTTTTGACTACGCTGTACCATTATCTACAACCAGGAACAGTGTCTGCATCCCTTTCTGCTGGGAGTCCCCCACTTCAGATTCCAGCAACCAAAGCCCTGGTCTTGAAGGTAACATCTCTAGAGTTGCAAAGCTACCTATAAAATAAAAGAAATGGGAGTCAGGGAATTGGAGAAAAGAAGGATGTGGGCCTGTGTGTATGTCATTTAAATAAGCATGCGAAATGGAAAAGTGTATGAATTATTATCTACAAAGAAACATACGTTTGATGTTTTAAAAAGACTAACCAGGAACTAGTAGATGAACAGCTTGGCGATAATCCTGCTTATGTTTCTCCACAAAAGTTTGTCCATGGAAATGAATGCTGTGAACGTCCTTTGGGGAGCCCATGTTGAACACATGCCACCTCACTAATTGGTTTGCATACATCCTGAGTCCTTTTAAACTGTAGATGATGCCATTTATAGCTGCAAAATAGCAATCAGCACAATCCACAAGAGGCTAGATTATACGTCCCTCATATTGTTCATCTTAACTTCTCATTTATAAAATACTGCAATTTCATATTGATCTATGTGTGCAGAGACATACATTGACAGAGGTGATATCCTACCAGGGAATTTCAGTTTGTCTTTACTCGGTGAAACAGCCTTTTTGTTTTGCCTTTCCATTCTCTCCACATTTTTTTCATAATACCAACTCTTAGTTTCATCAAACGTCATGAACAATAAAAAGAATTCCCTCATGTCCTTCATCTCCTTGCTAAGTGTCCCTTTCCGGCAGATTAGTAGCGGGCCAATCAGGCCTGAATTGATATCTCTTTCCTGCAGATAGTAAAAAAACCCTTGTTTCATGATAAACTTATGGGAAGCTCTATTTGGTAGACCGAGGGAGAAATCAGTCAGGACTTACGGGGTTCACCGCAGAATAGTAAACCCATGTTCTGCAGTCTGACTCATGAGACTTCGGCCCGGCATTGGAACCCACAGTCCAGACGTAGCTGTAAGTGTCTTGTGGCTTAACCTCATTATCTTGTTGATACCATTGAGGAGAGTCATCATCATACGTCAGTCCTTCCATTTGTTTTGTGTAGGAAACACCGTGCGCATGCAAAGAATATGGTCTGCTGGCAAGGTTTTTGAAAAAGACCTTAAAAACAAAGAGTTTCGTGATTGCATTTTTGTCACATATTATCAATGTAAAGCAATGAAAAAGCAATTCAGTGGATAAAACGAATTCCGACCGAACAGTGCATGGTCGTGCAAATTACGCTTCAAACATACTAGGCTTGAGTCAGCTACAGGGTTTGTACATATCCACTGATACAGGCTGTGTTTTCTGAACATGGTATCGGTGGAGACTGGATGCTGTCATATTACATGCAATGGTAATGGTTTGTGAGTTTTTAAATAATTAAAATATCTGTGGAACCAGCTCTACTGGCATTGTTGCCTATGGACTCTTTGAATACTTAATTCAAAAAATAATTTTGGTTATTGCATTAAATCATGCAGTTAGTTCCATACTGTTACAATGGTTATCAGTGTACCATGATGGTCTCGTCCACTTCAGCCTTTATGACTGGACCAAGAATTCCAAGGTGTTCATCAACTTCTCCCCGGGTGTCAACTTTGCTGAAATTGATGTCCAGATATCTTTGGAAAACTACCTTAGTGAGCTTTGTGGGCCCATTTTCAAGGTTTGATCTCTCCTGTCTCCTGCACAAAGTCATGAAACTTAGTCAGGGGTGATAGGGAGTTTAAAAAGAGACTGGCATTCAGATATGCAGCTTCTAAATGTTGAAGCAAACAGGACGAAAATCTAAAATCCTAAAAAGAAACATTTGCTTCATTCATCATGAAGGCTAACAATGTGCTATAGTGTTCAATTTAAGTTGCTTTTCCAGTACAGAATGAAAAAAATCATAAAAACGTTTGGTGCTTTATCAAATGGTCTCCAATAAATTGATTCAAATTATAATAATTTGATATATAAAGTGTTTTTAAATGCCTTTCTCATCTTTAATTGTTTTACTACCCAGGATTATCATAAATAAGAATACGAGGCGATACCTTGGTCCATATCCTTCATAATCCCATTCAACCTCTTGCGCAGCGATGAAATACACTCTCACGTTCTCCCCCGCTACTTGTGAGACATAATTTTTTGTGATTACATTTGTCTGGCTGTAAGGCTGCTTGTAATTCACAAATTCATATTCCTCTTCTTCGTGTCTCTCGGCGAGGATGTTAATAATGTCATAGTCAGTCAAGGTTGGTGTGTATAAGTCATAGTCATTAAAGTCTTTCCTGGGTACGCCTATAACCACGGCTTTTTCAGTCAGATCTTCATGACTATACAGGGGTCTTGTCCCTCGGGGGCTGAAGGCTGGGGGCGCAATGCCCCTTGGTGAGATTTCACTTCTGGGCTGTGGCTTATACACCATCTTTTTCCTAGTTTTGACCGCCTGGTCCTTTTGTGGCCTGATTCTTTTATACTTCTTCTTCTTTTTTTCCGCTTTTATTTTTTCCAGAACGAGATTTGAATCTCCTTTGATGTATTTGCTCATATGGTCACTTATTTCCACAGCCACCATTTTATGCCGTCCTTCATAGCCCCAGTGTTCCATTTCCTGATTCAAGACGCTGCTGATAATGGCCTCCTTACTGTTATTTTTTAAGTAAATTACTAGATCTTCGTCCTCATCACTGGAATCGAGTTTCTTATCAGAGCTGTCGTCTGCATCCTTACCATGAGCTAAGGACGTCTTGGACGCATTGACAAAAAGATTGTCTGGCTGGAGATTCAAGGTGTGTGTTCCATTCAGTGACGTGTCAACATCATTTTCCAACTTCAATCCAGGAAGCATGGTACTGCTACCACCTGCACTCATTGACTTTTTCTTCCCTGACAATGTCTCTTCTGAACTTGAGTAGTCATAATCTGAGGATTTTGCTGCAGTGTGACTAACCTTTTCTTCATAAGATGACTGATCTGTGTCGGGTTTAGGAAGTTGCTCTTCTTTTGTTAAATTCATATAGGTTCTGTTCAGAAGGTCTATATTTGTTTGGGACAAGTCTGGTGTTGAGGTTGCTCCAGAGGAGAAACTCAAGTTGCCTTGTGTTGGTTGAATTTCTAAAGGCCTTCCATCTTCTGTTATATTCATTTTAGTGCTATTTGGAATGTCTCCGGTGTCTTGGAACGAGTTTGATGTTATAGCTCCTTCAGACAGACTTCGATTACTTTGTCTTGTGATATTATCTATGATCAGAGTTGTGTCTTCATTCTCAAAGTTGCTAAATGTACTTTCATCATAATCTGTGGCATTGTTACCATTTGTATCAGCTGTTGAGACATCAAGTGGGATTTCTTCACCATGAAAAGAGTTATTGGTGGACATGTTATAAAAATTCACAGCATTTTGATTGGCTGAGTGGTCACCCGCGGAGACGTTGGAGGAAGTTTTGGAGATGTGCAGTATGTAACCGTCCGCAGTTGCATTCCCTCCCGCATCTTTACCATGGAAAGAGTTATTGGTAGATGTATTATAAAAATGCACATTTTGATCAGCTGAGCGGTTCATTGCGAGCACATTTTTATCGTCGCTTCCTATGGGGTCAAAATCTTCAGAGTCCCGCAGAGAGATGTTGGTGGAGGTGTTGGAGCCGCCCGGCACGTAACTGCCTGCTGTCGCATTTGTTCTCTTTTCTGTTGTATTTACAGCAAATATGCCTTCTGCTGAGTCAGATGGTTGTCTTGTCCCCTGAACAACAGTCTCATTCAGCTGGATCATTGGCCTTGGCTTTGTTACCAGCTCAGCTGTGCTAATCCCCTCCGCGGTGGTATTGATTTGTTGGGTAGAGTTAATGTAACTGTTTCCATCCATCTCATTGACGTTAGTTTTGCCTGCAAAGTCCTTATCAGGAGTATCTTCATGACCAGGCCGCAAAGGATCTATACTGTCTTCTAGTCTCCTTGTGGCATTCCAAATTGTACTTCCATTGTTAGAACCCACAATCACCTCAGCTTCACTGAAAGGTGCTATTTCGCCGGGCTTCTCACACTTGCCTGTCTTATTGTAGTTGCAGTCCGGATCAGTGCCGTTCTTTGTCAGTGTGGAGTGGGTGGGACTTTGATTTCCTGTTGCACTTCCGACCGGTGATAATTGGTCTGTGTAGTCGAACACAGAGATATCTATCTTCTCCATATCGCCCTTTAATCCCGCTGACCCGTTTTTTAATGAACGCTGAAGGCCAAGTATGTTTACCCAGTAATCGGTAGCTTCATCCACTACTGTAATTTCATTCTCCTTCGGAACAACTTCTTGTTTTATCTTTTCACCGGGCTTTGGTGGTTTCCACTCCGTTACAGGTACAGACTCAGGAACCTTCGGACTCTGCCGGTAGTCCTCATAGTAATAGAACTCCCTGTAGCATTCAAGGTCTTTAAACTTCAATCTCATTCCTTTCTTCGCATCAAACGAGTTTAATGAACTCAAAAGCCAGTGACCTACAGGAAGAAAGAGTTTAATTTTAGCCATGTGGTAAAAAATAGAAGCAGCGGTATTCTGGATTCTCTTATCTATTGGCTGTTTGGTTTTGTGCTAACTCACCCAAGTTATCCATGGTCATTGAGATGGTCTCTCCAGACATGGGAAACAGAGCCAACACATCCTCTGTCCTTTTATCCAGCTCAAAATTATGGCCATAAAACGTGAGAGTTTGGATGTGGTTTTGTGCCCCGACACTGGTCACATGCCAGGTCACTATTTCACCGTTGCAGAATAGCAAGTCTGTTCCACTGTCATATACAAAACCATTTATTGCTGTCGAAATGAAGGGCATCAAATTAAACCGTTAATTAAAGTGATACTGAAGACCAAGTGACAGGAATCTGCATCTGAATAATATATGGAATATACCTTCTATATATACGGTTATAACTCAACTATCTGAGAGTAGATCTGAGAATCATCACATCAGAGTGCGTTTTAACCAAACAAACTGAGAAACAAAGACCGTAGTACTTACTATGCATCACATTTGAATTATAAAAGTCTGTGTTTTCCTTGTCCACTCTTGAAGGATCAGTGCAGTATGTCTTGATGTTTTCATCAATGTACCAACTTTTGTTCTCATCAAAAACAGCCATCATAGCCTGTTGCTCTTTATCTGCCTTCAGCTGTAATGAAACTATTTACTAACTTCTGTCAAAGTAAATACTGCTTTAATATCATTATCATTATTATTATAATTATTATTATTTTTACCAGATCATGCATTTGGGCGTCTGCATATTTCAAACAAAATTGACGCGATTGTATGAGGGGTGATTGCTGCCTGTTCATGGCCCCAAAGGAAACCTTTCCATTTGTTCTGAGCCCCATTGTCCATGATTGGCTGTACAAAGCATGCAGTCCCATGTGTCATGAGGGCCCTGCAGTGATTGGCTGTCTGTGATTGGCTGTACAAAGCATGCAGTCCCATGTGTCATGAGGGCCCTGCAGTGATTGGCTGTCTGTGATTGGCTGTAC
>JAABNY020000034.1:15922857-15934302 GCA_015164015.2 Brevimyrus niger
CCATAGGTGTGCATGTGTGAGTGACTGGTGTGTGAGTGTGCCCTGCGACAGGCTGGCCCCCTGTCCAGGGTTGTTCCCTGCCTCGTGGAACATGGATGGAATCGCACCTGAAATCTCCACATTGTTTGTTTGTTTTCTCAAAGAAATAAAATGACTCTGTTTCCATACTTGCGAATGCATCATCAGAAACCTGAGGGAGGAATTCATTTCTTAAGAAAACACTGGACAGCAAAAGAATGACTCTGTCAACCGCACCCCCCCTCCCCCTCCCCCACATCAATCCAGTCTCCTACTTTCAAAAAGAAAAAAAGAATCAGTCTTTACAGTATATTCATACATATGGGGACATGCTTCCCATTGTCTGCAAGTAACTGGCCAAACTGGAGAAGGTGGAAAGTTGATAATGGAAATAATAAAGATAATAGAAAACCTACACATAACGCGATTCGTGACTCCTGTAAGAAACAGCTGTAGGAGTTTGACTGACTGGCGCTTTCTGCCAGTTACATAAGCGGCGGTTATCGGCTCCGCGGACCAGCGGGTCGGCTCTCCACTCTCACTTTGGTCCTCTTGGAGAAGCGAGAAGGAGGTCAGCCCTTCAACACCCCTGCACTGTGTGTGTGTGTGTGTGTGTGTGTGTGTGTGTGTGTGCTTCCTCACGCATCGCTGTGTCCTCATCTTCATGCAGAGCCAAGCACAGGCAAATGTTGGCATCATTTAACAATGCATACAGCGACTCGACATTGAAATGACTGTAGATTATTCTATTTTAATTACCAGGTCCTTTAAATGACACTCGTGAAAAAGGCAAACATATACTGAAGGTTATAATGGGGACCATAATAAATGGTTTAACACTACATAATGGTTATTGACTATTACAGCAAATACGTTTGACATGTCATCCAATTACAAAAAAAGGGATAAAATTTCTATTTGTAAAACCAATTTGGTGTAGGGTTACCAGCATCCTTTTCTGTTTTTATTATAAAAATAAACATTTTAGTAATCCAGGTGGATAGCTATTATTATTTCAGATTTGCATGAAAAATCGTACCACATTTTTAGTGGCTTTTTCGTGGGTTTTTTTTAGATACAAGATCTTTCACATAATGCAGAAAGAGCCCACAAAAATTTAATGTTTTCATATTGTATGTTTTATTGTCTGTACTGGTACCATTGCAGTTAGGCTCTGCTGTACCCTTTGACCCTGCGGATGCTGTCAGTTTCAAACTCCCTGTGCGGTTGACTTCTCTATTACCATGTTTACCAGGATCCAGAAAGGTTTTCTCCTGTCAGCTGCAGCAATGTTTTTAAGAAAGAAATCTGACAAAAATGTCAGCCATTACGGAATCGTTTTGAAGAACGGGAACAGTGAAGTTACATCTTACACTTTCAAACCCATGTGGGAGGATTTTCAGAAACAAATTCCATTTTCATCAGAATGAATCCCCAAAATATGTTGATTCTGCTTTAGAATTATTATTCGCTTGTGTGGTTGCCTGGCAACTAGGACTGACCTTGGCTTTCCAAAGCAAGGTATCTCTTTTCTTATTTTTTGACGTAAATTTGATTCATATTTAACATGCCAGATATGAATCAGAAAATACATCCCCACCCTGCTTCCCATGAAGTGACACTGCAATACCCATGGCTGAGAAGCCATTTTTGAGCAGATAACAGATTCTTAGCTCCTAGCAGGAATTGGGTCTGGTCTTCCAAGCCCTTACTCCACTGGCTCAAGCAGGAGAATCTGCTGTCATTATTCTCATAATAACACTTCTTACCAGTCCAGATGCTTTTAGATGTCTTTTTGATTTTCACAACTGAGCCAGAATGAAAACACTCAATCATTTAAACAAGGACTAGTAACTTTCATATTTACTGTCAAAAAAAAAAGCTTTTTTTTTTTTTTTTACTCACTGCAGTAGATCATTTGCAAAGATCCACGTAGTACTTCATGTATCCATTTAACTCATAAAGCCATTTTGTGATCTTTCAAGTACCAGACTTGACCTTTAAAAAAAAAAAAAAAGAACTCAAGCTTAGCTTGAATAACCAGAACCGAGCACAGAAATCATTTGTTCCTCTGAGAAAAAGCCACCCTACTCTGTGGTTTAAAAAAATAAATAAAATCTGGATCCCGGACTACATATGAGTTACATGTTATATATGTGGATCAAAGCACAGGGCTTCTCCGATCTTCTGTCACCCCACAGGTACGTTGTCGCGAGGCGGCCCACATCTTGAGTGTCTCTCACAGAAGGTTGAGGCCTGACCAGAAGGTGAATAACTCACCCTAGTGAGTGCAGGGGGCAGCCTTCACCTCTGCGGCACAGCCTCCTGAAAATGCCCACTAAGGCTAATTAAACGGTCTGAAAACTGGAGTTTTATGACGCTCTAGGATGTTTATCCATTAATGAGTCTTGCAGTCAATCGGAGTCTAGGCTACAGTCTACAACATTATTGTACTTGCTATTACCCTGCAATATTGGCAAGGTTGTTAACTGCATGACGGTCAAACACTACTGTATTGGTCATTGTTTAAAACTCTGAAAGTCTGCATCGATTCATTTTATGAGGAATATAGGAAACATTTCATGATTAACCTTTTTTTTTTAAGTGTTAGGGTGCCTTTGTATCATTCAGTTCTTTAACAGTTCTGAGAGATTGTGTGTACCATTCAAGGACGCGATTTGATTGAAGACGGGTGCAGAAACATTTCATTACTGAGAAGACCTGCAGTTACCATAGCTCTCTGAAAAAACATGTGGACGGCATGAGTGTTTAAGCAAGTGAATGTCGGTGTGCAAAAGGCATTATTTCGTAGATGTGATTCACCGCCTCTTTGTTGAAATATGTGAAACACAACTGTGAGAACAGTCAGAGTTCATGATCGCTGTGCATTACCACCAGAAGAGTCTGCAAAATCGGGAATAGGAAAAATAAAGTTACATGAAAACCAGGCGAAATCTTGCTCTCTTAATCTTTCTGTCATGCGGGTAGTGCCGTTCCACACTGCATGAATATGCTCTTACCTTGAGATTATATAATAACCTTGTGTTCAGTGCAAACAGCTGCTAATATAGTTGTATTTATTGTCCCGGTATAAGGTGTTTATACAATAAAATGTGGTGTTTAGAATCCACAGCCAGTGGTATATTCATTTGGCGCAAGCAGCTTACTGTATGTTCTTGTCTGGCTTTCCTCCTGCGAGGTTTATGCGCGGTAATTCCCTTTTCCTTACTGGTAACAAGCACTGCGGAGATGAACCGAGCGCCGCTTTTAGCTCATAATCCTTCGACTCTCCGTTTTCGTGTTTCATTTCCCAGCATGTGGGTCACAGCTGCCAGTTAACAGTGTCATACAAACACCAGTGTGAGTAAACTACTGTTTACCTCATAGCGGCAACACTTCGCGGCAAACCGTACGATTTTAAACGGGAAAGAGTATAGAGACGAGTATTTAAGTGCCGCAGCACAGGAAAGCTAAACACACTGACACAAGGCAACAATCAGAAATATATGCAATGTCGCCTGATACTGCATAATAAAAATCTGTAAAATGCTAACGTGCATTAATTCTACTCTTTATGACCCTTCCAGAATATACTGAAAGCCTGTGGTAGAAATTTTCTGTTCAAGTAACGATTTTTTATTTTTTTTGCATGCTAAGGAATTGGTCTCTACACGAGTGGCATCAAATCGACCAAAGGTCATGGGGTTTTTGTTTTCAGCACTGTAAGGCTCCACTTCAGTCCCGAACGCCGCCCCAAACACACACACACACACACATAGTACTCCCATGTCATTGGTAAGTCAGGGCATGTCTGTCCAAACCAAAACCTACATCATCGGTCAGACCTGTCCTGTAAGGTGTCGCTAGTGAACTTCGCCGGTTCTCCTCTGCACACCAACTCTGCAGACACAGCAGTAATGGAAGATGGCTCTGGGGACTCAATGGCGGCTGCCGGTGGCCCCGCTCGTCCCCTCCACCCACACCGGCAGCTTCATGCTGTCACTGCTGCCGGCTTACACTCCTCCACAGAGCCTGCTGCGTTTGAGGAAGGACACTCACACACACACACACACACACTCACACACACACACACTTCGCGTACAGCAGTAACATCGGGAGAAATCTTTCAGATGCTCATACAGAGCATCTCACGAAAAAAAAAAAAAAAAAAAACACAAAGAAAATATGAGCCCATAGCCCATGCGCAGAAGCACACAGATTCACTGGAAATAACTTCCCACGCACATTCAGACATGGACACGCACGAACCATACACGCAGCTACAAAGACCACGCACACACATACACAGGAACAAGCACACGCATAGACATACGCAGACATAAACACACACACGGGAAAGCAGCACACAGACGGCACGGTTTGGTCTCCGTCAATCAGCAGACTCCGCCGCACCGATAGCTTAGCGCTCGCGTTCTAGCTAACGGTGGGCAAGGAGACGGCGGCAAATGCCAAATCCACCCCCTCCAGGAGCGCGCCTGTTTTCTCAGCACCCACACGAACACCCACTCGGCTTCCTGCTGCCGCCCCCTCGCCCGTCACGTTCGCCCCCTCCTCCCGCACATTTGGCATGCGCCCACCTGCCAGCCTGCGTGGAACAGAAAAACAAGGCAGCGCGAAGGTGGGACCACAGGGCGGCGAAACAGGCACGTGTTCGCCGTCAGCTGACAGGCACGAGTCTCTCGGAGCCCTGGGTCTTTCCTGTCAGCGCGGACTGAAAACAGCGCAGCCACCTTGCTTGGACAGACCATCAGCCTGGTAGATGGTGGTGACTCAGGATTAAAACACTTCCTATTAAGACCAGATGAGTACTGTAACGCCATGACGGGTGTATATGAAGAGCATAAAATGACCGGGGGAGCTTTTATCAACTACATAATCTTCCTTTGTTATCATACAGCACAGCTCTGTGTACAAGTGCATGGAAATGGTTCACGCGAAACATGGGGGAGGGTTTTTTGATTATGGGATGTTGGAGTTAATGTATTCACACTAATGCATTTGGCTTTTTTTTCCATTATTCCCATTACACAATAACAATGATGAGCGGTAATATGAAAAGTACAGTCAAACAAAGCAAGATCTTTAACTCACCCAGCTACTGTCTCTGCGTCGCTAATTTTATTAGCACAGCTTGAAAATATCTCCTTATGTTATTAAGGCGAGTGGCTTTAAATTGAATCTCACAGTTTTGCGACTACTCACACCTCAGCAGCTTCTAAAAGGGGCAACGTTCTCACTGTAAGAGTTACACAGTCCGCTATTGTAAAACATTACCTTTCCCTGCCAGAATAAACAAGACACTGATAAATTCCAAAACTGCAGGGCAGCATTTTTCTACATAAATGTGTGTCGTGTCTGAGAGTGGGTCTCCTTTGAGGGAGATAACTTGATTCTCCTGCTACGGAGGAGTGAGTGGGGGAGGCCAGGGGGCTTGGCAGTGTGGTGGCTCCGAGCGGATCTCTGGCAGTGACTCACCAGAGACACCCTCTCCCAGCCTGAATCAGCCAGGGGACGCTGGTGTGTGGGTCTGTGGGATAAACCACTCAGTGGAAGGTTCCTGAATGCTGGGAGTGTCGACTTTGAAGGGTCACGATGGGGATCCTACGTAGGATTATGAGTTAGATTTGTGGGAATAAACCTCCCTCTGTCAAGCAGAGGATGATGGTGAGGTCACGTGACCCCGAGTCGAGATGAGAGTCACTGCCCCGGGGACTCACCTACGTGCCACCACACGCTACTTCAGGGGAAACTACAGTAGGAGCTTGTTGAATTACATAAACTACAGTTTAATTCGAAGTATGTAAATCCTGTTCTGACCAGTTCTGTCATTTTTTTCATTTCAGACTCCTCCACAGCATATTTCAGTTATTAGAATTCCTGGTACGCTTGAAGGTCTCAATAATTCTCTGCCTCTTTTTCATTTGCCACAGTCCATTTATTGGTTCCTAGGTTTGCCTCTGGATGGATCACAGCGTAGGACAAAAAGACTTCCTTACAACTTGCTTTTTAAAATTCCCCAACAGACGCTGCTGGTAAATGCTGTCTACTGCTGTGATTGCAAGTAATCTCTTGTGCAAATAATTTTGACTTACTTATTGATTGATTTGTTCATTGAAAATTGCTTTTTTCAGTTTTCATTGTTTATCTTTCATGGCTGAATGTCTGCGATCGATATGAGCGTAGCCGTTTTAAGCGGTTAAAACAGTGGATTCTAATAGTGTGTTGTCTTGTAATGACAAGTGCAGTCATGGTAGAGCAGAGTGACCTGATTCCTGCACTAAGCCAATCATACCTGTTAGATGTGCATATACTGTACAGGAAATATACAAAATAACGGAGACTGCATGTGAAAATGATTTGAACATTAAAGTAGCTAAACCACTATTACATTTGCAGCTGCAATGATGAGTCATGTTAGGCTGAATGGCAATTTGTAGTATTTGTCATTCATAGAAGAGCTTTGACAATCAACACTTTGATATGTGAATTTTTAAGGCATCATGGTTAATATAGAAGCTGAAATATCAGTACCTGAAGTGCTGGTGCATTGGTTAGAAATGTGTCCCCTGCATTTAACGCATATGTGACATAGCAGGGGGCAGCTAATTCAAAGCCGGGCTTGAAGGCGGTATCTGGCTCAGCGTACCTCAGTGGTGCCTTGAACCAGCAATCTTTCAATTACAATTGCACTTCCCTAACCATTAAGCCACCACTACCCACTGTATAAAGTATAGTATAGTATCGTATAGTATCGTATAATATCGTATAGTATCGTATAGTATCGTATAGTATCGTATAGTATAGTATAGAGGAACAGTGGACACAAGTCGAAGCTCACCAACAAAGACAGACAAACTTAACACGATACCTGCCTAACACTTCAAAAATGATCAGAGGGCTGACTGTGCACCAGTAAATTGTGGGTTTTATATAGCTGAAATGCGTCCTATGGCTACTATTCAGAAATCACTTCTATCCAAGGCTAATTCACAAAGACACATGACCCACTGTAAGGAGCACAAAACCTAGACCTCTAAGCAAAAGCAACACCATTGTTGCAGACCTTCAACTGAATGAACTGTGGCAGCTCAATGACCCCGCCTCTGTCTGCTACTGGATCCACAACCTTTTGTCTAACAGGACACAGTATATGAAGGTTTCTGACCCCCTCTGCCTGTACACTGTCTCCCCTGCCCCACTCTCCCTACACCAGTGTCTCCCAGTCTGATTCTTGGGGACCCAGAGACAGTCCACATTCTTGCTCCCTCCCAGCTCCCTACCAGGCAGTCCACATTTTTGCACCCTCTCAAGTCCTAGTAAAAATGTAGACTGTCCGTGGGTCCCACCCTGGTCGAAGTCACATCTCCAACACCACCCTGGTGGGAATCATCTCCAACACCACCCTGGTGGGAGTCATACACTACCCTGGTCGGAGTCACATCTCCAACACCACCCTGGTGGGAATCATCTCCAACACCACCCTGGTTGGAGTCACATCTCCAACACCACCCTGGTGGGAGTCATCTCCAACACCACCCTGGTTGGAGTCACATCTCCAACACCACCCTGGTGGGAGTCACATCTCCAACACCACCCTGGTCGGAGTCATCTCCAACACCACCCTGGTCATCTCCGACAACGATGTGTCATGCTGTCATGGTGCAGCGTTAACAAGCTGGCGCTAAACACACAGAGGACCACGGAGATGAGCAAAAGGGTTTTAGAAAGAAACCCAGTTCACTGCCTCCACTGGAAATGCACAGCTGCACTGTCATCGGATCAGCGTCTCGCCAATTCTTCAGCACGATGCTTCAGGCGGATCTCAGACGGGACGGATACAGTCCTGCAGTTATGAAACTGCATCAGCAGCGTTTCTACTTTCTGCGACGACACAAGAAATTTTGGCCACAGCAAGCGCCGCTTATCCGGCCGTAATAGAGTCCATCGCCTCATCCGCCGTCGCCGTCTGGAATGCGACGTGCAGAGGAATTAATCAGCAGTCGGCTCTCCAACGTCAAAAACCTCTACTCATCTAGGATGAAAGGGAGGGCTGGAAAATCACGGCTGATCGTTCCCCCCCGGTCACTCTCTCTTCCCGCGTCTCCCATCTCCGAGGAGCCCAAGACTGAGAGCCCTAAAGACTCGGACCAGCCGCCACCTCCTCCGCTTCTCCCCTCTGGCCATCATCCATCTAAGCGAGGGCCCTTCTGACATCCCTCTGCTTTGAACTGCTCCACATGGTTTTTTTTTAAAACCCACATTGTAATGCACACAACTACTGTCCATCCCATGCTATAATACATTTGAATAAGAACAT
Source organism: Brevimyrus niger (assembly GCA_015164015.2). Taxonomy (NCBI): domain Eukaryota; kingdom Metazoa; phylum Chordata; class Actinopteri; order Osteoglossiformes; family Mormyridae; genus Brevimyrus; species Brevimyrus niger. The sequence goes on from JAABNY020000034.1 coordinate 15,931,214, forward strand.
TTCCACTATTGTAGTCAGTGCACATATGCACTTGGACTTTTTATTTGCAATTTGTTTGTGTATAGCCTGTTATGTTTTTATGGTATATATTTTATCTTTTTCTATTACGTTCTGTTAAATTGATGTTATGTTCACACCTGCACCAACAGTAATTCTCTGTACATCTGGCAGGTCTACTTGGTGAATAATATCGGTTTTGATTCAGATACAAACAGACATGTTTACGTTTAATGAAAACCGAAACGTGCCTTCAAACTTCAGTGTGGCGAATCCATAATGGAATGCTTCTCTGACACACTGAACACTCTATGACACAAACGCCATCCCCACTGAGGACCCTAATATTCCAAGATGGTGATGCCCTCATACATTTCCAGCTTCTTCATCCCTCAAACAATTGGGGGCTTTTCTTCTTTCATGGTCCACTCCCCCCTACATACTCCTTGGAATTTGCACCACAGCATTCCAAGAAGGACTGAAGCAGTTCCAGAGCCCAAGGGTAGCCCAACTCCTTACCGAGTCCTTGGTAGTAGTATATTGTGGGTCTTAATAATAATCCCCCCCCCCCCATAAGCACTATTGTAAATGTATATGGACGACTGTTCTCTTTTTCAGGATTGACCTGTGGTGATCTCATTACAGCACTGTTGAGGACAAGATAAGATTCCAAAGCATGTTGGAAGAGTTTCTTTCTGGGTGGATTACTGAACATTCAGAATATTGTGGATTTAGGAGCCCTGCTCAGGTCACAGCTGCCCAGTGACTTGGAATCGACTTTGTATTGTCTCTGTACAGTCAGGGTTTTCACATGTTTTATTTCCAATTATTTGAAAACAAAAAACCAAAAAAAAAAAAAACAAGGAAACAGGGAAGATAAGAGTTGCCTTCAATGCAGGCTGGCTGGAATAGTTTCACAACTTAGGAAATATCTGCAAAGTGAAGATTTTATTGAGTGGCCACCTTAAAAATAATCTAAACATAAAACATTAAAAACATTTTTGAAATCGGTACATACTTGCAGAAATGCAGACATTTTTAAAGAGGAAAATCACATAGAAGCCCTTAATTGCATTTCAAAGAAGAAGGATCAAAGTTTTTGCTGTCCAGAAGAAGATTCTTTGCGATAAAACAGAACTTGACACTTCCCATCTAACTCCCTGAGTACACACTTAAGATCCAGATCGCGGCAGGTGTTCATCACACCACAAAGTTTGCGTCGAAGGCCAGGCCAAAGGCACGCAACACGTTTCCCTAAAAGAACATTTTGTTTCATTACCCTCAGTAATCAGTGAACAGTCATGCAATCGTTGCTTGAATTTTCATTTCCTTTTCCCGCCCAAAAGCCATATATGGTGTTTTACAGAGGTCAGAGGGAAGCTGACCTATGCACCACCCAATCGCATCTCCACCTTCTTTTCATGCATCCAATCAGCTTTTCCATACAAAGAAACTTTACACCAAAGACAAAAATGATGCATGAAATATGAAGAATTTGCCGGTGAAAACCACTAACAGCCGTCTGTGAACGGCACAGCTACAACAATCCCAACATACAGAGTATCTATCAAATTTATTCTCCTGCTAGGGCATCCCTGCCTTCACCAGTAGATGGTATGAGCCATAAAACTCAATACAATTTATCAAGTACAACATTTACGCTAAAAATAACCTCAATAGTGATTAATCATCAGATATTCTTCTGAAAAATAACGTTCCACGAAACACCATTAGCTGTCATACTGTGAAGATCAGAATAAAGATACCAGAGATGACCACAAATTCAATTACACTACAATTATTATCCATTTCCATTGCTGACCAATGACCAGTAGTGCCCCCTGGTGGTGCTTGTTCCCGCAAGACCGTTGCTTAAAAACTTGTGGCTGAATGGAATAAACCTTCATGAGCAGCGGCTCAATACTCTGTATGTGTGATGCTGTGTGTGTGATATTTCAGGGGGATCCCAAAAGTCAGGCTACAGGGAACCAGAACATACCACAAGCTAACCACAATAGCACTGTTCCACCCATGTCTATGATACCAGTTTTGACATATACATTAAAATTTCTTGTTTATTATTAATGCATCTAAGAGGCCGAATGAGGTATCATAAAGTCGTCAACGCGATGTCATTCTTTTTGGTGGGCTATTTCAATGGGGGGGGGGGGGGGGAATAAATGTCGTGTAGCTAACGGCAACAGTGGACTAACCTAGCCTTGTTAAAGTGGAAATTTGACCGGCACGTGATAGAATGAGTCGGTCTCTAAACAAGCCACCCATTTCCTGATTCTGGCCTTCACCCCTCCCCTGCCACACCTCCCTCACTCCTATAAATCGTCATTCGTAGAAATTATCATTAGGGAATTATGGTCGACCTGCCGTCCACGAGGGCCCGAGCGACTGATCGAACATGGCGGTAACGTGTATTCATGTATTTCACGGAAGCGAAACGCGCTACACTCGTTCTGTTTCGTCCACCAGACTAAAGGTTTTTCTTTTGGTTTCATTTCTAATTTTTATCACAAAAACCAAATGTGAATCCCCCTAGATTTCAAAGTCTTTAAGATTTAATTTCATTTCGCGTTTAAATAATTAGAACAGGAGAACCTAACAAATTAATTTACTAGCCTTATAATGACTTCAATGAAATAATTAATCTTTAACAGCATCTGTGATCCAAATTTTTATTCTTTAGCAAAAAAAAAATGAAAAATCAAGTAAAAATACTTGCAAAAGGTTGTAACTGGAATATAGAAAAATACTGAAATTAATGATTCATCATGGGCTTTTCAGGAAAAGGACAACCATGCTGTTTTAGTCATTAGTATTATAACACCAAGCATGTTGTTCTATAAATGAAAAACAACTTTTCATAATACTGAATGTAAAATGGTTTGGAGCCTCTCCTCAATGATCCCCAAAGAATTAACACACAGAATAATACCTGATTTCAGCAATGAGTGGTATTATAAAGCGGTGTTTCCTAAACCAGTCTTCAAGGAACTCCAGCCAGCTCCCTCCCAGCTCCCTGCCAGACAGTCCATGTTTTCGCTCCCTCCCAGCTCCCTGCCAGACAGTCCATGTTTTCG
>JAABNY020000034.1:15949974-15971071 GCA_015164015.2 Brevimyrus niger
GGGGGGGAGGGAAGTGGCGGATCTCCCTTTGGCAAGCTCACCGGATGTGGGGGGGCGGGGTCACGGCCCAGGGGGGGGCAGGCCCAGGCTGGATGCGTCAGCTGTGTAGGCAAGCAAGAGGCCGGGGGGGAGGGGCCTCTCTTTTCTTTTAAAGTGACAGCTCCAATTGGACCACCTCCCTTCAGCCAGCGTCCACTCATCCTCCTCAATTCCAACCCTAACCTTAACCCTAACCCTATACCTAACCCTATACCCAACCCTAACCTTAACCCTGACCAACACATAGAATAGTCAATTATATTGAGAATTATTCTTAAGTCCTATTCTAAAAAAAAGAGATAATTCGATTATTAAAAGCCCACAATTAGAGGTGCTCTTCTGCTGACACACTGACAGTATAAAGCAGTTTTCAATTTCATGGCTGCTGGAACCCTTGGGGAAATTCTGTGTGTGTGACGATTTAAATAAAATTTCCTTCATTAACCCAAACAAAATGTTTCAAGTGAGAAAACCACAGAGTCATAATGTATATTAGTGTTTCATGCTTTATATTTTCATGATGCTGTTAGACTTTGATTTATAGACTAATACATTTCGTTTAAGTTTTGATTAGTTGGAATAATTAGTTGCAACAGTATTCAACCCAGACCCTGATTTTACTGTTGGCAATACCTACATTTAAAATAGGAATTGGCTCTCAGTCTCAATTCAATAAATTATCATATCGAATAACTGCACATTACACTATTCAGTCAAAAAAATGTCTTCAGGTTTGCCAACTCTCACACATCTGGCGTGACACTCACCCTTTCATGCTCTCACGCTTTCATACTCTCACACACCTGGCGTGACGCTCACGCTTTCATACTCTCACGCACCTGGCGTGACGCTCACGCTTTCATACTCCCACACATCTGGCATGACACTCACGCTTTCATACTCTCACCCTTTCATACTCTCACGCATCTGGCGTGAAACGCTTTCATACTCTCACACATCTGGTGTGACAGTCACGCTTTCATACTGTCACGCATCTGGTGTGACACTCATGCTTTCATACTGTCACACACCTGGTGTGACACTTACGCTTTCATACTCTCACGCACCTGGCGTATCACTCACGCTTTCATACTCTCACCCTTTCATACTCTCACACATCTGGCGTGACACGCTTTCATACACTCACGCTTTCATACTCTCACGCTTTCATACTCTCACGCATCTGGCGTGACACTCACGCTTTCATACACTCACGCTTTCATACACTCACACATCTGGCGTGACACTCACGCTTTCATACTCTAACCCTTTCATACTCTCACACATCTGGCGTGACGCTCACGCTTTCATACTTTCACACATCTGGCGTGACACTTACGCTTTCATACACTCACGCTTTCATACTCTCACCCTTTCATACTCTCACACATCTGGCGTGACGCTCACACTTTCATACTCTCACACATCTGGCGTGACACGCTTTCAAATCTATATTTCATCCATATCCATTTTATCCTCTTGAGTTGTGGGCTTTTGTTTGATGTTTATGTTTTATTTGCTTTAGCTATTTGGGATTAATAGGACCTCATGATCATAAAAACTGAACATTATTTTACAATTTACTTAAAATTAGCTACATCAAAATCGTTGGGGTAGTTTGCAAAACCTACGGACCATTTTCAAGGTAATATAGCAATTACGCACATGTAAATGCCTGTCTTAAACTGAAAATCTCACTCCAGCCAACTGGCTGATATTAGAAACCCTACATGCTCTTTTTTAAAATGTTGCATTTTATTAGTCTGCCCTTCTGGCTGTAGTTGTGTCCCATTTAAATGAAAATGTGAATTTGTATTTTTCAAAGAGGAGAGCCTCCACGTAAACAAAACTCTCTCACTGCTGAGAGGCTAACATCAAAATGAGGATTACATCAAAATGAGAATTCGTAGGGTATCCACGGTCCATCTATGGTAACGTGGTGATTTACACGGCAGCAGCCGCTGAAGCCATCCAGCTGTCCTTACTGAGGATGCTTTTCCCCTGCCAACAAAAACCGAGCCTTACTCAAGGCGTACCCCGAACCGGTGCTTTTCCATTGTAAATTGTCCAAGCTGTGCCCAAGCTGAACTTGTGCAGACACACAAGCGTGACCAAACCGAGCGGGTTACATCACCATCATCGGACTGGTTCGATATGCACAAGGATACCGGTGATCTTTCTCGATATGTATGGATTATCTGAAGGAAAAAAGGCATATTCCACGCATCATTCATTATTAGTAGTATTGATACATTCCCGATAACTCAGAACTTGAGAATTTCCAACCTACTTAAGGCACTATAGATCAGCTGAACGGAATGGATTTCTAATGCTAATTTGCCAGCGTTTGATGCCAACATAAGATAGAGATATTTAACAGTAACTGATGATGTACAAGGTGTGAACAGTAAATAAGCGTCTCTTCGGTTTAAGTCGCTGTCGCTCTCCAAACCCGCCTGAGCTGACTCTTCTGCAGTGGAAAACTGAAGCGAGCTGGAACCGCACTCTAGCTAGGTCTTTTCTTGGCACAGCTTAGGTACGGGTCGGTTCCTGTATGCCAGTGGAAAACTGAAGCGAGCTGGAACCGCACTCTAACTAGGTCTTTTCTTGGCACAGTTTGGATATGGGTCAGTTTCTGTATGCCAGTGGAAAACCAAAGCGAGCTGGAACCGCACTCTAGCTAGGTCTTTTCTTGGCACAGTTTGGATATGGGTCAGTTTCTGTATGCCAGTGGAAAACCAAAGCGAGCTGGAACCGCACTCTAGCTAGGTCTTTTCTTGGCACAGCTTGGGTACGGGTCGGTTCCTGTATGCCAGTGGAAAAGCACCAAATGAAGTAAATAATGCAATAGCGTGGTGGCTCAGTGGGCTGCATTGTTACCAGACATTTCTGGGGGTTTGAAAGCTGCCTCTTCTGCGTGTGGCAGATTTCAATGTTGTGTCCCCCCCCAATATCAAACTGTCTCTATCTACCTATAGAGTATGGTTACGAGATGGCTGTGTGTATGTGCCCTGTGATTGACTGATAGCCCATCCATGGTGTATTGAAGCCTCGACCCCTATTGCTGCCTGGGACTGGCTCCGGACGACCTACACCCATGATAAGCAGTTAGAAGATGTATGGGTAGGAATCAGTTTGATGACACATTACAATGTGTGATTCACCCTTGTGTTTGGGTTGCGCATCATTCATGGATGGCATTGCTCAGGGTGCCCGTCCCCCCCCACAGCAGGACAGCTCAGCGTAGCCTGGACACCATCCTCTGTCTACGCAGGGCTCATCAGCCCTACCCTCCGCTGACAGATATCTTTAATAGGAAAAATTGTTTCCTTTTATTTGATCTCAACTGTGCCCCCTTGAGAAAATTATAGTGAAATAACCCATCAGTCGGAGAAGTTTGTAATAGACAAACATCTGTCTTTGTAGGGATTCATGGAGGCCTCCGGTGTCCGTCTGGGAGCAGGCGTCTTAATTTTTTTTATACGAAATGTCAGATGAAATACACACGTCGGCATACAAGACTTCACGACATAAAACCACTCTTTCAAATATTTAAAAAAAGAAAAAAAAAACAGCCCTACAAATAAGACATAGAATCACCTAAAAGTGTGGTTCTGCAGCTCGGGTCGGGCCTTTGGCTCTGATGTGTGACTCACTTTCTCCTTGGGAATAATTAGGAAACACGAGTCAAAGGACGGGACTCGCGGCCGCGATCACTGGTTCCCTTCTGTACCCGGCACTCTGTAGTCTGCCGGGGAGCCACCGGGCCGCATTGCTCATAACTCAACTCGGGGGCAAAAAAAAGTAAAAGTAAAAATATACATGGGATGCGTGGTTCCGTGTGTGGCTGAGTCAGTCCCATGGTGTGAGTAACAAAGTATGCGATTTCCACTGTGGCCAGAGTCTGATCCAGATTTAAGTGGGTGTCGCAAGGAAATCAAGTCAAGATATTCCCTCTTTACATAACAAGTGAAACATTGAAGCACCTTTTCCAGGTTAAAAGTGCATAGAAAGCCCTTAATTTGAAAACATTACTTTAAGTACTGCTGTAGTGTGGTTATCATAGCAAGCAGGCATACTTGCTATCTGCTGTCCTTAATACAAACAAAGAAGTTCAATAAAAGTATCTAGGTATCCATCCATCCATCCATCCATCCATCCATCCTATATACTGGCTTGTCCTGTCGAGAGTCGCAGGAGTCCAGGGCTTATCTTACTGGCGCAAGGCAGGAAAAATCAAATAAATACAACATCAACAATAAAAATCACAATAATAATGGTGACTGAAACCAAAGTTGTTATCCTCTTCTCTCCTCATAAAGGGAGTACAATTCTGTCTTACTGGTTTACTGTGTTCGTGGTATAAAATATACTCACATAACTGGAAATTCCAGTACCAGAGTCATTCATTGTCGAAAGTCTTTAAATGCTGTTAATTGCATTAAAATAATAGGACACAAAGGCAGCTGCAACCCTGTGTGAAAATATGAAATACTTTGTTTGTAAATTTATATTTGCGTGTGTCACTTTGTACGTGGACGTTAGATGCCTGTGTGCGCCTGCCTACAGTCTGCCAAGACAAAGACGCAGTGAGGGGGGGGCAGTTGACTGGAGAATAGTGAATCCATTCCAGGATCCGGTTTTAGTGTGTGACTGGCTTCAGTGTGTCAGACACTTCCCCTATTTAGAGACGCCTGCCGCTCCTCAGTCAAGCAGGCAGGGGGAGTTTCCTGCTGTTAGGACCTAAGGCGTGTATGACTTCTTCTTTTTTTTTCTGAATGAGTGTCCTCTCACTAACCTCAATTCAGAAATAACAGGCCACTGCCCTGCTCAGGGATAGGCTGACGGCGGACGGCTCAGCCCCATGGCAGGCCTCTATAAGAGCACGTCAGGCGGGCGGTACGGCAAAAGCGGCTCTGGCGGCGGTCGGTAACGGCGGATGGCTCTGGAAGATCAGGCAGGCGTCCGGCAGACGTTGGCAGGGCAGAGCGAGCGAGCGCCGTCCCTTTAAAAAGTGACTAATCTCCAAAGAATGCGGCTGGAAGCAGAGACCCGAGCAGGAACTTGCTGATTTTTTTTTTTTTTTTTTAGTCGGTATGTTTGTTATTTCACAGCGCAGGAATGAGCAGCTGACATGTGCTGCAGCCGTAGCCGCGTGGGGGGGCTCTCAGGCAAGAGGCTCGGCCACGGGGGGGGAGACCGGCTAGCAGATCCCAGCCACCGAGAGGCCCCCCCAGGAAATGCCTCCTTCGCCGAGGACTGAGTGAGTGCAGAGAACGTGCTCGGCCGCTAATGGATATCACGTGTCGCGCGCTCGGGTCGCCGGATCACATGCGTGTTCTAGGCGGCCCGAGAACTGAGCCGCGGGAGGGTAGAGGAGCGGGAGGGTTCGCGGCGGGCTGAGAGAGACGAGGGAGATTCGGGGGGACGAGTCGGGGGGCTGGCTGTCATTCGCAAGTAGATCTCTTTTCCAGTCTTTTCTTGAGGATAGGAAGTCATATTTCATTTCCTCGGCGAAAATCCCGATTCGTATTTAGGTTCCGGCAGTGGAGCAGATGGATCTAGGTGAGAGCGGAGCTGATAACTTACCTGCCTTAGAACCCCCTTAAGGGGGCAGCCTTGTGTTGCCCCAACCGACTCAGTGGGACAGCCCACTGCCCACAAGCTGGAGGATTGAATGCTACCCCTTGCACAGCCTGGCTCCTTATGAATGAACTGCTAGGGGGCTTGTCTCCTATTGGTCGTTGACTTGGCGAATCGGAGGATGTGCTCCACAGCCGGTCACTCAGCCTTCGGCTTTTCTCAGGCTTGCGCAATTAAGCACGTGTCTTGTCTGCGGTGGCCACAGCGGTCAGAGGGTGCCACCAAGCACGGAGACAGGGGCGTGAGGGTAGAGGGGCAAGAGCCAGCAAGTGAATACGGGGATGTAGGCGGAGGATGTAAATGCTCCTAAATTTAAATTTGTAAATTGCTGCTAAATGAGATATTTAGCTATACGGCTCAAAAGACTCATCGCTTGCTTATGCCGGTTAAAGGAAATGTTGTGTCCGACGCTGGTTTAAAATGACGTTCTAGAAACCAAAAGATCTGCAGAAGTGATGAGCTCTAATCGTAATGGTCGTAAGGGTATAGCAAAGTGACAGTGGGCGTCTTTTTTTTTTTTTACTGCCGGAAACACTGAGCACGCCTTCCACCCCCACGAAGGACAAGTTTACGAGCCTCGCATAGTTTCGCGAGGGATTCAGGAAGCAGGTACCATACAGTCACATGCCAGCTACCTGGGAGCTTGGGGCGTGGGCTGGGGGGGGGCGGTAGGAGCCCAGCCCTGTAAACTCGCAGGAATGCGCTGCTAATGGGGCGCGCCACGTGCTGCCAGTCGTAGTAAGGCGTGGCCCCCCCCCCACTCCCTTTCTTGTTCAGCGGCTGCTCCCACAGCCCCCCCCCCCCCCCACAGCGCTCACAAAGTGCGAAGCGAGCGGGGGACAAGGGAAGCAAAATGGTGACGCGTGTGTAATTACTGCAGGAATGCTTTGGCGGTTTGCGGGGCTGCTTCCTGCCCGCTTTATCTGTTCCCCTTTTCCTTCCCCCCCCCCCCCCAACACACATATTCTTGGTCGCTTCTTGGGGGGGGGGGGGGGGATTTTTAAGTGTCTGAGAAATACCTCAAACAAGACCATTCTCAGCAAAACACAAGGGAGGGGACAACGTAGAAGCCAAGGAATAAAGCGGAGTCGTAGCCCCCCCTGGACTGAGCTGGAGGTACAGCGACCATTAGGCTCTTACCCGTCACTTGTCATTTTGCGGTCGGCGAGGGGAAACGCTCACGCGCTGTCGCCCGGATGCAGGCGTAGCTTCCTGGCTAAAGCAGCGTGCGGCGGCCCCCGGAGCGGACGGCAGCGTGTGGTGACAGACCCGCCTCTCCGGCTCCCCGGACCGGGATCCTTCACATCGGCTTCTGGGGGAGGCCCAGGCGGCACCCAAACGGATCCTGCCCCAGGAGCGTCACACAAACCTCGACTCAAAGGGTTATGGGGCCGATAAATAGATCGTGAAGCCGTCAAGCAGACTCCGCAGGTCCGTCTGCCGGGGATGGTTACGCACACGCCGGGACAGGCAGCCTGCGCCATGTCCATATATGGGCGTGCCTTCCTCACCTGCACACACTGCGTCCCGCGTGCCGCGTGCCAACCTGATCGGTCACACTTGGTCACGCTCCGTTCAGCGGCTGGACGATAGAAGCCCCAGTGTCTGCTCCGTTTCCGAACAGGTCACCGGAGCAACCGCAGTAGTAACTGTCTAGCAGAAAATGTTGGGGGGGGGGTGGGGGGGGGGGGCGGGGGGGGTGCAGGATATCAGTCTATCAAGCATTCAAACTAACCAAGTGATGAGAGCAGAAATGCTCCATCTTAGTCTTAATCATGAATGATTCATCTACTTAATACAGTATCGGATGTATTTCAAAAGTCACTTTGAATTCTATTTCTTCAATGAATATTTATGATTTCGCCGGAACGCAGTCGATCCTGCTCTGGCGGTGGCGTGATTGGGACATGGCAGCAGGCGGCGGGACGCGAGGATGGAACAGGGCGGCTTCATATCAAATATACCTGTATGACAGGCGCATGATCACGGGCAGCCCTGCATTCACACGCAAACCAGCCGGCCTGTCGGCAGAGACAGATACCCGGCGTAAGGCTGAAGCCAAGGCTGGTGTGAATGATTGCAGCAACACTTCACAGACTAACTGCGCCCATCTAACCCCAAAAAAGAAAAGAACACACAGGTAGGTTTAGGGTTGCTGTCAATTATGACCATCGTCTCAGACACGGGTACCTTTTCTGCTAATTAGGAGTTAAAAGTCCTGTTCATATGAAGAGAAGTGGAATAAGGGCGTGTTGATAAAACTGATGATTCATGACTTTTTAATGGGCACAGCAGCTGCTAGGAACTGCCGTGTTTTAATGTCTCATTAAAGAAATGAATGTGAAACGCATCACAGGGTATTGTTAGTTTGCGGGTGGCATGTCGCATAACGCCACGTCCTCGTGCTTCACATATTTCCCTAATGCTCTAAAGAATGTTTAATTTGATATGCATAATTCTATAGCCTGTACTATACGTGTGAAATCTTTTTAAATGAACAATATAATGCAGATCATTTTTCCACAAAGTGCCGGAAACGGCTTAAACAGCTCAGCGCTTCATTATACAACGTTAAAAGCATGTGACCAGCCAGTAAGAGATATATGCATTTTGGACTTTAATAACTCTTGCTTTTACTAAAGTGTCGATACCTTTAAATGGGGGCTTTATGCTGCTTCAATGTGCTGGGATATGGGGCAACAAATTTGGTGGGTGTAGGTGAAAGGTGGGTGTAGGTGAAAGGTGGGTGTAGGTGAAAGTCAGCGCTCTGTACCTTTTGCTCTTCATTTTGTGCTGCCCGAGTATCAAGCGTTTAAAACAATTAAGCGGCCAGAGTTTCCCACGCCGCTTTGCACGCGGTTGACCCCACCCCAGCAGGTCCCAAACCTCTCAGAGAGCAGATGTGGCCGAGACTCATTCATCTCGGAACCGCCAGTGGGGAGAACCGCGCCGGTGGAAACGTGCCGCACTCGGGTAGCTGAAGTGCCAGCCGGAGGGTGGCCGAGTACGCGGGACGAGGAGGGATTACGGACGCGGAGAAAGGCAGGGGGACCAAATGACACAAGCAAGCAGAGCCCAGCACTGGAGTGTGACCGTACACCCCACACTGGTGCTGGCATCACCCCCGTAACACGGTGTTCCTTGTGATAGAAGAGTGGCGTGAGTCCGGGTGTTTTCCACCTCAGACATTTTTGGGGGTGGGGTGGGGGTGTCAAAGGGCAAAAGATTGCCACACTTCTGAGCATAACCTCAGGACATGGAAAAAGTGCAGATAAGATAAGTCAGAAGGTCAGTCTGATGAACGTATCACCACTACGAGCTTAGGGGTTCTTTGAACATTTACTTTTATTTTATTTTCCAGTGATGGTTACTTTTTGGTCCATTGCGTGAACTCTACCCCCCCTCCCCTCCCCCTTAGACACACACGCATACTTATGGACCGTCTAATTAACAGAATTCGTTGAAAAGACAGACACAGATCCAGCGATCTCCATTAGGGTCAGGGTTCCTGACATTCCCGGGTAATGTATTCCTGGCCCAAGATGTCAGACGTCAACAACGACAACTGGAGTTACTGTACTATTTGTATTAGTGCCTCCGTTATCATTCTCGATCCTAAATCAAAATAAACACTGTCAACCATTTTTTTTTTTTTGGCAAACATAAGTGATTTGATATCTTCCAGCTGTAGATCCCTGTGGATGCTTAAGGTGCAGCGGACATCAGCTCATCACCTGCAGAACTCAGAAGGTAAGTCTCTTCTCACTCAGTTCCTCCGCTGACACCTGTACGTCCACAAACACATGTGGTTTCCTTTTGGAGCTCGGCTCTGCTCCGCTTCCACCCCTGCAGTCGCAGGACAGTTGCGACTCGAATGTTAGAGTCCTCGTGCCATTTAGGGACCTCGGTTGCAATCCGCCAAGCATACGGTAGGAAGGACCCCTGAGACAACTCCAGGCTGGGATGGTCTCATCACCCAAGAACAGCTTAATCTGACTTTGAACAGTCACTCCAGCTTTGGTCCTTAAATGTACACCCACGTTGAAAGGGAAAAGCAGCCTCACCGTATACAACACAGTTCTACCCTCCATGACAGTTTGACTGCTATAATCACAGCCATGAAAGCTTCCGTTACAATCATTGGGAAAGGATAGATGACATGCTATGATATTTACGCGACGCTAACCTCGGCGATCACCAAAGCTCCTAAAAATACACAGGGTCCGTGGATCGCAACAATCCCTCCGTGAGAAACCCTTCAAACATTGTGCCCTGTATTAAAAGATGACAGTCTAAATAGGCCGAGTACTCTCTGAGCAGAGTACTCTGTGAAATAACATTTAATGGCCGTCATCCCTTCGGCTACGCGGCTCTAATTGCCGGCGTGGTGCTCCGGGGAACGGCGTTGGCCGTGAATGGGGCCAGGCAGCCATGGGCACGCGGAGAGCCTGTCAGCTAATGGGAAAGAATGACAAAAATCTGCAAGGGCAAACTGCCTTCGTACAAACATCAGAAGACGGGCGTCTCCTCCCATGGCGTGGCTCCGCGGCCTCGTCTCTTCCAGAACCTTGCCTGGACACCTCCTCCTCCCCGGGTCGCCTCAAGGCGGACGCAGGGCCAGACCGGCGGTGTGTGCATGAGGTGCTCAGTAGTCTGTGTAGATCCTGTACTGCAGTCAGCAGCTACATCTGGCTACTGGGTCTCTGATGACATGCCTTCTCTTCCTGTTGGCTCGCTCCCTCAGACCGGGCGGTGCGTTATCACAGCGTACGCTTCATCCTGTGGCCTAATAGCACGCTACTCTCCCGTTATCCTCTTTTTCTTTGGCGTGAAACTGCATAATTTATGATCCGTTCCATTTCCTGTGACTCGTTCGTTGCCGCTCTGTTTTTTTTTTTGTTTTGTTTTGTTTTGCGTGTTGAAACGGCGCAGAATGCAGACGCTCGGAGAATGACGGGGGGGGGGGGGGGGAGGGGGGACAATGGAAGCAGACGCCAGAATGTGACAGCGCAAACGGATGTTTGGCTGTGGAAAAAAAACGCCAGCAAGCGTCAGGACAAAAGACATCGTTTCCAAGTGGAATTTGATGGGAGGCAAACTATGAACGCTGGTGACAGGGCATCTGAAATGTGGAATCGCCGTGTTCTGAATGCCATGGACCCTTCATGAGGAACGTCTGTCTGTTCTGTGCCACGGGCTATTGACGGCACTATGGGACAAGTGTAGACATTGTACGTTTGAGCAAAACTAAATGCAGTCAGTCACATGGGCTGCCTCATGCTGGGGGAGCTGTAAAGGGTGCCGGCGGCGTAGCCGTCTGAAATCACGCTGCAGAATCGCACCATGCTTTGTTATCTACCACCCCGCCATCAGATAGCTAGTGGTCAGGAGCTATTGTCTGATAGTTTGCTCATAATTCGGAAAATTAAAAACGCAGCTGTCAAAGAGAGAGACAAAAGTTTGATTAGTATGCTGGTCACGTTGGGGAGTTTGTGGTGCTGCGGCTGACATGGCTTTACCATATGGCCATATGTACTGCCTTGACTTGAACCTGGCACACAATGTAGATTTCTGTGTTTCTCAAGCTACAGCTACATTGTCTGCTGGGTTTCAGGCTGGTTAGAAAAGCGACCTCAGACCCCCTGCCCCACCCCACGCCCGCCCCCAGGTGAGGTCCTTTGGTAACACAAAAGAAAAAAAAAAAAAAAGAATAAATGTTTCCAGACTGAATAAAATTGTTTCCATGCAGAATATTTTATCAATACCTGTTGACCTTTTGACAATGAAGTGATGAAGCAGCTGCCTGAATATAAGGAATTAGGCGTAAAAACACAAAATCGCAGATGTTTACGGACCAGGTTTAACATGGAAGCCTTGAAATCACTCAATAAAACGTTATCTGCAATATTGCGATGTCCGATGTCCATTCATTGGTACGTGTGCGTTATTGGTACGTGTGCGTTATTGGTACGTGTGCGTTAAGGACCAGTCATGCACAGCAAACTCACAAAAGGAACGTCGTCACTAATATTCATCCTCCCATCCTCCAGCTGCTTATGGTCAGAGTCATGGGATTATTAATACTCAGAATTCCCAAAACATTTCCAACCCCGCGGTGAATTCCATCTCCTGTTACCGAGTCCTGCCCAATAATGTGCTGCCCTGGACAAAAGCACCTGAGAGATAAACGGCAGTAAATTAATTCTGTATCTTTGGAAGACCAAAAGGCCAAAGAACATTCTGCTTAACCCTGACATCCACGTGCAGGTGAAGCCCACTGCCTGAATGCAGGCACCGTTTGTGACTCGGCGTCATGAGTCGACCCCAAGTGACTCCGCTTGTTCTCTATTGGTTCCTTTAGAAGATTAAGAGAAAATTGCACTGTACCTACAATAGAAACTCTAAACCCATGGGTGTAATTATCTAAATTGCAAGTAAATTACCGACACGCTATTACGCTTCATTATTTAAATGGTGGGAAAAAAACAGAAGTTAATATCAAATAAATAGGAGCAGGGAAGAGGAGAAGCTGTGCTCTGTTATGACAGACACTGGACGTTCTCTCTGCCCCGGCGATGTTCTCACAGCTCCTCTATGTAATAGCAATAGGTTTGAGTACCACTGATGGTATATCAATACTGGGGGAGCAGAAAGAATTGCAAATGGGAAAATGGGTCAGCCAGTCTGTGACTGACATCTACCATGACTTTTCGTGCACCAGTTCTCGTGTCACAAATCAATAGCTGTCAGACAAGAAGAGCGATGCAGAAATGAGCGTCACATGAGAGCTGGGAGTACATGCTGCAGCTACATTAAGTACATCTGGACAGCATGATATGCTCACCATTACGACTCCCCATTCCCATGGGCCTCCAAGGCTCGTTCATCTGATGAGCAGTGACGGAGGTGTTCAATAGACGTTATTAGAGCCTCAACCCCCACCGCACACCAGAAGATGGACACCGGTCACACCGACTCCAGTCCATGCTGACATTATGAGGGGGTGTTCAACTTTCCAAAACTGCCCGGGGCACAGATTCATATACATGAATATTGACTCATCTTGTCATTTGTAGGTTGTTACTGATACGGCTTCATGCTCTAACCAATGCAAATGCGAAACACAGACACCTTAAGGATTATTTCTGAAATGCACGGGGGCACATTTGTGGAACTTGAAGGTGGCATGAAAAAAATTTGATTTTTTTTCCCCACCTGTATGAGTCTTACGAAATGCAATAAAAATCCATCCATCCATTTTCCAATCCGCTTATCCTACTGGGTCGCGGGGTGCAATAAAAACGATATATGCAATTCTGAATGAACTAGTCACCCTTATTATTCAATGCGATCTTTATCATTAAAACCTTGAAATTGATCTTCTGCTTCAGTCAATAGTCGTCCTTGAATGACAATGTAGTACACATGCAAAACAGACATGTAACAAACATGAGATGGATGGATGGAAGGATAAATGGATGGATAGATAGATGGATAGATAGATAGCATTCTTGGCAAGTGGCAGCCTCATGGCTGGATAGGAGCAATGCCGAGATCACAGGAGGTCCTGCCTCTACTCTCCACGTCAGTGAGATCTGATCACAGCCGAAATGCAGCGGAAGTTCCGGGGTTCCCCTTCCCTTCCCTTCCCTTCCTTCCCCTCTCCTTTCCCAAACAGGCGCACACAGTCAATCATGTCACAGTGCCGGGACCAGTAAAAGCACACATTACCATTGCAGAGATGGAAGAAAGGTCAGGCTCTTCACATCGGGATGAAGCAGGGAATGATCCACTGCATTAAACAAAGAGGACATATATGGCCACACCGCTTAGAGTAGGAACATATTTTTTTACATTTATAGTATTTAGCAGACAGTATTTATTTATAGTATTTATCCAGAGCAACTTCCATTTTCTAAATCCAGGGACAATCCCCCTGGAGCAAGCTGGGGTTAAGGGTCTTGCTCAGGGACCCAATGATGACAGTGGCAGAAGCAGGACTCAAACCCACGATCTCTTGGTCCAAAGGCAAGCATCAATTTAGATAACCACTAGACCACCAACACCCAACCACTCCCATACAAAATCCCATCACGTGAAAACAACTGTATCCTAACTACCTAGTCAACGATCTAGAAAGGTATTCATAGATTTTGGCTTTAAAAGTCTAGAAGCTAAGGTACCACCTCCCACACTTCCATATTTTGCCGTTTACCCCCTTTTTTTTTTTTTTTTTTAAGATAAGAGGATAATGTTCAAATCAACAGATGACATCACATGACTGCCAGACTCACAAGAGAAGCCACTGACATTTTGTGAAGCCTTTGACCTACAGCGGTCCCCGCAGACGGGGAGCCTTGCCCTGCCCGCCCCAGGCCTCAGCATATGGGGAGGGGAGCTGCTGCACAAACAGGATGGATCCACCGCCGACCGAGGAGGAGGAATTAATGGGCAAACTGAACGATTGAAATAAACAGTACATGACGGGACTGCTGTGCCGAGTCCTCATTAGTCTAATTATATTACAAAGCATGTAATTAAAGAAATTATAGGCTTATATTGGCATTAATAAACACACATAAACACATCTATACAAGTTAACTTCCAGTGCTTTTATCATTTTTTTGTTTTTAATTGCAGTATTTAATATTCAGTTGCTTGGTATTTTTTTCGTTTGTACTCAGAAGATCCTCCACCACCCCCCCGTGAGGCCCACAGGGAGAGAGCTTCTTAATGAGGGGGGAGCGTGCTGAGTGACAGACTGTGGGAACCGCATGGTCACCTGGACACGTTGTCATGCATGGTGCTGCGGCCATGCGCTTACATCATTACAGCTGGTGCAGTGCGCATGGTTAAGCTACACTGGAAAGACCGTGGCGCCTTTTCCAAGCGGGCATGACGCCCTTTTTACTTTCACTCGTCGAGAACAACCAGCTGAAAGAGGGGGAAAAAAAAAAAAGGGGATGGAGGGGGGGGCAGGGTTCAGGGTTGAGTGATTCCTGGGTTCAATCGATCATGACCATTATCGTATGTCCCTTGATGCTATATCTTAAACTCTCATGCTCCCAGCTCATAATTTGTGCAGTTTAAAAAAAGATCCACCATCCCGCTTCTGTCACTGAGCCCGTGAACTGAACGGAAACTTGTGTTCTTCTGGGCTCCGCTGACTCAGAGCTCCAGGCTCCGCCGCCACCAGCGATGTCCCAGGCTCCCCGCTTCCGGCTCGTAAACGCCGCTCCGCGTAACAGGGCCGCACGCTGATCTTTCCAGCTCCGAAGCTGCGCTGGCAAAAGCTGAGGTGACTCAGCCTGCAGGAATGCAACAGCGCTGAGTCACTTTTCCTCCCGGATATGACAAGTGCTTCCTCGACAAACCGACACCCCCCCCCCATACACACACACACAGCTGGAAATGGTCAGTTTCACTCTAATTATAGGTCAGATGTTTGCAGCTGTGTTGGTGATCTGTAATATATTTACCTATCTTTTTTTTTTTTTTTTTCCTCATTGACTCAGCGCAGGCTAACATACCTGAGAACAGTTTTCTGTAAGTCTGCCTGTTGACTGTGGATACTGTCGCCTCTTGACGGACACAGTGGAAGGCAACATTTCTCTAGGAGCCTGAGATCTGAGGTACGCAAACGGAAGAAAAGCGGAGTCCGCTTAGATCCACGGCGAACACCTCTGTCCAGTCTGAAGTCACGTCTCAGCAGTAGTGGGATCCTGACACGGTCGTTTGCCCGCTCGCACGTCGGTTCGCGCCCGGTGACATCAGGAAACTCACACTGCCTGTGTCGCCAAAATGACTCCTTTCAAAACAGGACAGAAGTGTCCTTTCACACTGAGCACATCACGTACACATAACACACCAGACTCTGGCATCACATTTTCCATAAACACTGTCCACCAGTTCAGGTGGAAAATCTTATTGTACCCAGTTATGAATTCCGTGGTTAACATTAAGAACATCTCCGTACTTGGCATCCATAAAAAGTATGTATTTCACCCGACAAAGGCCCAATCTATACAGTTCCATCAAAAGACAAACATTTCATTCATTGAAAGTCCATGTTACAAAGGAGATTGTTTCTATTTATATTTGTAATGTTAAAGTACTGCTTCTAACATGTCAATGACCACTGAGGACTGTCTACATGACAGGCACTGGACTATAAATTTTGAGCAATGAGATAAACAGCTGTAAAGATGAATAGCATGATGTCTACGGTTCCACTTTCTGCATCAAGTCTCAAACAAAACATACTGAAGAAAAGAGCAGAGTGGAATGACGTCGCCTTTGTTACATCGTTACATGGTTACATTAAGTTGGCAGGTGCTTGTGTCTAAAGCAGCGTTTCCCAATCCAATCCTCGGAGGCCCACAATCGGCCCTTGTTTTTGCTCCCCCCAAGCTCACTGCCAGAGAGTCCACATTTTTGCTCCCTCCCAGCTCCCTAGTGTGAGGGGAAACGGTGGACCGTGTGGGGGCCCCAAGGACCGGATTGGGAAACACTGGTCTAAAGCAATATCCATCTATCGAGAAAGCCGGGTCACACAGCGCCTGAAGCAATTGGGGATTAAGGGTTTTGCCCAAGGGCTGAAAGACATAACCACTCTGCTCAGTAAGGCATTTGAACCAACGACCTTCTGATCACTGGCACCACATACCACCCCTTTGTATGTTCACTTCTCATTGGGGGGGTGTGGTATTAATCTGAGTTATTGCCATAGGTGCAGGTCAACAAAAAAAGCCTGTTACGTTTATCATTTATCATGCATTTATCAGTACCTTTAAGAGCGAGAGACGGGTGCTATTGTACGTCTTTGTAATACCCCTGACCAGATTAAAAAGGCAGACAATGCAAGTCACTAAATTTCGGCATAACAACTTTTGTGTACAAACTTAAAAAGCTAGAAAGATGGTGACTTAACTGCCACGCAATCCTGCATTCTGACTTTTAAGATTATTAACTTTAAATACAAATTACAATTGCAAGGCGTTTTGTTCGGGGACTGGGTTTGATTTAGGCAAGTATTAGTATGCAGCAGAACGTTACTGCAATTACCATGAATTTGTATTTCACAAAAACGCTCGCTTTCAAATAACATCTCCAACCTTTTTAGAATCGCTTAAACGGCCCCGCTACATTTAATGCCCATGATTTAATGCAGTGAATGGGACGCTGTGCGTGACCCTATGCTGTTTTTCATGAGGCAAGTTTATCCGCCGACAATTCAAAAGAAGCGGGATACTGCGGAAAAAGCTCCCGCAGACCCGCGCTGCCCCCCCCCTCCCCCCGCCGCCGCTTAAGTATAACCAAAAAAATAAAAGAATAAAAAACTAAAATAAAATAAATTTAAATTTAAAAAAAGCGGGGAGGATCTTACCTCTGACTCACGGATATAGGCGGTCATTAACTGGAGAAAAGTTATTAATAATGGCTATTAATAATATGCATTTTTTCCAACGATGAAAAAAATGTTTGCTGTTGATTCACATAAATTCTTTATTTATTTATCATATCTATTTTTAGAATAACCCTTTTATCAAAGGATTTATCCTACTCGTTATTAGGTCTAAATATAGGAAATAGTGCCGTTTCGTGGGAAGCTACACTAATAAAGGCATTTTAAAAAATATATTGGCTCCCACATGCGTCTGGGAGAGAGAACCCACGCCCCCTACCGGTATTCGATCGACCAGTGCTACTTATCGAGACGTACTATCGAGCCTTTCTGCGCTTGTGCAGTTCCACCGTCTTGGGAGTAGGGTTAAGTTTTAGGGGTTTGGGTTACGGTTAGGGCTATCGATTAACACTACGGTAGCCCAACTTGACAAAGTAGCTCAACCCGTCAGAACAGCGGCCGTTCGCTCTAACACCGTTGAGTCACACAGCCAGCGCTCCGTGATGAATGCGGTATGACTCACGCGCGCATGTGTACTTTACAAACGGCGGCCCCGCGTACCAGAGGGAGAGGGTGTCTGCGTGGGGCGCGAAAGGGCAGCTGCCCCGGCGCGCATCAAAGCGCCATGCGGGTGCCCGAAGAGCATCGACAAGGAGTCCGCAAACCCAACCGGTGCGGTGCTGTGATGACACGGCCGGCTTCTATATGCAAATATTGCAGGGCTAACAACAATTGTAACGATACTGTCAATTGAAGTGGCAGTATTAGGATTAAAAACGTGTCATGGGTTATTGGATCACAGTAACCTGCTTATAGCACGGTTAGCACACATTTGGCTTGCAAGTTTGTACTTGAAGACATTATTCACACGTTTACGAACCGAAAACGCACTTAGTAGAACTACTATTTAGGCTTGGCTGGTATAACGGCAACACACCATACAGCATTTCGTGTTTCTAGGCGCACCCTGTAATTCTTTAAGGCAAAACTCTTAGGGGATCTCAAAATACCAGAATAGCGTTGCTTTTTTAAAATAATGTCGAAATACCATGCATGGTTTAATGTAAGAAGAATTAGATAACGCCTAAGCCTACTACTGTTAAATTTCATAAGCATGTGGTTCGTATTGAAATTGCAGGCTGCAAACCTGTAAGCCAAATGTGTAGTATATAGCTGCGTTACGAGTAAAACTAAAACCGCATAACACCAGGACATTTTGGTATTTAATGACTGACCACGGCTCCTGGTCCTCAGCCTAAAGCACTGTGTGACTTGTAGCAATTTCTTTGCTTTTACGGTTTCTGTTAAGTGACGTTATAGTTACAATTAAACATTATAGTCGCGCGTGGATTTGCTGCCGCGGTTCGCCTGGCCGACACTACGTCTGCGGCTTTAGAAAATTAATCAACACCTTTCAGATTCGAGAATTCGATAGTTTCGTGGTATAAAACATATCAATAAAGGCTTTCTAGTAAGACTACGCATGGAGAACTGTATATAGCATATGAGGTATATACATGACAGAGAAAAGAGTCATACATCCCTTTCAGAGTAAATATCTTAAATGAAAGGAAGTAAGACATGACTCACAGGAATCAAAACTCCTTTAATGATATAAAATAAATACGAGCTTAGTCACGACAACAGTTTACAAGGAGAAAAAACTGCCATGAATGTCTATGTCGCTGCAGTGACGTCTGCTGCCATCTGCCGGTGATATCTAAAATTTCAACCCGACTTATAGCTGGGATGGCGCCCATCGATGCCGATCCCCCAGTTGTGGGTGTCTCTCTGCCGAAAATTGACCGTGATATACTCTCAGGTAACATTTTACTTGAGGGGACACGTATACTTAGTAGTAACTCAGTTACCGAGCTACTTAAAGTGAAAGATGCGTCATGGTTCATTAAAAATGAAGAAACACGCCATCTGTCCTGCCGCGATCATCCGCTCCTTCCGTGTGCCACGCCCCCCCCCTCCCGTTAACCTCATTTGTGAGGTCCAAGTATTCCACCTTGCTGAGATAAAGCGTCTCGTTCGGGAGCCCGGTCATTCTGTCAAACCGTCGGGCGAGCAGGGAATCAGGGTCGAGGAGACGCAGATCAAGGAACAAGGGGCTTATCTGGCAGAACAAGCAGACGATGGAAACGTCAATGACGGAACTGCGGATACATACGCTGACGTGGACTTAAATACACAGAGCCCCCTCAAGTAACGTGTTAATACTCATTTATAATGAACCTGGGGTTCACTAATAAAATCTACACACCGACATCTGTTTTCCAGTGTAAAATTATTCATTACCTCTAGTTCCCCATGGCAAACTTCACTGTCCAGTTTCGCTGTGTAGGACTGTGCAGCAAGTCGGCGCCTCCTCACAAGATGGCGCTCTAGGGGCTCGCGTCACCTGTGGCATTCAGCAGCCCGAACGAAGCCATGAACTTTAATCTTAGTCATCTCACATTTAGTTGCTTACCTTTGTCCAAAACGAGCGACAGTTTTACCAGTTTTAGATATTTCCTCCGAAGTAGTTCATTACCTCGTTGTAACTGCGATTAATCCTGGGATGAAACTGGCAAAACTTTGGGAATATGTGTATTTACCTGGAGACGCCATTAATTGAATTCCCAGAGTACTGTGGAAGCGCACTGACCACTTTTGTGAGCACAGGCAAGAACTAATTCTAACTGCAAAATCACTGCAAATAAAACTATTTATAACTCAAAATCCCTTCCATCTACAAGACAATGTCATTTGACCCTTGTGAAAAAATTGTTTATTAAATTGTATTAACAGTGTGCTTTGGTCACTAGAAGTGTAATAAAAATGCATTGTCTTTACACACGTTTTTAAATACACTGACATTATACATCTGTGTACTTGTACTTCTGTGTAAATATATTTTGCATTTAAACATAATTAAATACAGTGAAGCACAAATAAAAGTGTCTTTAATCAAATACACTTTAGTACATTTTTTTTAAAGATACAAGACTCTTAATAGAGTTTGCTGAAAGTATATTTGTTGTGCTAAGTGTATTTAAGCAAATACGTTTGTACACTATTTTTTCACAAGGGGAACCAAAAATATATGCATTACTAAAGTGCCTCAGCTCCGTGTGTATGAGATTCCTCCTATTTACTAGCAGAATTTTATTAAAAGGATACAATTTGTTATGGGTGGGGTGGTTACTGACCTCCCTTTCACCTCTATATAGGGTTGGGGGTTCAAATTGTTCTCTCTTACCAATTTTCCAGGTTTTTATCTTTTTTTTTCTTTTTAAATCACCCATCTGACCATTTTCATTGCAGTCAAGCTGACACGTCTGCTCACGCCCTGAGTAGCTTGGGATATCATCCACCCCAACAACTCCAGATAAGTAACTGGAATCTAGACCTGCTGGTCTGCTTTGATTTCTGGGCCAATATACACACAGACACACACACACACACACACACACACAGACACACACACACACACACACACACACACACACACACACACACACACAGGAACTGGTGAGACCCATTATTTCTGTCATTAAACACTGCTTTGGTATTCCTTATGCTTTTGTTACCTTTGCATATTATAATTTTTTTCTTTAAAACAGCAAAACCTTTTTTCATCTGACGCATTGCCTGAGTTTACTTTTTCCAATCTGATTTTTTTTTTATACGTACATTAACTGTTTTAATGTCTTATGTCTAATGAATGCTCAGTAGGACAAAATGACATAGAACAGGTTTAAGGATTTACTCCGAGATGTTTGACATTTTCAGATGTAAACATGTCTGAACTTAGTGGACCATCATTTTGTAATAAGTGAGTCACAACACTTGACATTCTTCAGAATTCCATTTTGGATGGATAAAATTTTTTTGGTGTACAATTTAATTTTTAAGTGCTGTCTGTCTATACAAGTCATTCCTACAGCATACACTCACCTAAAGGATTATTAGGAACACCTGTTCAATTTCTCATTAATGCAATTATCTAATCAACCAATCACA
>JAABNY020000034.1:15978635-15990689 GCA_015164015.2 Brevimyrus niger
AGCACGCTCTAAAAAAAAAATGGGCGGGGGGGAAAAAAAAAAAAACTTGGGCAAAACCCAGTTTTTAACACCCCCCCCCCCCCCCCCCCCCCCACAGTCAGATTAAGCTGTGCTGCAAATCGAGAAAGAACAAGGGTTGTGATGTAAGCCATTTTCTGAGTTGCTGGCAGATGATATTTACATCAACAAATGGCACAAAGGCCTGTTTAAAGCAGAAACAGAAAAAAGCTGATATCCCTCCAAGTTATTAACCAAGGAGGACTGCAAAAGGAGAGGAGAGAACTATCCAATGTGTCCTGCAAGATTCATTTAAAACAAGCAGTAGACTTCCTATTTAAGGAGACCAAATCAGCCAATATGTAACTCCACCTCGGGGGCAAATGTGAAGTAATAACAAAAACAGGGCTTAACATTCAAACAGTGCGTCAAGCTGAAGGGGTTAAACCCTTCAATACCTGACGCATGTCATCAGTCCGAAAACATGGTCTGCTAAGTCCTAGGGCTGCACAATAGTGGAAAAATTGCAAATATCGTGATCAGATTTATTTAAAAAAAAAAAACGTGACAATATGCCCATAAGCAGCCATAAATTCATCTACAATACATTCTGTCAAAGAAGGTGGTGGGGGAAGGGGGGGGGCTGACAACAAATCACTTGCTTTTGCACAATATTCTTTGTAGAATCAAAAACATTTCCCCACAGCGGAAGGTGAATGTCCTTCAGCGAGTATTTTGTGTTTCACCTCCTCGCTCATTTTCGTTAAATTTCTCGCAAACACGACCTGTTTATGACAGAGTCCAACAGGAAGGATAAAAATGACAGGCTCAGAGTGCACGCAAAGTATTCCTTTTACCGTTTCTTTAACACACGCTAGAAAAAAATATATATTAACATTAAAAAGGCAGGGCCATGTGTCACATAAAGACCTTTTGGTTAAACAATGGACCGCACATAGTAATGTATTATAAAAATTAAGGACTTGGGGAAAATTCCAACCGCTAGTAACATCGTAGCATATATTTGTGGTGATGCTGGAGTAAACCACCCTACATAATACTTGACAATGATAACAGACACTTTAATGCATTTTCTTTATTGTACGTTTCACCGTTAATTCAGAGTGTACTCTATTGATATAGAAAAGCTCACTGTAGCCTTGGCGTGCATTACGCTATACCATCTAGGATTGCGAAAGTTACACTATGACGATGAGTAATTTCTCAGAATGCATCCCAGTCACTGAGCGACGCATGGACTGTAGAAGAGAAACGGAACTGAAGTCTTTTCAGGCAGAGTAACCCAAGTGCTGATATCTGACAGCGATCAGACTGGCACGCTGTATGTAAATGTCGGATACAATGGTGGTACGTGACTAAAGCTCATCGTAATCCGTGAACCGGTGCTTTAGACAGTTTTAGATCCATGACATGTTTTTAAATCATTCAATTCGGCTTCGCCAATTGATTTTTTTTCCGCAGATACTAAGAATCAATGATCAGTACCGCTAATGAGCAACACCACCTCCCCCCAGCCAGTCGGCAATTTTTAACGCCAACCGCTTAACGGATTATCCGTATCATTTTTTTTCATGCTCTCATGTACATCTTTTGGGTAAGAAAAATTTAAGCGAAACCTTTGTGGCGCGGGCATGTGTATGGGTGGGTGTTGGATAATTCGATATTGTTAATCAATATTTTTCAATTAGAATATCGCATATTATTGTGTTATATATCATCCAGCCCTAGGTATGGCTAGTTTATGGAAAGAGGATGTTTTTTCCATGGTAAGACATACAGGCTACGATTTTGTTTAATGGTCTTGCTTGCAAAATTCAGGCTGCAGATGGATGCTCTGAAGTATCCAAGCCATATGGCCGCCATTTATTCAAACGCGCTGACACCAATAAATGGCACTCACTGAAAAGTAACAGAGTTGCATTTCAAACACAGAAGCCAAGCCAAGACATGTACGCACGCACGCACACACACACACACACACACACACACACACGACAGCTTTTCACAAAAGGTGAGCAGAGCGCGCCGGTTAACCATAAAGTCGGGCCAGCAGCTGGTTCTCTCTACCATTCACAGAATGGGCAGAGAAACTGCGAAGACTCAATAGAGTCATTACCGCGAGTCCCTAAGAGTCAGAGCTGAAACAGAAATGATACGGCAACACTGCAAAGTGCTGTTACAATGGGATCAGAAGCAGTTTGCACCAAGATTCAAGATCTTGATCCTGATCAATGACCATGGCTCTGGACAGCAGTTTTCACAGCCTTTCATAATCTGTTACTGAAATCAGCAGGATACAGACACAGGTCTACATTCTGCTAGAGGTTCTCCTTAACCTACTTCCAAGGTCTGTTAATTCCACAATTAAATGAACAAATACAATTGAGGAATGGCTTATTCTCCTCATCATCATGCAATGATTATGGGAAAACAAAGTAGATCTTCATGCAACACAAATGAAGTAACAGCCTTATTACTATATTCATAAATCGGTTTTAGTCGGCCAAAAGTAGAGGCTATTACATTACATTAAAAACCATCAGAGTCATTGCTTTCATTATTAAATTGGCCGATGGACGATGGATTTAATATAATCTAGACCACAAATCAAACATAGGTGTTTGCTGTAAGCTACCTCCCTCCCGCCTCTTAAAATACACAAACAAGCTCATTTGAACAATAACCCAGGAACAAAACATCTGACAACAGCAGAACAAGGTGTAGCTCATCACTAATGTCCCAGCAGTCTCAGAAATACAGCGGCTATTAGGGTTGCATAATACTGGAAAAAATTTACATTGCGGTTTGCAAATTTTGTGATAAATATTGCAATATTAAATAAAAAAAAAAGTTGAAAACTTACCCAAAATAAATGATCTAGCAACAGATTGACAAACAGAGATGCGCTGATCCAGGCCATTCACACAGTTCGGATATCTGCCAAATGTGACGGATCCACATCCCATATTTAGTTTTAGCAGGTTTGTAAAAAGATGGCTCGTATTTCTTGTTAAATCGATTTGTACAATCAATCGCACGATGGCTCTTTACCATTTTAGATTATTTTAGCTACATTCAAACTGAACGCTAACGCTGCCACTCGGCTTTTTCGCCACTCAGTGGGTGCGAGCAGTGACCTCAGCCTGCTGTAGCGTCATGTGCATACTCTTCGCAGTGACATCCAATTATGGAAGTATTTTACGCTTTACAATCTGGAAGTATTTCACGCTTTTAATGACAAGTATTTTACGCTTTTAACTAGGAGCGTAGCAATTTGGAATCTCTGTAAGAAGTCGAGAGGTGGAAGTACCATTTAGAATTTGGTGATCAATGGTCATCGTTGCCACACCACAGCCCACAACGACCAAATGCGTCCTCTGCATTTAACCCATGTGTGACTTTCCTGACATAGCAGGAAGCAGCTCATTTAGTGCCCGGGGAGCAGTGCTTGGGGACGGTACCTCGCTCAGGGTACCTCAGTGGTGCCTTGCTGGTCAAGGATTCGAACCTGCAATCTCTCAATCACAAGTGCGCTTCCCTAACCATCAAGCTACCACTGCCCTGCATTTAGTGGAAAATCCCACTAAACAAAGCACACGCATTTACGCGAGACAATGTGAGTAATATGGAAAAAAGCGATGGATGATTGAGGAGTCGACGGCTCGGGCTGTTTTGCGCACTGGCTACAGCTTGCAGTGCACGATGGCTCGGGCTGTTTTGCGCACTGGCTACAGCTAGCAGTGCACGATGGCTCAGGCTGTTTTGCGCACTGGCTACAGCTTGCAGTGCACGATGGCTCGTTATCGCAATGAAGTGGAAGTGAGACAGTTGGCAGTGGGAGAAAAACTGTGGGGCAATTCTTAGCATCCACCATTTGCAAACGTGGGCTTTTAAGGTGTTCAAAATTAACAGCATCAAAAACTCAAACATGATGTACAAACGAGGTGGAACAGCACGTTATGTATGTTTCTAGTAGCCTAATTAAAGCTTTTTTTTTTCGTATTTGCTTGTTAAATATTAAACACAGTATATTAGAGCCTCCACGATTAGTCGATGTAGTTGACAACGACACGGAAAATGTCGACATCAAATATTTTAAAATTCAAATGCATTTCCAACATGCTTCAGTTCATCATAAATGTTTTCCTTTAAACATCACTGCGTAATTATGCAAGAACTTCACATTATCACAGAACAAAAAGGTGGTTTTACGCTGTGCAGTGTGATGTCAGACCACAGCACCATTAGCGTTCTGCATGACCACCTGAAGAGGAACCACACAGGCGCGGTTCTGGATGATGGCCGGACCGCTAGAGTAGACAGAACCACACTAAGTGCAGTCAATTCATGTTCATTAAATTAACATTAAAACGTGGAGCTTTTTAATATCTTTTGTCCTTGTAGCTGCTAAACAAACTCATTATTAAACCCATAAAGTTGTCTGCCTGCTACATTAGGATCTTAATTTAGTAAGCATTTGTGAAAATGTTTATGCTAAAATCTGGCCTAATTCTACATGGC
This sequence comes from Brevimyrus niger, assembly GCA_015164015.2. Classification (NCBI taxonomy): domain Eukaryota; kingdom Metazoa; phylum Chordata; class Actinopteri; order Osteoglossiformes; family Mormyridae; genus Brevimyrus; species Brevimyrus niger. The sequence goes on from JAABNY020000034.1 coordinate 15,983,175, forward strand.
TGATGGGGGGTGTGTAAATCAGTGCACCTGGACTTCTTAAAACCAGTGTCATCGTACTAACTAAAACTGAAATGAAATGTTGGGGATAGAGGTGAGCGATTAATCGATTTTATCAATTAATTCGAATTTACAGTTCAGGATGATGTGTTTTTAATGAAAATCGATTTTATTACTCATTTTATACAAGAAGCGAAGTTAATGTGACGCACCGATCTTCACGGGTAAATTAGCGCGGCGCCCAAACACTGTAGCGGATTCAGAAACACGCCAATGGTTCGGGTTTGCGCCGTCGGACAGAGACCAAACAAGTCCTCGTTGCAAAGTCGGTTGTAACCAAAGGAAGCAGCGCGACAAACCTATTCCAGCACCTAAAGCAGAGACACACGGCGGAGTGGGAGAAGTACGGCTCCCAGCGAAATGAAAATACCTGCAGCACCAGCACAACATCCAAAGTTAAGCAAGCGACCGTCCCTGAGACCATTTAGAACTGTGTGCCATACGATAAGAATGGGGCACGGGGGAAGGTGATAAACGCTATCGCGATGTATATCGCAAGAGACATGGTGCCCATATATAAAGCGGAAAAGTCGGAATTAAAAGTTTTTACAAGTTTCTAAAAGTGTTTCCAATGGCCTGGTCTGCCATCTCACTTACAAGCATCTTTTTTGGCTTGTCAGATTGCAGTTTAAAGTTACATTTTTTTTCTTTTTAAAAGTTAAAACTTGTTTTGAACCATTTCTTTGCCATCTGTAGATTGATTTCGAGTAGGGGAGGGGAAAATTGATTATTATTTTTAGACATAATCGCCCAGCTCTAGTTAGGGATGGGTAGCATTGACACCACTAACATATTTGATAGGGATGGACTGATGCACATTTTTCCAGTTCTGATCTGATTGATACAAAACTGAAATAAAAAAAGACGCTAAATAAATAATGGTCACTTTGAAGTTATTAATCCATATTCATATATTTAGCTACCTCCGTGTATGGGCTCTAGGCTGCCAGCATACATGCCATGCCTGGGGCAATAAAAGAAGCTACGAGCCAGGCAGCCGAAAACCATGCATTTCTCCTCATGCATGCGACGGACTTCCGCTAGATGTGGAGAGATCGCATTTGCTGCCGCCCTTACATGCGACAACGTCCGCATCTACTCTAGTGAAATGTGATTACACTTCAAGGTTTAGTTCTCTGTGCCATCGTCACTAAAAACGCACAGTCTGTACGCGCGCCGCGCATGGCTGTGCATGAGGGCGAGCGAGAGAGAGAGCAAGCTGCCCCATGTCCCACTCCTCACACAGGCTAGGAGAGCTCCCACCCTCTCTCCCTCCCTCCCCCCCCCCCCTTTCCCTCTCCCCCTCTCCCCCTCAGGATTAAAAACAGTGAAAATGAGATCAATCTGAAACGGAGCTGGAGAGACAAAACCTGCAAGAGAACTTTTATGTAGCAAAATAAGTAGGAAATTTATATTCTTAATTTCTCCGGAACTGAAAACACCCGTTAACATCAGAGCTAATTGATACTACAGGTTTCAGTAATTTAGCCCTGGGGCCCGTTTAATACTGGTTTCAGAGCCCATCCCTTCAGCAAATTGTCGACACGAAGCAGCGGCAACAAATAATGCTTTTCCTTGGTACATTCTCTGTAGAATCCAAAATATTTCCATACAGTGGAAGACAAATGTTTTTTGCTGACCAGTTCTTCTTCACTTTTTCCCTTGTTACTCATTTTTGTTAGATTTCTCACAAACGCGCCCGTGTCTGAGTGGATCTGACAGCACAAACGCTGCTCATGCAAAAGCAGCAACAGCAAACCTACGTTTTTTAAAACATGCAACATAATCTTGAAAACAAACAACCAATAAAACTGCAACACTTTTCAATCCAGCTGTCGCATTTCATGCAAAGAGTATAGGGCTGTCACTATCCATTATATATATATATATATATATATATATATACATATATATATATATACATACACATATATATATATATATATATATATATATATACATATATACATATATACATACACATATATATACACACACACACATATATATACACACACATATTTAAATGATTACTTGATGAATCATCACATTAATCTGTAGGTGACTCGATTTTATATAGTCACCTACAGATTGTGATGATTCATCAATCAAGTAATCATTTAAATATAAATATAATACAATATAATAATCAATGTGAGGCAGTAACCAAATTAACTATTGCAGGGTGCACACTCAGTCACAGTCAGTTTAGATATTCTAATTCACTTATTTTTAATTTCCCACCACCACCCCTCTTCGAAGGACAACTTTATTTTACATTAAATTCAAAAGCAAAGCGTGGCCACTCCGCTCTTTTTTCTTCAATATTTTAATTAGGGTTGGGTACCGAACGTACGGCACCGGTACCTATTTAACCGGTATGTACCGAACTGAAACAGAACGCGAACTTCAGTGCCTGAAGTGTCCATTGAAATATTTGTTCTCTGGGGCTGTGATGACACAGTTGTAATAAGCAGCAGATTCATCAACACACATGATCGCTTGTAAAATTTATACTGCATTCATGGGGTGTCAGAAATGATCGGAAAAATAAATTATTTCCTTAATTAGAAAAATCTTGAGAACTTCGGAAAGCTTTGATAATACAAATCCAAAACATTGTTGCAGTAATGTTACTGTCCATTTTATTTTGTAGATTAAAAGTTTATTAGATTAGATTTTAAAAAATTAAAAGTACAAATCTGCATGCAGACAGGCGAGCGGGGAAGCAGGAGAGTAAAGCCGGTAATACGGACAAACGGGGTTTATTTACGGGACAGGAGACACACAAGGCAAAACGAGCACTAAACATCACAATGACTGATCTCAGGAAACTAACTCGGACGTGGACTATATACACATGACAAGCTGAACATAACAGGCAACAGGTGATTACGATCGGGATAGCACACGTGGGTAAGGAGGGGGCGTGGCACACACGAGGATCGTACGAGCCGGGCGTGACATCATCAGGAAATGAGACCATCCGAGATGTCTGAAATTGCTGTTAAAAGCGTAATATACTTCCAGATCGTCATCTGCTTCTCTGCTGTTCTTATGTTCCCCCAACTGCAAAGGGTATGCAAGTGATGTCACAGCATGCAGAAGTGCCACCCACTGAGTGGTAGAAAAACTGAGTGGCAGCATTATCCTTCAGTTTGAATGTCGCAAAAATCAAATCCAAAATGGGAAAGAGCTGTTTTGCGATTCATTGTACAAATAGATTTAACACGAAATAGGTGAGATCGTTTTAGAGACTAAAATAAGAAACTAAAATAAGTATAAGTATTGGACATGGATCAGTCAGGTATGGCTGGTACCCAATCCGTCAAGTACGTCTGGATCTGTCAGTGCATCTCTGGTATTAATAATATGACCCTGCTTTTACTATTTTTAGGAAGAGAATAGTAAACTTCGGTTTTATTTGCAGGTTTGTATGGACTTTTAGACGAGTAAAAAAAAAAAAAAAGAAGGCATGAGAAGCATGCATTAGAACTCAATGGACGCTGGTTTTGGAAACATGGAACGTTCTCTCTGATGGGGAATAAGCCTAACTTAGGGCTGTAGACAGAAAGGTATCATAAACACCTCGACAACCTTGGGCCGTTGAGATTAGACCTCTTAATTGGGGAGAATATAGAAGTATTGCACTTTTTCCATATGAAAAAGAGGGCAAAGTGTAGATTATCCATAATGAAGACCATACTCAAAGACACTCACGCACATAGTACCAGAACACAGCCGGTCAAAAGTAAAGTACCGATTTCATTGTTGTCAGCTGACTGCGTGTTGGATACTTTGGAGAAAAGCAGGGCAGAGTAATCTGACTACAATCCACTGATTATCAACTGGAAAATGCTTGATTGCAAAATGAATCCAACTCACACCTCCAGAAAAGATTGTCCCGAGTGCCGAGTGAGGCCAGCGACGTCGAGTTTGAAGGGACCGTGTTCAAATGCATCACCGAGTGCCGAGTGAGGCCAGCGACGTCGAGTTTGAAGGGACCGTGTTCAAATGCATCAATCAACGCAAAGGCGAATAACTTCAAATAGGGGATCACAGGGTATTTTTCCACAGGGTTAGCCTGGACACTGAAAATGTCAGGATACTGCAAAATGGACTCCACCCCATGGTTAAACCTCACACCCATGAAAAACATGAAGAGCAGATTCCAGGCTGGTCGTGGAAGACAGATTCTGAATAGCAGACCAGGTCCACTACTTGGCACAAAGTAGAAGTCACTCGGAGTGGGCGCTGTAATCAGCCTCTCCTGTTCTTTCCAACATATTTCACTGGGCCAGACAAAAAGGAAGAGCACCTTTGTCACTGCACCTCCACATGTATTTGTGATGCCAAAACCTATTTCATTCCGCCGAAAATGCAAAGCTTCATACCCGACCAAAAAAGGTAAGGGGTTAAGCTATTTCACCTGATTTTCCCCTGCGAAAATTCGATTTAGGCTTTCATTGGCTTCAAATTGAACTGTGCAAACAAAAAAAAAAAACAAAAAAAACACAACCTCAGATGTTTATAAAGGAAGCGACACAAACTAGCAGGTCACTGGCTGCTCAGTACCTCAACACCTTAGCATTCAGACCCCAACAGCATTCCACCGAAACAAATAAATTGTTTCTTTGAATGCGAAAGATCAGGTCTGTGCACACATTCCAAAACACGAGCATTCTAAAACCACCGCACTTATTTCGCTCATAGTAAGTCTGGTGCAGCGTCATGTGGTGTCATGGAAAAGTGGAACTCTACAAGCGTCCGCTGATCCCTGCGCCATCGCAAAGAGCACAGAACCATGTTATAGGACCGAAAACAACCATGTTCACAGGCATGAAAGCACACAGATAATCTCAACCAGTAACTTGTCTCCCGGTACCCAACAGCAACTACAACACATGGGCAACTACAAGATGATTATGAATACGTACCTGCATGCTTTTAGGACGTCGGAGGAGCTGGGGTAGATAGACACAGAGGACGAGGGCGCCAGCAGAGGGGCAGGCTTATGGTTGACCACTGCTGGGTCTACTTTCACTGGGCTCTGGGAGTCCTCCGAGCTTTTGCCGTTCACCGTGGGTCCCATGGCCGCCAGCGGGCTATTAAGGCTGGCGACACTGTTAGTGGTGGTTTGTTCCGCGGACTTGGGGGAGGGGGTGGCCGTGGACATGGCCGAGCAGGGCGAGGAGGCCACGGAGTTCTCGTTATTGGCCCGCTCGCAGGACGCGGCCACCCCGTTCTTGGCGGCTTTCCCCGCCAGCACGGCAGGGATGTGAGGATTGTCGGAAGGGAACGTGCCCGGGGACTTGGGCTCGCCGGGGCCCGGGGCGCCGTGGGCCGCGGCCTGCTGGGTATCGGCCCCCGCCGGCACGCTGGCTCCCGGGGGCCCGCTCTCTTTGGTTAAGGTAATGCCTTGCTGTCCACCTGAGGTAGCGGTAGGAGGTGGGGGGGCCAGGTGATTGAGAGCAGCCCCCTGTGCTAATGAACTGCCGGGCATGGCGGGACGCCCGGGCTGACTGAGAAAGCCGGAGCCAGCTGCCTGGGAGTGCTGGGGAGTCCCAGTGGAAGAGAAAGTCTGTTCGCCATTGGGACCTGCCGAACGCGAACCTGGACCTTGGTGAAGCCCCTGGGTGGAAACGAAGAAGAAACACGGCGTCAGCTCAGCGCCCCGCAGCGACCCACTCGCGACAACAGGGTCAGGGCAGACAGGCAAGCCGCTGAGACCATCGGGGGAACATTCTCTTGCTCATCCCCCCAACGTCCTGTCACTTAAATCAGGGGGGGGGGGGGTTACTGTGCACTGAAATGAAGTTTGAGAGCGTCATGCTGGGAAAGAATCACCGAGCTCCATTACAAAAATATTATGCGTTTTTAACCCAATATTGCATCAGTTCTGCCAAGTACGGCACAATGTCTGATGACAGTAAACTCTACTCCAGACTTTTGCAGCAGACGCCTCATTATGCTGTAACATAACTACCACTAGACCATCCTACGTACATAACGGGGTTTTGAAAGTTTGCTTCCCCGGTTCTCGGGGCTTTTCCACTGCGATATCCCAACACCCAGGGGCATCATTAAAGCACCAGTGGACGTGACCCGTCAATGACACCAAGCTTTTCCGTTATTTGCATCAAAATTCAAGTAGCTGTCTGGTGTGATATGGCTTTATAAAGATGGCGCATCTCTACATTTACATGAGTCAATATGTCTACAGGGGGAGCAATGGGGGGTGGGGATTCCAGAGATGAATGATATTCTTTTTATGGCTGGACATGCGTCTGAGAGATGATCGGTGTCCTGGGGGGCTGTGGCACAGACAGGATACTGTACCAGCGATCAGGAGGTCACTGAGACAAATCCTTGCCCTTCAGCAAGGCTCTTAACCCCCAATTGCTCCAGGGACTGGCTGACTCTGCTTTCTCAAAAAAATCATGCATCACATTAAATGAAAGTGTCTAGTAAAAGATGGGCAGGCAGTGTCCCGTGGAGATCTCATGTGCTTTTCAGTGCGTATGTAGACAAGGAGGCGGGGCAAAGCTGCCGTCCTCAGTGGAGTTTGTGTGCTTTTCAGTGCGTATGTAGACAAGGAGGCGGGGCAAAGCTGCCGTCCTCAGTGGAGTTTGTGTGCTTTTCAGTGCGTATGTAGACAAGGAGGCGGGGCAAAGCTGCCTACCTGAGTGGAGTTTGTGTGCTTTTCAGTGCGTATGTAGACAAGGAGGCGGGGCAAAGCTGCCTACCTGAGTGGAGTTTGTGTGTTGGCTTTTCCGCTGCTCCTCTGTGCTGCTGCTGCTGGTTGGGTTTGTGCAGTTATGAGGTAGTGTACAGTTTTGCTGCAGGTAAGGCACATTTCCATTGCTTCCCGTTCCCGTTACGTGATTATTGCCTACTGAGACAGTATCCGCGTGAGCCTGCGCCAGAGCGGAGCTAGTGGGGAAAGGCCCGTTGGCCGAGGGGTGGGCAGTGCAGGGCAGCCGGACGGCAGGCTGCGAAGCGGAGGGCGTCCGGGGCAGAGCAGCATGGGGGTGCCGAGCGGAGGCGAGGGCGTTCACTGGCAGTGGCGGGTTGGCGGCGGGCCCGTTGAGAACGGCGGGCCGCACCTGTCCAGACGCATTTTGTTTCGTCTGTCGGAGAAAGGAACCGTGTATCCATTTGAAGTGCGACTAGCCGGGTTCATCAAGCACATCGACACACAACCAAAGTGATGCACGAAAGAAACACAGTGAAAGCACTCGGCTCCGATGCCTTCACCGCAACTCCTCACCTGCTGCTGCATGACTGCAAACTGGGCTTCCAGCTGCTCCAGCATCTGCAGCTGAACAGGCTTCAGGTTGGTCCTATTGGCCCGCAACTGTTCCAGGAGCTGCGGCACGAAACGGAGGGGGGGGGGGGGGGGGGGGGGGTGGTGACTCTCAAACCAACACAAAACAAACATAAACAAACAAAAGCCCC
>JAABNY020000034.1:16011872-16023110 GCA_015164015.2 Brevimyrus niger
AGAGATGTCACCGCTGTCAGAAACAAGAGCTGGATCTGCTAAAAAAAACAAATGTAAATGACAAACAGAACCATCGTAATTACAAGTAGCTGCCCTAAATCAATTTAAGAGCTCTTCAACATTGCAAAATTTGAACTCACAGCAGCCAATGTCATTGTTAAAAAAATGGATGCCTAGTGAAGACCTTTGATACTACAGCAAAAAGCATCAAAACTGTTTCACAATGAAAGTGTCCCTATCGTTTGTAAACATAAAAAGCGGCTGACGTCAAGACATTCGGACACTGACCGGCCTACTGCTACAGGTTACTGGCAACCAAGACAGCACTACCAGGGTTGTGATACGCTGAATATGGTGTGTACCTTCTCTGCTGAAAGGAACATAGCGAAACCAACAGCAACAGTGAGAATAAAGTCCTTCACACAATAAGTTCCTCTCATTGTCTTAATATTAGAAATTAAACTTAAATGGCAGAGGACCTAGATTTCTTTAGCTTTATTATTTTATCGTTAATTTAAGAAGAGGTGCCGTGTCACGTCCAACATCATACATCAAAATATCACGGACCCAGGTGTAATAGCCGGAGACATATAAGAGGTGATAATCAAGTAGGACGCCCAGGTTAACGTGCACACAAGAAAAGAAGCAGCAATCGTGAAAACACAAGAAAGCACAAGTACAAACCACAACAAAAGACAAAAGGCTGCACGGGAACTACAAAAGACACGACTCCTGCGATTGAAGGATGCCAGCATGAAAAGGCAGAGAGAACAAACTAAACAAAGAACCGAAAACAAGCTTTACAATCGGAAATGAACAGAAGGAGCGCTGCGAAGCGAAGTCCATGGGCTGCTGCAATTAAAGCGCTAATGAAGACGAAGCGAGAGCCAGAGTGAGCAGCTGCCTAACAGTCCAGGCGAATGCGTACAGCTAACGGCTTTCGTAGGTAAAGCCCTTCACACGTCCCACATAATCTATTCAGCCAGCGCTAGTGAGAGAGATCTGGTGGGTAAAGCTACGCACTACTATTTACTGTCCGTAGTTCAAACACTACAAAAACCGCAGCATTTCCACAGAAAGTAAACCGACAGTTGAACACGGAGACAATGCATCATTTCATTCAAGTGTTGCACCTTTGACTCGAGGTTCATAAAGCATTCGGAGAGCCGCGTTTGCCAAAGCGCCGTGCACTGCACTTAGCTTCTAACCAATTTCCCTGGTGGTTGGAAGCCGGAAGAGACGGCGTGTGATGCCGGCAAGGCTTGCCTTACCTTTTGGGTAATCCTCCAGCAAGAGGGTGAAGTGACCTAGCTGGCAAAACAACTCTGGTTCAACCTTTCCTTCAGCTTTTAGAATTAGGGAGTCGTAGCAGCGAACAGCCTGTAGGATCAAGGTGAGAGGGAGAAATTACACATTAACCTTTGCAGGGTCAAAGTTAGAGAGAGGGGGAAGAAAAAATACACGTTACCAAGAGCACAAACATAATCCAGTCTGGTGCAGATAAAGCGATCTCGCAACTACATAAACACTTTAACATTCTTTTTTTCCCCAATGAAAAACTCACTCAAAAATGTTTTTCCACAGATCCTACAGCCCATGAAGTAGAGCACCGCACTAACAATGCAAAGGTCATGGGTTCAAATTCCAGGGAGAACAGTTCCTGCTACTCCAAGTCACTTTGGATAAGAGAGTCACCTAAATGAGTAAATGTATACTGTAAAGTAGGCAGGCTTCAGCTTGCAGGAGGGCTGGGTGATATCACATTTTCACTTATACTTGATTTGCGCTTATACTCGGTACATTTTTACATAACCTTAACATTGGATTTTTTTTTATTATTATTTACCATTTCAGGCACTCGTATTTAATTTGTAATTTGTTCTTTTTGGTTCATGAGAAATAGTACAGCGGAGGAGCTAAATTAATGAAAAACGTACGTCTTATTTGGAATATCGATGTAGTGACCTGAAATATCGAGATACCGTTTTACAGTCATATCACCCGGCCATAGTTTACAGTTACAATTATTTTTCTGAAGGATATTTTAGCAAAGCACTTAAAAAGTACACAAACGCAGGAAATCCACTAACCCCTAAAGTTTGAACGTGGTAGAAAGTAATCCTGACGGGTCTGTCAGTCAATGTCCTAAGCTACCATGAAAACATTCAGTAAGGTTATGACACTGAAGGTGAGGCTCACTCTAGCTGATCGATACTGTGCCCATGTATGTTCGACCCCCAAAGTCCAGTTCATTTGACTAGTGTGATCGCTCTATACTGTGCATTTGCACAGTACACTTAACCATGCCCTGGCCTGTTTGGAGAGGGGGGTCAGAGCACGATTATTCGGACTCAGACCTGGATTAGATTTAGTGTGATCGCTAACTGGGCCAGCACGCAGAACACAGGCATTATGTCAATGACGTGACTGACTCACGCATGCGCACATGTACACTGTGTGAACTGAACCCTGGAGGAAAAGATCAAGCAAGCTGTACTGATCGCGTAATTTTTTTCAGTGTAAAATAAGGTGCAAATAATTCAATTTATTCAGAAACTGTCCAGAGAAAAGGTATAGAGATATTCGATGAAAGTTCACGTCACGCTATTGTGGTTGCATGCGAAGCACGAAGGGTCCCTCAACACTCTTATTCATGAGAAACCTGCGCATGTCCCTTAACATCAGGTTGTGTCCAACCGGGCAAAAACATTAGCAGCACCAAAAATGTGAATAACAATTTCAGTAATCTTAAGTTTAAACTAATGTTCAAGTCTCACAGCAAAATTAAAATCACAATTTGGAAGAATGACAGAGCTGATGTACCTGTAGGTACTGATGTTAGTTTGGTATTAATGTAGCCTGTTTGCTATATTATAAGATATTGCCGTATAAGATCCCTCACACAAATCCACTGACTTGAAGCTAGGGAGATCATATTTAACTAGCTGACATTTTATTATTCTATACAACATGATGCCTGTGATTCTGACATAAGGTATAACAGTTTCAGCAGTGGTTCATACATACCGAGTCCATGGTTGATTCAATGGTTAGTGTTAAGCAATGTGTGTAGTAGTGTAATGAGTACCAGCATTAAACAAACGCAACACCAAACAGCCTTGAAAATGCAGTGCCACATTACCTTTTCAGGGATATTGGTGGGACTCCTCTAATAGGTGCAGCATGAATACATAATTGCTGCTTGCAAACTTGATAGATCTATGGGTTCTTTGGAGTCATTTTGGGAACAATAAGCCAGAAAATAAAGACATTAACCATGAATCTCATTTCGCTGTGCGGTAGCCCTTTCCTTTCTACGTTTTCTTCAGCGCAAAAAAAGTTGCACGGCCAAGATCGTTACTCGCGGAACGGCGGAGGAGTGGGGCAGCCGTGCTTGGCCATGGTACAAGACGGCGAGGCCAAATGTGAGTAGCCCCTAAGGCAGCTTCAGGCCTAACCCCACTTCAGGGCACTCGTACAAATCCTCAGGACAACAGAAAACCAGGGCTGATTACAACTGTTGCCTTTAATGATTCTTAACCCATGCCCTTCCTATGCAACACAGATTTCAGCAAACCTAATACAAACCAACACGTGATGTCGGCTCACAGCATCTCATAACACGCCAGCACCTCTGGTTAACACCTACACTGACACTCAGGTTAACACCTACACTGACACTCAGGGCACTGAATTAATATTTTGACCATGACTCTGTGCCACCAGAACGACTGCTGCTGGAAAGACGCTCGACACGCGGACAACTGCCGAATCTGCTTTTACGGTGCCTTGGTAAAAAAACCCACACGCCCGAAAGCCGTAACGGATTCACCGCATATGCAGGAAAGTCCACCGCATGCATGAACATCCACCTCAGTTGGCGTTAAAGCAGAGGAAGGGAAAAGTACTTCCTAATCGACACAATACGACGTGCGAGAAACGAGGTCCGTGCGAACATGACTGCCAAGGCAGCGCTGCATCCAACACCAATGGATGCTCAAATACGCTTCACACTTCAAATACAAGCTGAAGTGCAGCCGGCAAGCCAGTGAGTCACACCACAGAACTGGCAGAAGAAACCACAACCATGCAAATGCTTTTAGCAGGAGAGACTGGTGTGCGGCACGTGATTGGAGGCCTTAGTCAATGATCAGGAGAGACCATACACAGCAGGCAGTGTGCGCTCCTGCTGAACGGACAACTCGCAAGACGCTGGTCATTAGCAAGGTTTATAAAGCAGCCCTTCAAAAACCGGACTACTTTCACAGGAAGGCGTGTGTATTCTATAACTGGGCAAAGAGAAGTCCAGCAGGTCGAGAACATGAAGAGCAGCCCAACATCAAGGCTGCCGCAATTAGTCGACGCAGCACCCAAATCACAGGGACCTCTGCATTTTAACTGCAAGGCGAAATACATGCCAAAGACGTACAGGATGCACAAAGCTCCAAGCTTTCTGCCTGCCTTCACTGCAGATTACATCACACAACACCAGCAGCATTCCATAAATGAATGTTTCAAACTGCACCAGCCCCATTCCCAATATAACCATAACATTATAATTGTAAATGACTCGCATGTGTTTTAGATGAGTCATAACTATACACATGTTCCTCTGGCAATTTAATGAGATTCGCCATGGTCTGTGTGAGGCAAAAAGTAAAAAAAAAAAAAAAAAAAGGCAGAATCAATCTGACCCAGAAAGGCCTGGGGTAAACGGACACTTCCAACATTTTAATATAAACAGTTATTTATACTAACGTTCAAAATCGTGAGTCTAAATTTAAACATGAAGAAAACGTTAAAGCACATCAGTTAAAATGCTTCCTAAAGCTTCCATTAAGGCAGTTGTATTCGGAAGTTGAAATGCGATGTTCAAACCATGCTGTCAAAAGCACATCATTCACGCCGCGCCATTTCGCGGCCTTAAGACATTACGGACACTGAACTTGTGCATTGTAACAATGCTGTTGTTACCAAAAGCAGTCGATCTCCACAAGAGCAATGAATGAATTAAAGGCAAGTGCAAACAGTCAATCAAGCAGTGGTCAAAGTGAACCACGCATAATAGTGAGGTGGGTCCGGCCTGCGTGCTCAGAGATAAAACGCACAAACAAAAGTGACCAACATGCACACAAAGTAAAATCCCGAGAAACAAATACGGCTCACAAGCAGATTTCCCCGCACGCTCAACTAAAACACTAAAATACTGAAACTTGCACCGTGCACCTCTCAGCCTCAAATTAGTGCCGGTTGAACTTAGTCTGCATGAAAAGAATGAGGACAGTTTTATGTAGAGGTGAGCAATAGAGCGGTTTAAAAAAAAATACAAGCTGATAATATGTTAAAATCAAGACATCAGTATCAGCCTGAGGCCTAAATCGTAGCTGACACTGCAGGCCAACATTTACACCCAAGTCGATTTTTAAAGTTAGCAGCAACAGAGCGAGACACGAGTAAAACGACGCATTTTTACGATCAGCCATTTTCCATAGCGGAGGACGAGGGATTCTGTCAGCACATTCACCACTGACACCCTCACTACGGTCACAGCTACTTCACTGATGTCTCGCGGCCTGCATTATATGACCCGGTTGCTACACACCTTCGCAAAGTCTTTAGCAACGTTTCGGGCATCATTTTTACTACAGATTTGCGGAGTTCAGAGTTTAGCCCAGTCACCAGTGTCAGTAATATCAGACAAGGACATGCTGCTTATTGGTTCTGCCCAAAATTCCACGTCCAGGCACCACTAGTTTTGAGGTTTAAACAGACCAGTCGACAAACTGCTTCTATTTATGTTAACTTTGCAGACGCTTATCGAGACATTCATGGGATTCAAACGAGCAAGCTTGCAATCACTAATGCTTCACCCGAGGAGAAGGCAGAGTCACCAGCTGCCATTCAAACCGGCGCGGACTGAACAGCAGCAAGTCAGAAACCTTCCGAGGCCTCTGGTAAGGAAAGCTTGAGCTGTATTCAAGTGGGTCTGCCACACACAGGGAAGGATACTACATATACAAAGCTCTCCCATATAACCAGGCAGCGGTTCACATCCTGTGTGCACAGTTTCTAAACAATAATGCTTTAACACCACTGAGGCCTTATTCGAGAGTATGGAGGGCAGTTTGGTTGCAATCATCTTACCCTCTTAACTGCCCTTTACTGGCCTTACACACACACACACACACATCTGGTAGCATAAACACCTCCCCAAACACACAAAATGTACCATGACAGGACATGTCAAAGCATCTGACTCCCTAAGAGTCACAGGCTAAGTCCCCCCCCCCCCACGCTGACCCCACAATTAAACCCAACTGCGCTTATTTTAACAATATTCTTGCCTAACACGTTTGCATAAAGTTTCCGCCCCCTAGAATGATTAGAGCTTACACAAAACTTTGTAACGCAATAGATTTTATTAATAAACATTAATACAAAACCCAAAATCTTTAGATTTCTTAAGCTCCAGCCCGAAAAGCATTTTCCCTCCCACAATTCTGCCCAGATAAACTCTAAAAAGACTAAGGCGAATGTCCTCTCTTACCAGAGCTCCTCCGATACAGTGGCTCAAAGTAACAAGGCAGAAGGTTTTCAGCATGTGTTCGATACACGGTTTCAAGGACAAAGGCTTAAATGTCCAATAAAAATCCAATGCAAGGCTGGTGGCCAAAATCGAACAGGATCGAACATTTCCTCCAATATCCAGATTTCGTTTTCATTTTTAACCTTCAGCAAGCTCAATCCCTTGAGAGGAATATAATTTCACTGAATACCAGTAAACAGCCAGCCGTAATGGAGACTACGTCCAGAATGGTAATTGAATTACACATTTACCAGTCCACATTCCAGCATGATCTTTAGCACTGAATAAACAAGTACATGTTTTAAAAGTTCTTTGAAAAGTTCGTTACACATTACCGTCATCGCCATGGACCCAAAGGATGGACCTTTCCAAACATCACATGCACATCATCTTTTCAAAGAAAGAAAAATTAAAGCTACACCTGGCATTCAAAGCAAGTGGCATACTTTAAAACTGAAACAACTTTAAAAATGCCATACCTATTATTTTCGGAAAAATGTACTTTTGCAACATAGCACACATTGCAAAAGAAGATGTACCAAGATAAATACCAACAAATTAGTTTGTGTCAATCATTTTCAGCTGAAGAATGGAAAAAAAAAAATCATCTTTTAATCTAGTACTTGTAAACTAAATCCACCTGAACGTTTATTCACGATTCTTCGTGGCCTGGACAGAACGTTCTCCGACTGAACTCGAAAATGAACAAGAGATCATTACCGTTAGCCCTTGCCATTTTACCGAGGGCCAAACAGCAAAAGCCAACATCACCTTGTTGGTGCAACAGATCGTTCTACAGCAGACATTTAAAAGGCCATGTAGGAAGCAAGTCTTTCAGAGTTGTACAGGTTAATGACATCTTTAGAGCGCAGCCCAAGGAAAAAGAAAAATGAAAGATCTGACACACAATTCAGTTATTCCATAATCCTGAGAACTATTTCTTTACAGTATTACCAAGAATTTCATTAATGATAAATTTAAGCAATAGTATGCAACAATGTGCACTGAAAAACATCCTGTAATAAAAATATCAGGAAAAAATATGACCAGTGTGCTCATAAACCAACACTAAAGTCTAGACTAAGTTTGAGAAGAACCATTTTCACATCCCACACAACAGTGAAGGTCATAAATGTAATTTCTGAAAGTAGCAGATCCAAGTTCTACAAGGTGCTGGGGCAGCATACATCTCAGAACGAGTCATTGCTCAATAAAACGGCAATCTGGTGATCCACCATAAGATCTTTAAGGGTATAGCAGCCAGTCCTATCACATGATCAGGCAATAGCTGGGATCACAAGACCTCATATTCATTAAATAAGAAGAGTATACATGTAGTCACTAGTAAGATGCTCACACCCTCACTTAAGAACACAGTGCACAACACTATAACCAAAGGGTTCTCAATTTATGCAAGCGTTGCATTCTGAAAGCGCACTTCAAACTTCACATATTTAAAGCCCCCCCCCCCCCGGAAATGAAAAATAAAACCAGTAACTTTGTTATTTTGACTCAAGCCACATAATAATAATAATAATAATAATAATAATAAACACTTGAGGATGTAGCATTATTCCAGACTGAATATTTCTCAGCAATAGACAAACACTGTTGGGAATATGAAGGAAAGGACCACTCTCAGGCAGTGGACCCTTCAGCAGTGTACTTAAGATAAACTGCATCGGTAAATTATTCAAAGGTGCAAACAGGTTGAAAACCTGGGCCCCAGCATGACTGAACCAGAATGATTACAGTAAAGAGGTTTGAGGGCTCCTGGACACTCTGCCAGTCTTCATCTCTCAGCCAATTCCACTGCCATTAGAGACAGACAGCGGGCAGACGTGAATGACATCCTCCCCCTGCTAATGCAGAATAAAACAGCGTATCCTGTCAGAGCCAAAGAAAGCTACCAGCTTGACTGGAACAGACATCCCTCCTTCAACGTAACGTGGCGGCTGTAAGGATATTATGGCGAGAGATTGTCAGACGTTCAATAGAAGGAGTGAAAAGGGGAGGAGCCTGGTAGTAGCTTCAGCAAAGCCACGCAGCTAGTCTCAAGTTACATGCATCATAACGGTATGAATGTTAGCTCAAAAGCAACAAGGCGCATGCTGTCATAACACAGATAGCCATGAGTCCTCACGGAACCATACGACGGGACGATACCACGAAGCATTCAGTCTGACGACAGGCGTTTGACAGCCGGGTTCGGCAGGACATTTTTTAATGAGTCGGAATGCCTTTCGGAGTCAAAACAAAGCATATTTCACGGCAGGTAAGAACATAAGGAGGAAGATGAAACTGCACTTGTTTTTGATGTTTCACGGCTCCTCAGATGTCAGTATGGCGACTTGTATCCATTTCTGTTTGTTTTGCTTTATGGGGGCTCCAGCTCTTCCATCAACGAGAAAAACAGTACTGGCACATATCAAAACGAAATCCTTACAATCACATTTTCAACTAAGTTATATTAGTGCATGTAGCGATTAAAGAAAAGTATCACGAAGGGCAGGTGGGTCCAGGGCGTTTGTGTTTTGTGCATTTCAGACATTAGCAGAGCTCATTCCCTACCATAAACTCCATCAGGCATACAATACCTCCTCGTCCTCAAAACTGATATTATGGATGCCTGCTTATGTAAAGAGCAGTTTAAATGTTTTTCTAGTAGCATTCATAAAAATGATAGCAATGCATACACCATTGGTTCTTTTACTCTGAAGTTGCCTATGAGGACATCCACATTTTAGTTTCCAGGTTGATGCATTGCATTCGCTTGAAGGGAAAAGTTAAATAAAAGTACTGCGGTCATAATAAACTTTAAAATAGCTACTACAAAAGAAGCCAGTATGTGTTTATTTATGAGAAGAAACTTCTGGAACTAAATCCTGAACCTTTGAACACATGCTATTTTATTCCAATGAAAATGTTGCATTGCATTTCCTGGCAAAGTGATCTGTGTCTGCACCGATTGGGTCAATGCAAATGGCAGGGTACAGAGCGCTTGTAATTTCGTGCGGCCACAGGTAGCAATAAATCTGAAATTTTGAAAACTTGGATCAACATTTCAAATGAATACGTCTAAGAAAAAAAGATTAACTGACCAGTACTGTGTAAAATTTTTAGAATGAAAAGATATTTCCTGTACATCATTAAATGGAATGACCAAGCTAACGGGACTAAAAACTATGTTTAACTGTTTCTTAAAAATGAAGCCGTCTGAACTAATTTTACAACTGGTAAACAAAGACGCAGATGCTTCACACTTTGACAGAACTCCCAGGCATGGGGCAAAAGGTGGTGCCACAACTTAAATGGCACAGACACTTAAACCTTCTCCGCTCACCTGCTTTTTACAGAGGGGCAGCCACTGGCATAATGCTTCCTGCAGAAGTTACACTATCAATGTATTGTAGCTTTTCAATACCAATTCTCAAAGCATTTCCTCATTTTCAAGATCTTTACGATGACCTTAATATAAAACAGCCGCCAAAACAAATAAAACTACAAACGTCCCCAACTACACGTTTTCATAAAACTGTATGTTTTTAAAATCTGCGTATACGTACATAAAATACTAAAAGAAATGATTACAACAATTTTCCTTTTCAATGGAATGTGAACCTTAACATTCATAAATTAACTTTTGTTTTACAAGTGATTTTCATATTTTAATCCCAAAAACTGCACAATGGATTGGGTATTCTACCTTAACCCTATCGGTTCTCATACTGAAATTAAAATACAAAAATATCCCTTAAATGGGAGAACAACTAGACCTTATTTGTTCTACTCTTACTTGAACAGACCTGCGCTTCACGTACGTCACTTTCCTCCTGAAATATATACACATACACAAAGGTAATCTACACAGAAACCCCTCCTAGTCCTCATATACACCCTCACCATAAACACACCATTTTTCACAGTTAGCAGAGACGGAGCGTCGGAGCCTTTTTAACTATCTAGTCCCATCACCGAGCTCCACATGTGAAACAGCGGCCTGCCCCCCGGAGAAGCGCGGTTCCGGAGCGGCCTTTGTTCGGTGTCCGACGTGCCACAGGTTGACGGGGATGCGACGCACCCCCCCCCCCGCGTTGGGGGTTCAACCCCCAGTAGATAAAAAAAAAAAAACACTGCGACTGAAACCGCGTTCCGGGGCGCTTAGGAAGGACCCCCGCACCCATCGGCCCAACTCGTACACGCTGGACATTATCAGTTCGTGTCCTTAGCGATATTTCTCATCTTTAATTTCCCCCTCTTCTCCCTGTCCCGCCATCTTGGGCCGATTCGAGCAGCCATTACTACATAAGCCATAATCAGCTAGTCAAATCTGGGTGTTCAAATAATATATATTACACACAGAGCATTTAACGGCATCGGTCCAAAGTCGCCGGGGACAGACCCGACGGAGCACGACCGGCCAGCGCCGTCATTACACGCAATTTTTATTCGTCACACACCGAGGTCCAGGACTAAGTTACACAATCCGTGTAAACGCCAGTGTAATGCTAACGTCAAACGCATCTTGGTCCAAACACCCCCCCCCCCCCCCCCCCCCCCCCCCCCCCCCACCACCACCCACCCCCCCCGCCCCAAACCCCACACCCACCCAACACCTTACACACACCCCCCACCCCCCCCCCCCAACCACC
>JAABNY020000034.1:16030481-16040627 GCA_015164015.2 Brevimyrus niger
CAGGCGGAGACTCGAACCCGGGTCCCAGAGGTGTGAGGCAACAGTGCTAACCACTGCACCACCATGCCGCCCCCAGTATAAACATCATTTTATATTTACTTTAACTCAGCTAATGCATTTAGTGGTTTTTTTTTTTTTTTGCACATGGGTAATTGCGCAATTTGCCTGTTATTCTCATGCTTGGATTGAGCCTCTTTAAAACACGTCTGCTGGACAGAAGGCCTTGTTTTCAGGCATGTTAGCAATGGTTTGAGTCAAAAAAGAATTTCAAGGTAAAATCTATGCACTATACACCACATACACCTAGGGCTTCAATCTTCTAACTGCAGTAATTCTGACAGACAGACTTCTGCCTAAGACAACAGGGGCTCCAGCATTGCCTAAGATCAGTGTGATATAGACTGTGGTAATGCTGAGGTCCACCAGCCCCCCCAAGGCAGATTTCGGGCAGTGTGCCCAATGTACCCAGTGTATTCAAGGTCAAACTTTAACAATTAAATTATGTGAAGTGCAGTATCTCCATGCTGCTTGGAAAGCGCTCCATAAGGCTCACACTAGAAAAAGCTCTTGGGAGATAGACAATAAGTCTGAGAAGGCATTCTAATTAGTAAGTTTGCATTCTTGTGAACCATATGTCGCTATATTTTTACACACATTTACACTCCAAGCTTCTCTGCAGTCCATGGGGTTTTTGAAGCAAAATGTTGCCATTCCTGGTGAATTTGGGGAGGAAACAGTGTGGACTGACTGATGGTTTGACTGGTGGGCTGTGGTCCAATGAATTTGCGGTCTTTAACCCCCACTCTCCTGGAATCATTTACTGTGAAGTGGCTTAGTCCTATATAGTGTTCCACTATAGCTTGTCTTCCCAGAACGTGACACAACACTGTAGATTTACAGAAGATTTATAGGACTTGCTTTGCCATGACTGATCCCTGATCTATGCATTTTGTTCTTAATCCCAATCAATTTCGAACATATTGGGTTGGGAGCAATATTGTGATGTACATTTGAAAATGTAATAAAACTTATTATAATCCACAACCAATGCAGGTTTGTTTATTTCTGTATGTGATTACTGTTTTCCATTCTCCAGATGTCTAGAACAAATTTGGCAAATACTTCTTGCCCTTAAATGTTTCTTTTATTTTTAAATGAATGAAATTGATTGAATGGAAGTCATGCTGTGTTACTGTGATTAGGGACTAACTGCTGTTCAGACAAATATGAAAATAAAGTACGAATAAAAATGACTTTTCTTTATCAGTATTGTATAGGTGGACTTTGTGTGCTTTTATGTCTTAAATGTATATTGATATATGTGGAAAAGGACAAAGGTGGAGATTTCAGGTCCAGGGAGTACAAATCCAGACCAGGATTTTGTTTTGACCGACCAGCTGAGCATAAAGAGTCACAGTCACAGTGTACTCAACTGGTCGGTTAAAAGAAAATCTTGGTCTGGATTTGTACTCTATGGACCCAAAATCTCCACTTCTGGAAAAGGAAACCCTGTAACAAGGTCTTCATCAGTCTTAAAGAACTTCTATCAATAAATGAGATACGTGCGTCTCTCTCAAGTGTCTAATGCCTGTAATAAAGATTTTCAAGGTTAATAGTGAAACAAAAAGCTCTCACACGAAGAGGCTGGAGCCAAATCTCCCGTAATAGCAAGGTAAATAAATTACCTGACTCAAACAGTACAGGTCCTTCATACAAATGATACATCGACTGAGGATTACGAATGAATATATCAGGAGCGAACAAGGCGCAAACGAAGGAAATAAACTGTAGCACTATTACCGGTTTATAGAAATGTCTCAATAAGCCTGTGGGTTTCCTGAGGAAAATCTAATTGTAGATTACCTAAAAATAATTCCCATATATCCTTAGAAAAACAACATCTATATGTGTTATTGTCTTCTATTCTGTTTGGTCTTAGAGGCATTTGAAATGGGTATGTTTTATTTTTTTTAGCTCAGTCTCCCATCCTAGCTGTTCTTCAAAGCTTCATTAGGATTTTGTTATCTGACGTGCAACAGGGCAATCTGACATTTTCAGAAAAGTGCTTTACTTGCATATGACCACTTGATGTCAGTAGGAGTAGGGATCCGACAGCTTAGGCCTGTATTTCTCAACCCAGTCCATGGGGGCCTCCAGACAGTCTATGTTTTCGCTCCCTCCCAGGACTGTCTGGCAGGGAGCTGGGAAGGAGCAAAAACATGGACTGTCTGAGGTTTCCCAAGGAGCAGGTTTAGAAACACTGGCTTAAGCAAACCGTTTATAGAATCGTCTGAAGTTGTCTGGCAAAAAAATTATATTAATTGCAACTATTGTATCTCCCTGCAAATCTGACCGGTAAAAGTAGTTAGAAGATGAATGGATGGATGGAATTGTGACTGTAAAATACAATGTGCTTCTGGATTTACCTGTTTGTCCCCCCCCCCCCCCCCCCCACACACACACACACACACACACACACAAGTTAAGACATTGTTTCTCTTGTTTGCGTTCTGCAATGATGTCAGCAATTGCTAATGTTCTTTAATAAAGCCCTAATTTTAACATATAATAAATGTATATCCACATAAACAGTATTGTGACATCATCTTCAGAAAATATATCGATAGCAATATGCCATATTTTTTCTACTCTTTGCAAGTAAATTGTGTGCCATCCCCCCCGGTTGAGAAAGTTCTATATTGCAGTGTATATAGCAGTGTATATTGCAGTGTATATAGCAGTGTATATTGCAGTGTATATAGCAGTGTATATTGCAGTGTATATAGCAGTGTATATTGCAGTGTATATAGCAGTGCAAACACTGGATCCACTCTTACTTATTTAAACTGCACAGTGCATTGTGGAGATGCTGTGGGTCAGTGGAGCAGGACTGAATAAGACCTGTGAACATCTGTCTTATAAGATGTGATATGAGGGATTGTCCCTCAGCATCTTCAAACAGTCGAACATGTGATCAAAGCAAAGTCCACCAACAAAAAGCAAATATGCAACTTCATCCTGGCCCATTAGTCAGAATGCTGTCATTACAGGGCAACAATCCAACTGCATCCCGGCCTGTTTGTCAGAACGCTGTCATTACAGGGTGACGATCCAACTGCATCCAGGCCAGTTTGTAAGAACGCTGTCATTACAGGGCAACGATCCAACTGCATCCCAGACCGTTTGTCAGAACGCTGTCATTACTGGGCGATGGACGCTCCATCGCAAAAGCAGCTCAGGAATCTATTTTCCCCAGGTAAAACAATTATCATTTTTATTAGTTAGTCAAATTTAGTTACCTCCCTGCCCCCCAAACACACACCATTCTTCAGAGCAGAGTTACAGTCCCAAGTCATGTGCAGAGTAATAGCTCCTTCTCTGCATAAAATCCCTTAAACTACTGCTTCAACTGGGGGGGGGGGGGGCTCAAACTGCCACAGTAAGACAATAAGATGTTCGGGGAGATAGGCTAGGAGATGCTTTATGGGCCATTCATGTAGGGTGATCCTAAAAGCATCTGTGATCCATCACTGAATATTTCTTTCAACCTTCAAGGTTTCAATGCCAGGCAACATTTTTCTTTTCACAGCACAACAGCTGTATTTATTTCTCATTGCGTGTCTGATCCGTGGTGGAGGTTTTACTTCAGAAGATGTCATTAGGTTTATCAACATTTTCCTTTGATGGCTCTCTTTGAATATCATGTGCAAATACTCACCCTTCTTATCACTATCTAGAGAAACACAGCATTTTTAATGCGGAGTCTCTCTCTCCAAACGTTTGTACCTCTTGGTGCAGGTGGGAGAATTAAAGTTTCCAGAGTTAAACATTTCAGTATGAAATTGTATTATATATATTATTGCAAGGCAACAATGCATCGTGATTTTTTCGGCAAAATTAAAATGATGCAATTAGGCTCCCACGGAAGGCTTCTCTTCTTTTGCTGGTTCATGAAGACCACGAGAGGAAAATCGGATGATTTTGCGATACTGAGCCTATTCTAAAGCATTGCCCTCACATAATTGTCAGGTGTACATTCACCGATTTGTCTAGGAGCATCAGGAGCATTTTGAATGTGTGGGGGAGGGGGGGGGCAAACAAATAATTATGAAATGTGGGGGGGGACGCGTGCCCCTCAGACTTAATGGCAGCGACGCCCATGGATTTGTCAGTTACAGATATAATTCAAAAATGCATCTTTGCGGTCAGCTGGAGGAGGTATTTAGTAGCAGGAGCATAGCACTGTTTGCGGGGCAGCTTTCGTGAGGGGCCCCCAGGGGCCCCCAGGTCCCCGCACACCTCGCAGCACCAAACGCAATGTGTTCGAGTGTTCCAGGAAGATAAAGGCTGATCAGCCTGCGAACTATCAGCCCAGATAGAGGGGCTGTGATTACCTCCGCACAGTACCAAATGTGCAACAGCAATATTGGAATCAGATGATTCCTACAAACTGAGAATCGTGCCGCGAGATGTAGCCATTAGAATGCCAGAAAACGCAGAACCTTTTCGGTTTTATACGTTCCACACATGCTCCACCCATCTTAGACATTGCCCTGAGCCGACTCTATACTGAGACAGCGAACTCAGAATAGAAATGAATCTGTCGTCCTCAGATAACTCAGAGAGATGCCACAACCCCAAGTGGAAAAGGGATTGTGAAGGATACCGACTCCTTCGTTTTATGTGGTGAAGTACAGCTGTACAGTCATGGAGTGTAAACTGCTTTGTGTTTTTTTACATCAGCTTTTTCCTTTTGCGAAAGCGTCCGCTTGTTATGTAGCTGTAATTTAACAAGCAACGCTTGTAATTCCCAGTGTACAAACACTGACAATATCGAGATGCAGCACATGTCTAGCAGAGAGAGTCGTGATCTGTTTGTCGCGGTATCAACAGAGTTGGCCTCCGATCCAGGATGTGTCCTGCTTCGTTCCCTTGAATGCTTTCACTTTTGTTCAGCAGGTACTTTTATTCAAAGACACACACAACTGGAAAAGCAGGGTTAGCTAGTTCCTAGAACAGTTTGGGTAAAGGGCCTCGCTGAGGAGCCCCTCGGTGAAATCAGCCCCACAGTGAAATCAGCCCCCCAGTGAAACCAGTCTGCCGTGTGGCCCTCCAATCACTGGCACTGCAGCAGAACCCAGAGAGCAACTCAGACTCAGAACAACCCCGATTTCAATAAGTATGTCTACAAAATGGATGGATTAACAACTCAGGCATACACAACCTACGCTAGGCTATTGTTTTATTTGGAAACTTGTCAACCACTGTATTTCCACGTTTGAGTCTATACTGTTCCCTGCCTTTACCTGTCTGTCCTGTTGCAATCTATTAACAAGGCTTTGCATTGTGAATGTAACATGACTAAGAGTTATGGTCTAGAGTCCAAATTCAGGGGCTGCTTTCTTCTAAGGCTTTATTCAAAGGTCGACGTGGACCGTCTAGCCCCCCTAACCCGCCCCAAGGCTGCCCCATTTCGAAGGCTCCTTCAAATGTAGTATAGAAATGTTTCCTTCTTTTGCCGAGCTGTGAAGGATCCACCCGTTGGATCCTTCAGTGCAACATATTCCAAGATTCATTGTGCAGACCTTCAAAAGGGCACGGCAAAGAAAGGCAGCATCCTTCGAAAGATGCAGCCCTCAAATTATCAATCACAACCTTGTGCTTCAGAGATCCTTCTGGAAATCTGTTACAGGGCAGTATGATGCAGGCAGGAAAAAAGGTGACGATCCACAGAGCAGCTCCGACATATTATGGGGTCTATTAAATACAGCTAAAACACACTGGGGGGGGGGGGGGGTACATCAAAACAAAAGGACCACAAGGGGTTAGAACAAAACAAGAAAAAAATAAGAGACTAAACTAAAAGAAACCACAAAATAAATATACGGGGGAAACTGGGCAACAGAGGGAACAGGACTAGGAAAACCAGGCAGACTATCCGCACACAGTAACATATACATAATGACTGACTAGTGAACATAGCAGGAGAGGGGCACTGCACTGAAATACACAGGCACCGAGCTAATGAGAGGGGCAGGTATGGAACATAATACAATCAACCAAGCAGAACAGGCACTGGCAACAAGTGATTGGTGGAGTGACTAATGAGCACAGGACTAGGCAACTCTAACAGACAATGAAACAAAGCATCACTAACCACACACTGGTAATACTACACTAGGATAATTAACATGGAACAAAACTAAAAACAGGACAAGCAGGGCAAACTAATGTCAGAGAAACAAAGTAGAAAATTACAAACACTGGAAAAAACAGAAAACCAATAAATACAAATAAACAGATGAGCCTGGCCTCTGGCCAGCCTCGAACCCGTGACTGGGGGGTTACAGTATTGTTTTAAGTTAAAATTAAATTGTAATGGAGAATCTTTAGGTACATTCATTTGCTTTCCTTTCGTAACTTATTTATGTAAGGGAATTACTAAGTTTTTTACTTTATTTTGTATTTTATATTTTCTATTGCTGCTGTTTTCTCTGAATGTCACACCCAATGGGGCGGGGCAACAGGTGATTACCACCTAATCGCTCAACTACTAAAACAGAGATAACCTGAAGTACTTTGTGAAGTATTGTTGCCATGTTCATGTGCACTACTGATGTCTGTTGTCTTCCGTTGTCTCTCCTGCTTGCCCTGCCCTACCGTCTTGCCTGCCTTGCCGGTCTCACCAACACTGCCTCCCTCTAAATTCCTGCCTGCCCTGCTTGTCCTCATCGTCCTACCTCCCCGATCTATCCTCCTCGTCCTTTCCATCCTCTCATCGCCTCATCTTCTTCCTCCACGTAGGACTGATCTATCAGGATAACGACCCACTGGACCCAGACTCGACCTTTCCTTTGGATTTCCCTGTTTGCTTTTGCTGTAACCGATTATCTGAATAGACAGAGCTACCAAAGTCTCATTGTATGATTACAATGCAAATAAAGTGTTATCTATCTATCTATCTATCTATCTATCTATCTATCTATCTATCTATCTATCTATCTATCTATCTATGAATATTTTTTTGCGCACTGATGGTAGAGAGCTATAACAGAGAAATGGGTCAAAACTTTGAGGTCAAAACTTTTTATGTTCTCTTACGTCTTATGTAAGCAATTTTGTGAAAGTTTTGTGGCGTAAACAACGCTATAAATTGGCAACACAAACTCATATTTTGCAAAAACATCTGTCTTTATGTGGCTGTCTATATCTCATGAATAGAGAGTGTTTGAACATATGAAAGAAGGTCTTATGATGGGGAAAAAAAATTCTAGTAAAAAAAAAAAAAAAACAACAGAATTCTCCCCGAGTAGCGGAGAACTCTTCGGATAATTCTGTGACAGCGTAGAGGTGCTGAGATGACTGCACAGTCAAGCTACAGCTGGTCTCGTGGCGTCAAACCCGGGGAAGCTAACTATCAGGGACAGCTTAGACTTTGTTTCACATCCACATTGTCTTTATGGCTGAATGGGATGTGTCTACTTCACATGCGTCATTTGATGATCAGAAAGGCAGTGCTGTTTATAAAAAGGCTTTCAGGTTGACTACACTGTAATCAGACCCTCAGTAATCAAGCTGCAACTCACCACTGTGACAGAATGGGCCCATTACATCACACTGGTATTAGCAAGTCCTCATTCTTAGCTTTCACACTTCTTAAAACATTACCCCATGGAGCCTGTGGCTTGAGGTAAATAAGACGAAGCCTGACATTTGTAAGGGTATCTGTGTCCTTTTAGGAACTGTGAGGACAGAATATGAGCAGGTACAGTCCCCAAAGCAGCGGTGTGGCTATCGGACTTCAGGGGAAGACCACAGACACACAGAGCTGCACCCCCGACACGTACCATTCCACGTGACTCCTGTGTTTCCACCAAACAATAGAAAAACAGAAGATACAATCATAATGACTAGCAGTATATATTAAAGATATGTCTGTATTTTGCAAAGCATGAGATATGGCATCAAAACTGATTAACATATTTTAGCATGACTCAAATTAAGAATTGTCCATGAACAAAGTCTGATTAATTAAACAACAAGCCCCATGTTCTATATCCACCTCCAAAATACAGCCTTTTATGCAAGCAAATTAGACCCCTTTTATCTTTGAGTATTCCGTAATGAAATGTCCGCCTTTTAAACTCTGGTCCAGAATGCTTTCATCATATATTGGGTTTGACTGTATAGTACCCAATTAAACCCATTGAAACTATTAAAGCCAAGATTCATTTGACATCAAGTCAGTACAATTATAATCCATTGGTGTATCAAAACTGGGTTTAATAGTGAATGTGCAACATTTGGCTCTGATCTTGTCTTCAAAGGACAACAGAATGATCAACTAAATATCTGCCATGGATGTTGTTAACCGGAATGCAAGACCTTAATTCTATGGAGGGAGAACCACACTGTATGACACAAGAATTTGTGGATGAAACGGTGACAGTTTTCTTGGCACCTTTGACATGATTTTGCTCCCTAACTAAGCCATAGACCTGCCTGAGCTTGATCAATGACCTTAGACTCTCTAATATACACAAACTAACTTGCTTTATACGTTTTGATAATTAGTTACTGGTGAGCAGAGAGACCTCTCCCACTCCACCCCTCCCTCGAAACTGCTTTCCAATGTAGCAGTTTCCAGCCAATAGTAATTATAAACAGTGCAATGTATATTAAAGGAACAGCTATATTTTATTTACATTCTATTTATATTTATATTGTAACACCCTGCCCATCTGACCCTGCTACCATGACCTTAATGAGCCACACCTGTTCCTCGTTTGTCTTACCTCGTTTTCCTGCCCTTGTGTCACTCCAGCTGCCTCTCATTTGCTTCCTCGTCAGTCTTGTATAAAAGATTTTCCTGGTCCCGCGTTCCCCAATTCTGTCATTGATGGTGGAACCTTTTGTTCCCTGTGACCAGCCTTCCTCTGTTCCTCCCATTTTGAATCCCTTGAGACTCTGTTTGTTTGACTGTTGTTCTTTTGAGTTGGGGGGGAAAAAAAAACCCTTTTGCTTTATAACCCTGCCTTTTCTCGCATCTTCCTTCCCAGTGTCATATTCCCAGACATGTTTTGATGGCAGCTTGTATTCAGAAGTTGTCTGAAACTGAAAATACTTCCTTTTCTGTATTTTATAACTTATTTCAGATTGAGGTGAAAGTGGCTTAAGTTTTGAGCAATCGGCAAAATGGAACAGGACTTTTCTGTCAAACAACTATTCCCTCTATTGATCCTTGACAACAAACAGAAAGCGAGTTCAACTTCTTAAGTTTGCTACAGTTTTTTTTTTTTTTTTCTAACAGTACATTGGTGGTTGAACCATATAATTGTATCACTTTCCCAAATCATAAATTTCTGCAGATGCCGGTCCTTCTAGAGCACAGGTGTCAAACTTCAGTCCTGGGGGGCCGGAGTCCTACACATTTTTGGGTTCCCCCTCATTTAACACATTTATCTCCTTGTGCTAATTACCACACAGCTCTTGAGCTGAATCATTTGTGCTGGAACAGGGAAAGAAGTAAGATACACAGGGCTCCGCCCCCCCAGGACTGGAGTTTGACACCCCTGTTCTAGAGTAATGAATGTTTTATTTTACCTGGCAAGTAGATGTAACAGTATTTTGAGTGATAAGATGAAGAGGGGCCATTCTGGATTGATGCTAAATTAGATCAATGGGAGTCTATGAACACAGAATTTCCTATCAGAGTTTCCTGAGCATGCACACATGTGCGTGTGTGTGCGGTACTGGCATACCTTACCTTGTGGGGACCAAATGTCCCCACAATGTAATGAATGCCCTTTATTTACTTTATGGGGACCGGTGTGTGTGTGTGGGTTTGCATAGATCACATTTGAGGACTAAATTGTCCCCAAAGTGTAGTAAAGCCTGAAATTTCCGTACTTTTGAGGTCCTCATTTGGATAACATCAGTTTTATAAAAATCTGTGAATGCAATCAAATGGTTATGGTTAAGGTTAGGGATGAGTAGAGGTTAAGTGTGTCGTGATTGGGATTATTATAGAAATTAATGCATAGTCCCAATTTAGATAGGGAGACCAGTTTGTGTATGTGTGTGTGTGTGTGTGTGTGTGTGTGTGTGTGTGTGTGTGTGTGTGTGTGTGTGTGTGTGCGTGTGTGT
>JAABNY020000034.1:16049639-16060252 GCA_015164015.2 Brevimyrus niger
CACTTTTACAGTTAACACAGCTAGACACATTACCATTTATATATTACCAAATACACACACGTAACACTTTTACAGTTAACACAGCTAGACACATTACCATTTATATCCGCCACTCTATCCTGCTCGTAGAATTTCAAGAATGTACATCTTGCTTGCAGGCATCCATTAGGAAACACGGTCTAATAAATGTTTTCCTTTCTTTTTAAGCACTGCATTGACAGGCTGGTTTGAGAGACCAGAACAGCGGGCATAAGTTTCTCAGAATGTCTTGGGGATTTTTGTGGAACCATCTTAATTTTGCTCTGGTTTGTTCTGATTGCCAGAACGATTCGCTGACGTCACTGAGTACATTCTGCCCCTGCCTATACTCTTAACTTGCTTTCTGACCTCTACTAAATTGTTCTGGTTTCTCAATAAATTCTTCAACGAGAACATAACCACTAGACACATATGGTGCTCAGATAAGTCCAGGCATAATCGTTTTGATAAGCGCACATTTTTTCCATTGTGATAATGAACATCATTATCGTACTACAGGTAAGTAAGGACAGAACAGTCCACCAGAAAAAAGGTCTGATTATCGTCCCCATTTATTGTAGTTTCCCGATGTAACACAGTCCATTTTCCAGCCTAAATCAGAGGATTTTCTCTGTTTCCCTGTAGAGTGAATTAATAGGCTGTTCAAGAACTCTAGCACCTTGGGGACTGAATATATATCACTGCTTTTCTCTGTTTTCCACGCAAGTCGCTAATGTGTTGGAGCAATTCAGCTTTTTGAAGCGGAAAGATCTCCACAGCTCAGAATGGATTCTGTCAGTTCCTATGGCAATAGCTTCATCAGTTAATACTCAGCGGTGATACAACATCATCTGAAAAGCCAACAGGCAAAGTCATTCATCCAAATCCTGTGTCGTTGCTTGAACATATTTTGCAGCCAGAATGCTGAAAATAAGTTACGCAACAACACTGTCTTCTGCTGGCAGAAA
The DNA here is from genome assembly GCA_015164015.2 of Brevimyrus niger. Classification (NCBI taxonomy): domain Eukaryota; kingdom Metazoa; phylum Chordata; class Actinopteri; order Osteoglossiformes; family Mormyridae; genus Brevimyrus; species Brevimyrus niger. The sequence continues at coordinate 16,050,626 of JAABNY020000034.1, forward strand.
AGTGAAGTGCAGTCCAGAGTAACAACGTGGGGGGGGTCGGGGGTGCAGCAGGAAGGGCTTTGCTGTTATTCTAATTTATTTTAGGATGGTGTTTAGCCTTTTAACAGTCGTGATCCCCGTCTGCGTTTTCCACTGACAATGACTCCATGTAGAAACGTGACGACAGACTCTGAGCTCCGGTTGTAAGGTGAGGTAGTGCCACCGGCAGCCCCTCTAGTTTAGTCGAAATATCTACTCCAAAGTACGTTTGCTTTCTGCACTTCATGCCAAAAGTGTTTTTCCAAGACATTAAAAGCTTTATATCCATTGCTCGTGGCTTAGGCGGTATTAACGTAGCCTGTTGTGTCCAAACAATCTGAAATCTGAAGCAAACTGCATTTGCATTAACTTATTCGGAGGTAGAGTGGGATCTTCGGACCCCATGTTATTACGAGATGACATGCGCATTTGTACAGCGGGTTGGTTTATTGGAAAGGATGTTTGTTTAGCTGAAAGGCTCCACAGCGGAATCCCTGTCAGCGCCGGTTACAAGTCCGCTACGCTACCTGTTGCCCAGTCACAGTCCATAAGTGTTATGTTAGCTAAGGGGTTCGACATGTGGGAATATGACTTAGGTACTTAGTTATCATTAAATCAATCCATCCTTCCATCCATTGTCTATACCGGCTTCTCCTCAGCAGGGTCACAGGGGTGTGGAGTCTATCCCAAACGGCATGGGCACAAGGCATCCGTAAATTCAATTTAATTTATTTTTATGAAGCATCGTTCAAAATATACTTGCTTGGGCACAATGTATGAGTCGCATACACAGACACACACTGCGTTGTACAATCCAAGGTATCAGAGGACAGGAACAAAGATCCATTTAGGATTGACAAGTGGGGGAAAAAAAATCTCTGGGAGCCCAATATCACTTGCCAGGCAGCCTCACTGGGTCATGCTAATTTCAATTACGTCAGGTAAATAGGTGAGGTGCGACCAGTCTGGTTCTTGTCCACTGTGATCTGCTGTCCTTGACCAAAAGAGTCAATCGAGGCTTTGATTCTAGGATCCAGGAGGTTCAGTGTTGTAAACCTGAGACACCAACATACCCACAGGGAATTACCATCATGACTATTTAGCTATGTAATCAACATAAACGCAGCATATGGCATGCTTAGCAACATCGACATTATGCAAAGCCAAACCAATGGGTCTGATTTAAAGACGGGGGTGGGGGGGGGGGCATTTGTGCATTTGTAGGTAAGCTATCCCATAATGCGGAGACCCTATAGCAGAAAACCGCCAATGCTTACTTTCAGTATTATTTGTATTGCATTAAGGCCTGGGTTTAATGACTGGAGCGTGCAGTTGGATAAGGAAAACATTCAAAAGTTCAGTTAAATATTTTGGTGCTTGTTCATGCAGCAATATTTTGAAATCAGTACTAAGGCTAATTGGGAGTCAGTGTAGAGATATAACAGTTTGTGTGATATGATTATATAGTTGTGATTCTTGCTGAAGAGCTCAGTTCTCACCCCACGGAGAATAACGTCAGCTTTGTGCTAAATCGTTTCGGTTTTTCTCCCCCTGTCACTCCATTGAGGTTCTTGTGTTTGTGCTGTAGCCCTTCCTGAGCTTGTAATTCCCTCCTGGACCGAGGAGCCGCCTCACTGCCGTAAAACCCAGAGCCGCGCCGCCCCGCAGATGTCAGGGGTAAAACTGCCGTGGCTCTTTTTTTGGTTGTATTTGAGTTTTCGGCTAATTTACCTTTTCTCCTGAACTTTGTCCAAGAAGGATTTTTTGGGAGTCAAAACCTTCAAGGCTAGTAGTAGCTGTTTGGGATACCCAGCAGGACAGGTCAGCGGTCTGCATTAGGCCTCATGGGTCAGAATGAGGAGAGGCCTAAAGACTGTCTCCAGCCCCGGATGTTGCTGTGATACACTGCAATTTAACTGTAATTGGTTTTGATGGAAGTGTCAAATGGTCAAGATTTCATCTGAAAACTAACTGCTATCTAAAGTCCTTTTATTTACGAGCTTCTTACCACATTCTTAAACCTGAAGTGTCTGTTTTGTCATAAAATATTATAAAAGTCTTTTTTGCATTTTATATGTTTTAATTACTGATAGCAAAAAAAAATAATAATAAATAAAAACCACATTGTCACTGCCAGTGCTTTTCCAGAATAAAGATGTCCTGTTATGAGAAGCTCTCTTTATTTTGCCCTCACGGATAAGCACAGCTCTGCTCCCTGGAATCACACAGGAAGAACAGATCTCTCCAGGCTAGAGGGATCGGCCAAACCCATCACATCCTCAGCAGGTCAGATGCTGCCTTTGCCGTAAGCCCGCTGCACTCTCTCTCTCCATCTGGACTCTCTGTGTGCCATTCCTGGCGCTTCTCCCATCTGGTTTCTAAACCGACGGTCCCTCGCTGTGTCCCCGCCCCCTCCGCTCTTTATGCCAGCCCCCGCACGATGTTTATTCACCGAACGCCGCTATAAACAAACCAAGAATGGGAAACAGTCCTGTTTCTAGCTACTGGCTCAAGCTGCGCACTCCTGCTCTCTCTCAAATGCATCCAGATTACAGTCACGCATTCCCGTCACCTCACTAAGGTATAGCGGATGTGTGGGTTTGTTGCAAAAGGAACTGGCTTCTAGGAACGATAAGAAAAAAAAAACTGAATTTAGTGAACAGCGCTGTAATGGCCACGAGGGGGTGCTAAAGGGCTACTCAGGATATCGAAGATTAGTATCTGCAGTAGCATACAAAAAGCTTCATTTCAACAATATAATATGCATATTACAAATATTACAAATACATCATGCAGTTATGAGTGGGAGTAAGAATATCTATACATTTATGCAAGTTTATAAGTGTTTGCGTGTAGGTGTGTGCGTGACTTTATACTTAAGCATGAAGGGTTGTCATTTTACTGAGATAAGCAATTTATGGGATGCCAATTGTAAAATTGAAAAAAGAACCACTCAACATTCAGCGACCCCCGAAAACTAACATTAAAAAAAGTAAAAGATTTCTGGAAACGGATGGAGGAAATGCACCCGGGAAAATTAGAAACTTAGTAACAGCTCGTCATGCGCTAAATTTCCTTGAAAATGAAGTTTGTTTATCTAGACTCACAGATGGACAGGTAGGGAGGGGTACCAAGCCAGCAATATCCCACTGCGAATTCACCCTGCACTGCCTTTAAAGTGGAATTGTACCTGGTACTTGAGAACGCAGATCCTTCATTCCTTAGACAATGTCAAAGGAGGGTCTTGTCCCTGCTGACTGGTAACTAATACCATGTTTTACTCATAGGTTAGGCACAGGATAAGCCTACAGTTTTGTTCAAGGGAGTTGCTAGACATAAAACTCCACTCAGGCACAGACCCCCCACCCCCTATTACCCATAAGAATCAAAAGTGAGATTTTACTGGGCTACAGCACATAAATACTGGGTCAGAAGGCAGGGGACAGCCTGGATAGGAAGCCAGCCCCTAACCCTAAGCTCTAGGGGTGCTGGCTGACCTCCTCTCTCACCCACACTTGTATGCTGCTTTGGACCAAAGTATCTGCTCAATAAATTGAATCTTAGAGTCACACACTATGCTGATTAATTATTGGTGTGAAGAGGATCTACTTCTATTCCTGCATATTGCTGTAATTTGTTCTGGCGTCCGGAGATTTTACTTATCACAGTATATTATTATTATTATTATTATTATTATTATTATTATTATTATTATTTCTATATGATGTCAGCTTTCTAGTCTGCTGATCCTGACCCTCTAGACAGCTCCTGCTGGTCTGCACTGCAGTATTAAGGGGAACTACTTCCAAAATAGGCATCTTACAAGGTCTCCACTGCTAGCCTCTCTCCTGGGTGCCATCTCCTCTCCCCAGTGTTCGAGTAGATTGACTGGAGGAACAGAGCCAAACGTGGGACGGGTTTCCAGGGGACACGGTGAGCTGCAACCGGAAGAAAAGTGTCCTCAGGATTCATAGTGTCTGTTCTGGACCTGATGGGGGATGAACTTTGAAGCTGCAGCGTCCCGTGCTTCCGTGCAGCCTGAAGTCTGACTTCATTTTTTACCTCTCCCATGGTTCCTAAGCACTACCCAACATTTCGGTGAATTTTGATTTAAAAAAGCTTAGACAGAGCAACCGGGAAATAATTTTGATATAAAAGAGCAAAGACGCTTCGACTAAAAAAAGGTTGTTACAGAAGAAGCCATCTGGTTATCTTCAAATCATGTGGAACTGTAATTAGTACCATTGTAAATATTCATTTGTTGAATCTTGTATTTAATATCAATAATCTGAAGGTTAATCAATTATGATTTGGGAATTTATTAATCATCAGTCATCAGTGACCAATTTTCATAGAAATTACTTCATAAGGTAGAGAAGTGATTCATGGGGTTTGATAACAAACGTGTGTGAAGGATAATTGCAATCTTTTCTGTTCCTACGTTGTTCTACTTAATTATGGATCTAGAGTCTTCAATATGGCCATGATGTTGACTGTGGACTTTCTAGACATGAGAAAGAAAGCATATAACTCATTACAGGCCCTATCCTGGAGAACACGTCAGGCCTTCCCTGTTTTTGAGTGGTTAAAGCCTAAAAAATGCTGATGTCACAGGTGGAGCATTTGATATCACACAAGGGGTATGATGTATCAAGAATATGTAAGTGGGGACTCTATCTCTGTGAATTTATGTAGAGTTTACCTGATGTGATTCTGTGTCTCCTGATTTTTTTTTTTTTAATTGTTACTTTAAATTAAATATTTGTACTGTATACATCTCAGCATAACAACATTTTTATTTGCAGTTGCATGTCACGGAAACATTTAATTGGACAAGCTAAGATTTTATTAAAGGAACTTGTGTCTTTATGGGGGATTCCTAGCTGAGTCAGTTATGCAAAGTAATGATAAACACATGATAACATGTTAATATGCGTTGATGTAAATGAGAATGAAACAGGACCGCCACTCTTCAATTTGCTCCACATATTGCCGGTGTTTCTCTCTTAGTCTCTTGGTTTTGCTTTAACACTAATTTTAGACCTGATCCCATTTCTGCATGGGACCTGAAAGCCCAGGATACTGAGCACTTGTGCACGCAGCGTTTGGCGTTTTTTTCCCTCCCTTCTGGCCAAAACATAGATTTTTTTCATTTGCTTATTATGAAGCCGATTTGTAGACATGTATACCCTCCAGCTCTGCAATAGGAGTCCCCCCCCTCCCACCTCCCCCCATCATGCAATTATGTTAACAGAGTCTCCCAGGCTTCCCCACGCTGGCCATCTTTATTCGCACTATCGCGGCATTCTGGGACGTGAGGGCCCTTCTCCAGGAGAGGGAGGAGATTTCCGCAGATCCTGTCGCACATTAAATCATCCATGCTGCCTTCATTGCTCTATATTTGCCAGAAATTGTGTCTTCCCAGACCTCTATTCACGATCGCTCCATCATCGTCATCCCAGATATCTCTGTGGGCATTCGTTGAGGTATCAGGCGACAAAATAAACTGAATGGCGAAACCACGATAAATGCAGGTGATACCAGGAGCAGCTTACATTTTTTAAAGAGGACTTGTTTGTTTGTATAAGCCGTATTAATTCCGTACTTGATATCCCCTCCCCCCTGCCTACCTCCAGGCTCTGGAGTTCTTCTCTGAATTCAGTTAGCAGGCGCGAGCTCTAGATTGGCTTCTTCTGATCCCTCCACACACATGTACAGCCAACAACAGTCCCTATCCCGGTGTTCGGCACCTGGTCTATCTGCTTTATCTCCCAGCATGCCGCAGTCCCCGCCTCTCTGCCCGATAGAAAACACAATGGACCATCTTCGGCTGTCTGGCAAGCGTGAATGAGTCATGCTCGTGGAGACACCAGACCTCAACAGTACAACTCCCTTTCTGCGCACCCTGAGGTGAAGCGGACTGCCGCTGCTGTCGCTACAGGGACGCGCAGGGACCCCTAATCTGCCCACCGCCAGCCGGGAACAGAAGCAGGCCCCACCCCCACCATTCTACAGAATTTGTGCTGAGAGACGGAAAAAACGAAAGCAGAAGGTCCTGAGCCGACACACATGCAGAAACCAAGCATAGGGTTAGGGTTAGGGTTAGGATAGGTTAGGGTTAGGGTTAGGATAGGTTCGGGCTCCTCTGTCACCTCATACATAAATACATTTTAAAAATGTATAGTAAAAATACACTGTTACAGGTATTACCACTGATGAGACTACATGAATGAGCTCAGTGATGGTCAAATCCTCTTTGGAGACCACCAACTGTACTAACTTCCAAGGAAGATATATCCGTGGGATTCAAGAGATCCTCAAAGTCTTCCTAAAACCACCCAATTATACCCCCGATTGAGGATCATGGTGTCAACAGCACTCCATCCCTTCTGTAGATAGCAGGAACAAAGCCCTGCTTCCCCCTTCCGAGTTGCTAGATGGTTTACCTCTTCAAGGCCAACTGAAAGTCACTTTTCATGGCCACACTGAATTCCTCCCGCACCCAAGTTTTTTCTTTCGCAACTGCCAAAGCAGCATTCCACTTCGCTTTTCACTACCTGTGAGCTGCTTCTTGAGTTCCACAAGCTCCAAGAGCTACCACGGAAGGCCTCCATCTTCAGCCTGACAACTCCCATTATTACTGGTGTGTGCCACCGGGTTTGGAGGATCCAAACTCCACAACATCAACAACCTTACAGTACAGCTCTACTCAGCTGTCTCAGCAATGCAGTGTTGCCCATTCAAGCTCAATGTCTCCAGCTTCCCTCAGAGTGCAACAGAAGTTCTGTTCGGATCCAAGAAGTCCTCAAAGTACCGCTTGACTATATCCCCAGTTGAAGGTGTTGAGGTCAACAGTTCTCCCCCCCTGCAGTAAACAGCATGGGCAAAGCCCTGCTTTCCCCTCATGAGTTGCCTGACAGTTTGCCAGAATCTCTTCGAGGCCAATCGAAAGTCATTTTCTATTTTCCTCACTGAACTCCTCCGACACCTGAATGTTTGCTTTTTCGCTGCCAAAGCCAAGTTCCAGGACATGCAGTGGTAGGCTGAGAAGTTAGCTTCGATAACCGCTAATCTTCTGACTCCAAAGTTTAACTTGATAAAGCTGAACCGATAAACCACTGAAAATTTAGCGGAAGCTAACCATAACTGCTGACTTTAATTGTATGAACTTAGTTTTGGTTTAGTTTTGGGCTCTGGAACCCTTAAAAACATAGATAGAGAGATGAAATTCTAGCCTGTTTGGCAATTTAGTTCTGATGGGCTGGAGGGATTACTTTGGGATATTTAGGACTTACCCAACTGGGGATCGGTGGATTCTGTGGGGTCTCTGGAATACCTTTTCTTAAACATAATCATTTTTGTTGGTGGAGTCATATTCTGTGACTGGCTCATACCGACATTCAGCCCCTGGTGAAGCCACTTGGGGGGCTACAAACATGGTAACATTTACCCAGAACTTAGAAGGAGGGTCACAGCTCTTAATTAGTCTATAGCTCTGTCAATCAGGACCCGGAAGATAAAGAAAAGTAAGCAAGGGCCAAAGCAGGATTTCTTATTTAATCAGATAGCTTGTCATATTTAAGGTAGTTTGGGCTAAATGTATGTGTAGATAAAGTCAATTTAAACCAGGGTATCTGAAATCTGACAAGTTATGTGACTAAGGAAGAGATCCAGCTTTGTGATGCAGGCCCCAGTTCTTCACTTGGTTCCGGGTACCCCAGTTTAACTGGATTTTATCTTTGTTCACTTACTTTTAGCCCAGACTACCTTAAATATGACATGTGATGGACCAATCACATTTTGTGTCTATATGAAGTCAGCCAACAACGCTCACAACAGTAATTTCTGAATAACAATTAATAACAAAATCCCTGTATTCCCATAAATATATTAATAACTAACCTTTTTCTATTCTATCATTGTCCATATGTAAGAAAGTAAATCACCGAAAAACAGTCCCTCTCCTAGGACCTATTTGCATGGGGGACCCTACCATGAGCAATTGTCCCCTGACAACATTGCTCCTAAGATCACTAGGACAAGCAGACCCCTCCATTCGAGGAGGGGACTCTAAAGGAGTTTAATCAAAACTATTCAGGAGTCAAGAGAGAAAGTGGCCCAAGGATCCAGGGTTGACTCAGGACTGGATGTCAGTGGAAATGGTGATGAGGAAAAGGCAGGCCTGTGGAAATACCCAGATATACCACGCTGAAGTTATGGAAGTAGAATGGAGAGGATAAAACTACCGAAACAGAGATTATATACCATCTGGAAGAAGCGGATATTTGGCATTTTATTCGTCTCATTAAATGATATGAGACAGAAGGATGTACATGCAAACAGCAGACGTTCATTTTGATTAACAGACTTGTGACTACGATTCGTTATCTCGTCCTATAACTTGTATCTTTTTCTGACACAGAGCCATCGGATGACGAAGTGGGTTTTCCCGTGCCAAGACCGCAGGGATGTCCTTTGGAGCACGTAGCAATTCAAGGTAAGTGCTGCACACACACTTTGTCTAGATGTTTGCTGAAGATTCCAGGGGAATCCCATGGGGTGTCCTCTGTCTCCTGTGGACACCCCGGCACATGTCCGGCCAAGGCCCCCCCCCCTGCAATGTGCTACTGAATGAGCTTCGCTCAGCAACCTGCCCCCCCCTACAAATAGGAGCACTCATTCACCCGACCCCCCCTACAAATAGGAGCACTCATTCACCCGACCCCCCCCCCTGTCCTTCTTTTCTCTCTCCTTCGCTTTTTGCACGTCCCAGCAGGATGTGGCTGGACTTGATGTAAACGTAGAAGGTCGAGAGCATGCATTGATTACAGTGTGAGTCTTTTCCAGAGGCTGGAGTGCCAATCCTGCCACCAACCTCCTAATTTTCCCTGTAAGTTGGAGGACCTTCTTGTAGGGCTGGATGTAGAGTAACGTCATACCTGGGACAAAGCAATCGTAGGTTAATGACCTTGCTCAAGGACCCAATGAAGGTCGTTGTAGTATCAATGTGACTGTTGCCATGGTATCTGTTTTTCTTTGTTCGCTGTGTTTTGCTTTTTCTTCAGTTTGGAGTAAATATGCCATCATCAGTAAACAGTTTAACCTCATTTTAATATTTAAACAATTACTTTATAGCAGTTGGGGTTAAGGGCCTTACTCAAGGGCCCAACACTGAAATGGAACCGGTGACCTTCTAATCACAGGCACAGAGTCCAGATCTGCAGAGACAAAGAGGTACCGCCCCAAAGGATGCAAGCGGCGGAGACAGAAATACAAAAGATGACAGGATGGCTTTTGTAGTCCCGGATCTGTTTGATGAAGTGAATGCTATTCGAATGCAGCTCTAATAGCACCACCTCTGGGGCAGAGTCTGCAGAGGAGCTGCCCATTAATACTGATTAAGAGGTAATGTGATGCAGCAAGCAGTAAAGACCAGCTTCACGCATGTAGAAAGCTGCTACAGACTATGGATAAGTTAACAGTCGTATTTGCATTATCATTTTTTTGTTCAGCTGCTTATCCAGTAGAGGGTTGTGTGTGTGTGCACGTGCACATGTGTTTTTGTAATTATTACATTGTGGGGACCATATTTCACCACAAAATGATGAT
>JAABNY020000034.1:16065850-16076628 GCA_015164015.2 Brevimyrus niger
TTGCTTCCGGGATAGGCTCCGGACCCCCTGCGACCCAGTAGGATGAGCGGTTTGGAAAATGGATGGATGGATGGATGGATTATTATTATTATTATTATTATTATTATTATTATTATTATATGCGTTCTATTTTTGGAACTTTCATGGAGAATTCATAGAATTCACATCTTGGTGTCTAGGTCAGACTGAAACGCTTCAGAACACACATCCTGACGGCTGAAGCAGCTGAAGGTGTCTAATCTGTAGCAAAGGCACAGCAGGGAGCAAAGGGCCCCTTTAAACTCAGAACCATATTTCCATTCACTGCATGAACCCTGACCCCCCCTACCTACCTGTCCACGGTGAGACAGCTTCACGGGCTGAACCTGATGGCCGGATCGGGTTCCGGCGAAGGCTCACGTTCTTCAACCTCGATCCCATCTGCTCCAATAAAGGTAGAGTTGGAAAACGTGACTTTGTTACTTAAATAGCTGCAACAATAAGATGTTATATTCGTTTGAAGGTAAAGGCATGATATTAAAATGCTTATAATGGACACTACTTGGTGGGCTCCCCAGTCATGACCTGGGGGGCTTTAGTGCTTACCTGGTCCTCAAAATTTACCCCCCTCTCCCCCAGCCCCACCCTGGTTGACAAATTTTACCATTGCCAACCATCTGGTCAACTAAACAATTGCAGAAAATAGTAAGGGAACCTCAGACAGCCGTGGACCAAGGTACTATGTCTCTGTGTATGATGCAGATCAATTAGTAATACAGGAGAAGCCCGTCTAAAACATAAAGTAGGATAATGTGCCTGGCACGTAGATTTTGAGACCTAAACTGTAATTTTAAACCTGGACAACATGTTACATACAGTCATGGCTATCTGATGGCTATATACAGTGGTACCTCGGTTTTCGAACTTAATCCATCCACGGTTCGACTTCTGATATTCAGATCGAGTTCTAGGTCAAACTGGTTTGTTCGACTTTCAAGAAGTTCGACAATTGAGGTACCACTGAATAGACCTTTTATACACGTCTTTCAACATTTTGTGGTGTGTGGATCTCTTGAACGTTACATATATCAGTGGTCTTCACGAATGTCTCGTGGTTTTTGATCTATCATCAGGTCTTTAGCATTCACCAGAAGGAGGTTAACATTTTATAAATACATCCTTAACAGAGGTGGCTATTTTTAAAAGTGATTACACTGACACGGGGATTTAGGATTATCTACAAAGTCCCCACAGGTGAATCTGTCACCTCGAACTCACTGCCCATAGGGGGCAGTGTACTCATTGTCCTTGTATGATCTGTTGGTACACTGAACTCTGTCTGTTTATCGGTCCTGCTTTTCCACACTGGGCATTTACCTCATTTGTTAGAGTGAGATCTGCTATTTCCAGCCAGTGACCAGTGAAGGTCCATTCCGCACTGGGACTAGACACCCAGTGGTTCGCGCCGTTCTTCTCTGTCAGAAAGTTCCCCACCTCCGGGGGTTACTGGCGTCTTCCCTTTCCTGACTTGGGTTGTCCTCATGACCGTCGTTGCCCCCGGTTCCCCCGGCTAAGATTTATGGTTATAATCCTTATAAAACAAACTGAAAACCTTCCACGTCGAAGGGTTCTGTTAAACAGCACATCATGTGATTTTCTCTTCTTTGTCTTGCCATCGACGGCGAACACATTGTATTTCGGTGTGAATAATTTGTTCCATACCCTGTTATCAAAGTACAGCATTCGAGGAGCCTCTCGCTGCAAGCTGCACGAAGGCGGGGTCGGATATCCAACCTGGTCCACTTATGCCGGTAAGTTAAAAAAAAAACTTCTGTTTGCATCTCACTATAATTCCAGAGCTGTCTGCTATTTTGTTGGCATGATTGATAGGCTCATGAGGTGACGTACGGTAGGATGGGTGCCAGGAAGGATGTCCAACTGCACCTTCCCACATGTTGCCGCGAGACATACTCGCCGAACCTAGTTACATAGTATGTTTGAATACCAGGGAATTCAAATGATTTCCGATAGTGAGCAGAAGCCCCGCTGTGGTTCCGCCGATGCGGAGGATCTTATCTTGGGGCGTTTGTCTAAGTTCCTCTCCGGAGTAAATGAAATATGACGGCTCCCAATACGTCTAGGGGATGCATGCACGCCGCAGCCCTTACGTCACTGGCTGCAGTGGGGGAGCTGCACTGCACTGCACTGCACTGCCGTCCTCAAACAGACCCGCGCTCGGCCGCCTCACTGTCCAGAGTCACGGATTTGCTGTTTTATGGGCATCTCCTTCAAATGGCCTCCGAGCAGAGAGATCTTTACGCTCCGACCGACTCACTGACGAGTCCTGACTTCCGGCAGGAATCTAATCTGTAACGTCATCTTCATCTGTCTCTATCAGATTCATTGAGTTTGAGCCACAGAATGTCCATTCATCAACCCGCTTTCAGAAGGTTTGACTCAAATGTACTTCAACACAGTCATAATCAATTTATAACAAGTTAAAAATATGATCTCTGTAGTCAGTAGAGTATAACCTATTAGTTCTTTCATATCACTTTATTAATGGGCCCTTTATAGCATTTAAATGTTTCGGGTTTTACAACTTAAACTGTATTTAATCATTAGAATAATTTTTCATTAAAATTGCCCACCCACTACTACTGTTGTAGCCTGCCAGAGGTTTTCAGCTTAATTGCCATGGGAGAGGAAACCTTAGATTTTGCTTACATAAAGAATTAGTACTTAGAAGGTTTCAATTCAGTTTAATGCATCGAGTAATATCTAAAGATACATTTATGGCATCTAAAATTAATTGATATTCTATAGTTTGTATCGAAGTCTACACAGCAATGAACTGACACCCTATCCATTGTGTATCTCTGCCTTATAAGTTGTTATAAGAAGGATGACTGATGTTCTACAATTTGTTTTATATGAGCTTCTAAATAAAAGGGGTTTATAGAACAATGGAAACACCACGTGAAACAAGCCTTTCACTTTGAGTTGAATAAATCACAATTGCAAGTGCAGCCAAAGGGGTGAGTCATATTACAGTGAATGTCAATTAACAGCGTGTCAGCTGTGAAAGAGCTCTGACAATCAGTGCTGTGATATCTGACTGGTCAAAAGAGACATGAAGCAATCAAATTCCAAAGTGGCCAAACAGTTGGTGGCTGAATTGCAGATGCATTGATCACTGCAAAAAAATATGTCGAAAGGGATCGTGTCAAAGTTCATGACAGCGCATACCAAATGTGGACAGAGATGAACGGTGGTCGCAAGCTGCAGGCTTCCAAAAGGATTAGAAAGACATTTTACAGGAAAGCACACTGCAAATATACATGCTGTCAGGAAGACAATCGGGGTGGACTGATCTTCCAATGAAATGCCCAGGTACAATTGTAAACAATGTTGGGCAGGAACTCCAGTGCATAACAACTTCTGACAAAGCAAGAACCTAATAGGACAACAAGGCCCAGAGCATGAGAGCATTCAGGGAACATCAAGACAAATTGCAGCTTAAAGGCTTCAAAAATTAAAAGATTAAAGGCTTGAAAAATTACAAGAGAACTGAATCATCGCCTCATTCAGCTCATTCATTCTGTGAGCTTCATACAGCCGCAATTTGTGACAAGACCGCAATTTGGAAATTTCTTATATACATCTCTGACACACAAAGATATACGTAGATGTGGTATATACTCTCTTATACATTTCTAATACACAAAGACACACGACCTTGTGTAAGGATCAAAATAACCTGGAGTCCTGAGCAATGAAAAAAATATATGAATTCATTGGGGTGTCTTTCACCTTACATACAGGAAGCTAAATGTTCTCTAATGATATGGGCAACCATCTCCTGGGAGTCCAGTGACTGCTCCGAATGGGCACACAGCAGCTTACAAATATGAAGCCGCTTTAGAGGGACAGGTGCTCTCTATGGTGCAAATACTGTTCCCTCATATTTTTAAAAGGAAAAAAGGATAATATCTCCATAGGTATTGCTGAAGAAAACTTTCATAAAAGTCAGGGCGAAGCCAAAAGCCTTCTATGGATTCTCTAAACACCAGAACAGTCCAATACCCCACCATGCACATTTCAGCACTTGTAGGACGACGTTTGAAGGATTGAAGCTGTTCTGAAGACAGAATGTGACTATGCTCCACATAAGGTCCCTGATATTGACATATTGTGAGGTGTCTATCATATTTCCCCACTCCTTTTATGATTGTATGATAGGAATTTTTCATAATTAATATCAGTCCTGTCATACCGGTGTTCTGAACCTGCAGGTCGGCAAACGGATTTTGCTCCAGGTTGTGAAAACACACAGATGTAACAGATGTGTGGAATCTCACAAACAACAGAGCAAGTACAGAACCGTCTTTCTCGTCATCCATGCTGAATGTGTTGTATTGCAGCAAAATAAGTTATTATACGTTTCTGTTTTAGAAGTTTTTTGGAAGATGCTACGTTTCCCTGTTTTGTACCACAAAGACTGGTGGGCTAAGGATGCAATAAAACATATGTACACAGTAAACAAAGCCAATATGTGGTTGCACACAACAGTGAGGCACAAACTGTACAGTCCATATGCCAAAAGCCTCCATCTCCCACACGTTCCAAAGCTAGTTTTAAGTCTTCAGCCCCATAAATCGAAGCTGCATTGTACGTATATTAAACACCACCACTGTGATATCTAATCATATAATCATGAACACATATATGAACACATATATTATATATATTATACAAATGAAATAAATAAGATATAGTATGTAATATAACAATTAATGATGTTATTCATGATTTAGAGACAAGATTTAAAGACAATTTTCATCAACAGTGATTTGTCATTCTTTTTGGTTTTCTATATTGTATCGTTTTCTATATTGTACTTTTTGTATACCATGATGCTTTTCTATTTTCAGGTATTTATTAAAAACTATTAATCATATAAAATATTATAAAACCACAAAGTGTGCTCAGACTTTTGATAAACAGCATTGTTTGGGGCACCTGGGCTGAACATTTTATTGCCATAAAACATATTGCAGTGACTCTGGTAGCCCAGTGGTCCTGTTGGCGGGGCTGTTAGGGTCACTGGCTTCAGCACGAAAGACTCAAACATCGGTCACTGCAAGCGGCGACCCCCTGCGGCATCAGCACAGTGCATGAATGTAAAGACATTCACACTCAGCCACACCTGACTCATTTCCGCGTTTAGTAAAAGACTTGAATTGAGTCGAGTTGGAAAAACTGGGGATGATTGGCCCAATTCTCTTCCATGTTACAGTGAGCAACTCACTTCAGACTTATTAAGCAAAATTTTACAAGAATTGTGTGATTAATAAATTAGTCCCCGTGATCGAGAGCATTTCACCTAAAATCTTCAAATGATAAACGTGTCCTCCTAATATTTTAAGGATTTACTACGAAAAGCTTCGTCAGTGATGATGATTTGAAGAAAAGCACTCATGAATGGTACATATTCTGCATATTTAATAAGACGGACATGGCCTCACGTCCCATTCTGTGAAATTTCCAGTGCATAAGCTATAACTGGCACAGCTAGGTTACAGCGTACATTAACGCACTACGCTACTGGCAAAATATCTAGGAGCGATTGGCAACGTTTGAAGTCACGCTTGATTTGCAGAGCCGCTGACGTCAGCCGACGGGCACAGTTAATTTACGCATGCGCGTCGGACTTCCATGGATTTTTTTTTTTCAGGCAGCGTGTGCCTACCTGAAGCGCGATAGGAAACTGCGGTCCCAGAGCTCTCCCTCGGCGCTAAGCTCCGCCATCTTGGCTCCATTGTTTAAAGCGATAATTCGGGCATTTCGGCGCAAGCGACGAAGCCACTATGGCGTTGATTTGAGCCAGTTTCTTAACCTTGGGAGGGAGGAGTCTGGCGTGTTTGAGAGCCGGGGCAGCGATGTGACGGAGAAAAGGAGGAAAACTAGAGCAACTGCGAACTGAAGAGGAAATCGTTACGGTGGTCGATTTTCCCCCAAGCGTAGTACCTGGATGTACGTGGGAGCGGGGAAATGGGTGCCTTTTAAACGGAGAGCAAGCAAACGAATTATTTGTAGCCCTTCTTGACGTTTAGGGCACAGCATAGGGGTGTTCAGTTTTGTCGGTTAGTGGATTGCCAACTAAGAAAGAAGGGATGTGGTCTGAGCGATAATATTTTTTCCCTGTAATTGTCGATAGCTATCCCGGCCATCTCGCTTGCAGTATAGCAAACGGAGGGAGTATCCCGGGCGTTCCGGCGAAGAGAGACATCGCCAATCTGACGCCAAAAGCGGGGTGAATATATATAAAAATAAATTAAACCTCAGTTTGACGCCTTCGACAGGAGGGTTACACAGCTGAAAGACGGGAAGGTGGGGTCGGTGAGAGGAGGAGGAACTGGCTAAATCTTCACCTGGCGACGTGCGGGGGGAATCGAAAGGAGTCTTTTGGGATCTGGGCAGCGTACAAGGCGACCCGTTTGGCTGTATTATCCTATAAACACTCACGAACGGGACTGTTTCCCCCACCCACCCTTTTTGAGACTTTTTTTGGAGGATAATTCGCCACCCGTTCTTGTTGGACCATGGCCGACGACGACGTCCTCTTTGAAGATGTGTACGAGCTCTGCGAGGTGATCGGAAAGTAAGTGGCTCGCGGACGGGGCGGCGATGCGGGCCGTCCGGCACCGGCGCGGGCGTCAAGTTCCTGCAGCCGCGGCTATGTTGTCGCCTTGTTATGGCGAGCCCATGGGTGCCGGCATGTTTTTTTTTTTTTTTTTTAAATACCCGTTGGACTGCGTGGAGAAGTAA
The DNA here is from genome assembly GCA_015164015.2 of Brevimyrus niger. NCBI lineage: Eukaryota > Metazoa > Chordata > Actinopteri > Osteoglossiformes > Mormyridae > Brevimyrus > Brevimyrus niger. The sequence continues at coordinate 16,072,661 of JAABNY020000034.1, forward strand.
ATGAGAATTACTCTGTCAGACGTCGTAATCCCAGTGCGCAGCTAAAGACCTCCGGGGATTAACGTGCAGAGGCACCAGGAGAGTGGCGATAATGCTAGTAGCACTCGTGTAATTCCTTTGCTAGTATTTCCCCTTTAATCGAGTAATAAAATGGTGAAGCATACAGGCTCAGCGTCTAGCAGCATGTGTTTTCCCCATTTCCGACGTAGGCGGACCTTTCCCTGGAAAGCGCACCGCACCTGTGCTTTTTAACTTAAAAAACCCCCGAATAACATCATTACGACGGCGGCACAAAGAGTCATAATTTCCCTTCTGTCCTAAGTGGGAACCTCTAAGCCTGCGTTCTGGGAATTTAATTACAATTAATTTTATTGAATTAACGGTGTCTGCTGACAAGCTGTTAGCGGAAACCGGTTGTTTTTATGTTGTCTGCCGTCGGTTTTTAATCACTGCCGGGAAATTCAGTAACATTTTTGTTACATTATGTGCCCTCCACAAAACCCGCATTGTTTTCTGATTTATTTTGTGCTGGTGATGTGTATTCTTATGCTGTACTGGTTATAAGGAAGCAGACTGACCCGAAGGTAGTATACACAGTGAGAGTTATGCATGGAAGCCCGCTGTTTTCGGCTTTGACTGAGTTGCGTTTGAGCACTGGAGTCACGCTGGCACTTCTGGGCTTGGGTTACCCCTTTGACTGACGTAGGCGTCTTCGTGGGGGTCATGGTTCTACATCTGGTAGAAACGCATTCTTCTAGCCACGAGTAGACTTTGATCTAGATATTAAGGCCTTTAATTTGGTACAGGAGCTTCAGACGTCTTAGCCTGGAGCCTGCCTGCTTACAGTCATGAATAAATCAGATTTTGCTCTCCTTGCATTTTTGGAAAGGTTGGGTAAATGGCTTCCAATTTGATTATACGGGATTATATATGCTGACAGGTGCTGTATTACCGGTTTTCTGCCTTATGAAAGCTTTCCATGTTTTGGCTGTCCTGGAATGTGTGTGAATGTTGGGAGCTTCCTTGCGTACTTTTACAAGATTATTTCTGCGGGCGTTCCATAAAATAGTATAAGCCCTTTTCTGAACCAGAGGTGCTCCGAACCTGAAAAGCCGCTCCTTACCTGGCAATATGCGGGATAGGGGTGTTCAGTGTCTCGCGAATGTCTTCGCTTTTGGGCTCTGTAATGCTCACCTGTACTAGCTTTTATGTAGGATTTGCATATATTCTCATGGAATGGTGGCTTGGGGGGAAACATAGGTGTCTCTCTCCTATAGGGTTGGAGGATTGAATCCCGTCTCTTTGTGTGTTTGCCTGTTCTTTCTGTGTTGCATGGGACTCCCCTGTAAAATATTTTTTTTTGTGGAGTGTGTGTATGTCCCCTATGATGGCTTTTCATCCAGGATATGCCCCATCTCTATACTGTCTAAGAAAGTATGAAGTGCCCCCCCCCAAACAATGTCTAGAAGGTGGATATGTTGAAACCTAAGATTACCGTAGTATAGGTGGAATTAATACAGTGGCACTGAGCTTGAAAATAGTGATAATTCCCTGAAACGCCTTGTTGTTCTTGCCTGTGCGCTTTGACGGTTTCTTCTTTTTTTGATTAATGGGATGGAGTGTCTCTCCAAGCAGTGAAGAAACGCAGGCTGGTGCCATCGGCGCCTCTCGTCTGCTCCGGGCTCACTTTCATTATCGGACCGCCGTCCTCTTTGGATCCCGGCGCTTCTGTCGTGTTGTTTTCTTATGGGCAGGTTTCCCTCGCGCCTCAGAGGTCCCGCGTATGCAGCTGCCAGTATGGCTGCGTGAAGGACTACCTTGTGGCTGGGTCTGCAGCTGGTCGCGTCTGCAAGCTTCCCTTAGGAGCGTTGGTCCCTCAGGAAGAGCTTGTGATGTACGGCAAAGCTGTAGCTGGTGAAGAGCTGGTGGCAGTTTCCCATTTCGCGCTAATAGATATTCCTTTGTGTGTAGCTCAATATGCTGACATGAACACCAGCAGCTAAACAATAGCTTTTAAGTGTGAGCTAGATGCCCATTTGCTGCTGTTTTTGCAGGTTGTGCAAATTATTACTATACAGCCCAAGACTAAATATGTTTCAATATTATAAACTATTATGAAACTTTACCATGGCCGCTGTGTGATTTCTCAGTCCTGTTGGTTAACTGGATCTGGTGTCACTGATGGTTGCGAATGGGAGACCATCTTCTCAATAGTGATTGAACAGTCTTGGTTGTTTGATGCATGACTGCTGGACTTCTATGGATTTTTTTCCCCCCCCCAGACAGTGAGACTGATCCTAAGTGTTTTTTCTTTTTTTTTCCCTGTGTGAAGCTCTTCATGAATCTGATTTTTTTTTTTTTTTCTGACTCTGACCTTTTTGGGTTTGAGTGATAAAATGGTTTATAAAAAAAATCACAAAATGAGTCCTTGAAGCATTTATTATTTAAGACTTCATATAAATAATTATTTTTGCGTGATTTATTTTAAAGCGGCCGACAAGGTAAACGCATTATCCTCAGTCATTGCCATATTTTCCAAAAGCAAAGCATTTATTCAGTTATGGTAGATAAGATAAATCTAGACACTTTTTTGAAAGTGTGAATCCAGGTGCCTGTTAGACAGCTCTTTAGATTTTCTGATTGAAATCAGTGAAAGTTTTTAATAATTGATATGATGTAAGGCTTAGATTATTCCACATTGGTAATGATCTCCATGCTGGTTTCAGTGCATGAGAAAATCACGTTAAAAGTACCTTGATATTACACACTGATATTCATGGCTGTTGATCTAAAGATTGCGAACATGTTCAGCGGCATTTACGGTGTGGATGGTAGGGCCCTGTAAATGCCGTACCGTGTCTTGGGGAAGACGCTGCCAAATGGAAATGCTTGGCTGCATTTTATGTTGTACATTTTAAAGCGAAAGTCTGTGATTTAAGTCTTTGAAAGCATCCATTTAGCCTCTGCTGAGGTACTGAATCGGTTGATTGCGATCTTGAATTTTGTAAATGGGTTGACGGTGTGTGTTTAAATGTCTGCGCCGTAACCTGGTTGCAGTAATGTGCGTTTAATAAATATGTAATTGCTGCGATGTCGTTCTGCCATGTTGGGAGGAATCTTGTTTCGCTGCAGCAGAATGGCTTTTGGAAATGCTGAGCAGATGTCGCTCATTAATGGATATCGTTAGTTTTATGTGAATGCCTTCAATGGGGTCCTGATATTGATTTAATGTGAAGTGTGAATGGGGGCCGTTTATCAGTGGGGACGGCGTATGGAACCTGGTAATGAAGAGGGTCCGGACCCTTTCTGCTTGGCGCCGGCAGCTTACTGACGTGGGTAGGAGTTGGGTTATGACTTTCAACAACAGGGCTTGAGGTGTCAGACTCGTTCTGTAAGGCAGCAGGAGATACCTGGCCAGGTTCCCCAGGGCCGGGTTATTCGATTGAAGCCCATTCAGATGTTGTGAGCTGTGGTCCAAAACTACACCTGAAGAACAGCCTATCGAGGCTGTAGCGCATCGGTAAAGAATAACGACAAAAAACGTGAGCCAGCCTCAAGCCTGGTATGTGATTGAGTTTCACTCGTATGGTTCTCTGGCTGAGATATTGGTCCTGTGACTTTAATGGCTATAATGTGGCTGTTTAGTGAAACATGTGCTGAAAGATATTTTTGCTTCTACAGTATGGTGTTGCTTTTATGGCGCCGTGCTTGCATTTAACAGTCTGCCATGTGCCCGGCTGAGCGTGTGGTGAGAACCTTTAATGGTCCCACCATGCCGGGCTGCATTTCATCTGGGGGGAGCTGCTGCTGCTGTGGCGAAAGGCTGCGGCCAGCCAGAACATGCTGAGCCTGTGCGCGTGCCTGTGCGCGTGCCTGTGCGCGTGCCTGTGTTAAAGCCGTTATAAGAATAATTAGCTTTTATGTTTGTGGGAATGTGCGTATTGAAACTACTCATTCCAGATGAGAGG
>JAABNY020000034.1:16076711-16093051 GCA_015164015.2 Brevimyrus niger
CACCCCCGCCAGCTCAAAATAAGATTTACAACTTCCTTTTCTTTTTTTTTGCAAGTTTTAAAATTGTCAAAATTTGCAACTAAATGTCAGTATGACGGTTGATTTTGATTAACCGAAAATACTTCAAAAGAGATCGTACCCACTTAAGTTGACCTTGGTGTGCATTCCGCACTCTGCCTCATGTGTACTTGATTCTCGCTGCCTGAGACCATGCAGTACAGCAGTTCTGATTTGAGGTATGAAGGTAAAGATCACGGCTGATTTCCCACAGTGCGTTGTGTGCTCACTCCGTACCCTTGTTGATGGGCCATGATGCTTACAGCAGTGTGGGATGCTGCCATAGCCATTCTTGGTCGTGTAATTTAACTTGTGGCCTGCGCTGCCTGGGATTGGGTCGCCCCTGTAATCATGACCAGGATAAGCTGTTAGAAGACGGATGAATAGATTTACCTAAACCTTCTGTGGCAAAGGAAGCTTTTAATATTGTAATCATGTATATTTCAGGAGGTGAAAATGATCTTCAACGTACAATATAGAACAGTTTAACCATTTTACAACTCTAAGTTTTGTTTGACTGCAACAGTGATTCTTTTTACTTTTTAAATGGTCGTGTTTGATGTTCTTCTCAGGTCAGTTGGTGCAGGAGCCTTTGGATACGCTAGGAAGGGAGGTCGTCTCGAATTTCCAATCATTCAGTGCTCTGAAGTTTATATTAAGGGATTATTTATGCATTTATTCACTCTCGGCGCAGGAGGACGTCCCTGCAAAGCATTTGAGTCATTTTTTTAAACTGGGAATACCAATAGTTGTAATATGGTATGTCTCTCCCAACAGCCAAAACATTTGGCATTTCATACGTTTTTGAAGGGCAGTCTTTATATAAAGATGCTGTGAGGAGGAGTTCACATGTCAGATCTGCAGATAAAATCTTTTAAGCTTCCTCAGTTACCCTTGACGCTATTTACAAAGCAGGCTGTATTTAAGTGGTTCTGAAATGCATTGTTACATCATTTTGTTTCTGACTTTTTTTTCTCTTGAACTTCTTTCCTCCCCAAAAAGCCTGAGGTGTTTTCTCTTGTGTCGGTTCTTCTGCCGAAAAGACCGTCCGCAAAATCGTCACGCTACGTGACAGCGCCTTATAATGTACCAGCTCCCAAAAAAAAACGCATCTCACATTCGCGTACAGCTGTAACCGCTGCGGAGAATCTCTGCGTTCTTTTGTTATCATTCAAAAAGGAGCAAAATCCTGAAATTGTTACAGAGCTAATTGGCCCCATAGCTCCTGGCACCCCGAGACCAGACATTCAGAGTCTGCCCTAATGCTTTGAGATCTCTCACCATGGAACGGAGATGACAAGGGAAGGGTAAGCTATGAATTCACGCGAGCTTGCGGGCGCCTATGAACATTTCTTACAAGCGCCTTTTTATTCATCTAGGCTTGCATTTGCTTTAGAGCACTTGGGGTAGTAGTTGATATAGGAGGAAGAATTGTGTTAGCATGTTAGCTCCCCACAGAGCATTCTCCGTGGATCCTCTATCCATGGTCCTCCAGGGATTTGTCATGCCCTGGCATTGACCCTGGACCTCTGGCTCTGGCACTGCCCAGCTCACGAAACATGGTTTCCATTCTGCAAGTGACAAAGATAAAGAATACAGACAAGCAGTATGTCATCTTTTGCATGTCTACATCGCCTCTTGCTTTCTTAGGTGACACTTATTTAGAATAACTCTGACACTTTTTTAAGTTATCCTTGCTGAATGTTCACTACAGTCCCGGATCCTGTCTCAGGGCTCATTTAACAAATGCCAGTTTTTAGTTGGCAACTTGACGTAGGGTGAGGGAAGTGTTAGAAAGCTCAAAAACCTGAAGACTAGATCAATGGCATTTAATTTAGAGGGCATCAGACGGAGAAGAAAGCAAGAATAATGTCTTTAAAGGGCAAGGCAGGGTGAGCATATTTATAAAGTACATTTTCGAAAGCTGGCGTCATTCAAAGTGCTTTACATATATAAGTGGAAGTAATAGGAATCACTATCAAAATTAAAAAGTAAAAGGGAAAGACAATGTAATAAAAAAAAATCACTAATATTAATTATGCAGCAGTGTTAATCAAAGGCACTAAATACCTATATGATGTGTGATACAGGGACTCCCTCTAGTAGACAGACTATTGCTGGAAATATTTCAAGAGCATTCAGCATTGTTTTTTGGTGTAGCAAGTGTGCTGCAACGTTTGTGTTCTGCTGTTCGACAACTATTGCCAAATCAAAGCGAAAAGCCCATTGATGATGGGATGGAGAGGACAGCGTGGGTTTGCGTTGACATTCCCTTGGATAAATGGGGGGGGGGGGGGGGGGGGGACACTTTCTTTTGGCTGAGAGGGGGGGAGGGGGGGTGGAGCGGTGGGTGTGCGGGTGGTTGGGTTGGATTATGCTTGGGGAGGGGGGGGGGGTGGGAAAAGAGCCTTTTCTTCTTTTGTACAATATCAACAAGGCGCGTGTTTAGGCTCTGTGCACACCCCAACTGTTAAATCGGCATTTAAATAAAATAGCACTTTTTGATTTGCCCCGTCGCTCTGCTTGGTCGGCTGCCCCAGCTATGAAACTAACTTACAACTTAAATATCCTGCTTGCAAAAATATGCAGCAGCTTTCAGTACATACTTGTGGACAGTGTCAACAAAACAATTATTAAACATTAGGCGATGTCATCGTTGTGGGTTATAATATTGGAGTAGCCACGGTAGTACTGGGAAAAAAATACTATACCAAGGGAAATTGTGTATAAAATGAAATCATTGTTATGGAAGTTTTGTACCTGATTGTTGGCAAAATGTATTGATTCCATTTGGACGACGGTGATGTTGGTTCAGAAACTACAAATCCCATCAATTATCTTATTGTCAACCTCTTGTTTTCTGATCTGGATGGGGGAATCTTTTTCAATACTGGGACTTGAGTGTTGATGTGTTTTGTTTTGTTTTTTTTTTGTTAGTCTTTGTCTCTGCTGGTTGTAAACTGAGACTTCAGGGTTATTCATCCAGAAAAAGATGTAGTGTAATCTCTGCTCAACATCACCGTTATGTACCTTCTTCAAATATTTGCAACACTATTCCTCATAAAGATAAGCTGCGTTTACTGGTGGGATTGTGGTACCAAGATGTTACATGGCAGGCAGATTTAGTATTAAGGATGCATCATTTATCAAAAATTTATGAAAATTAAATAAAAAAATACTGTGAAGTCCCCTTAGTAGTAGTAGTAGGAGTAGTGTTTATTCATGTTTTAACACTGTACGAAAGGCACTTTTTGCTTTTTAAATTTTAATCGCAACAAATGTCTGGAAACTGTAGACCATTTTGGCAGAAAAAATGTTTTTACAGTTTAAGTTGCAGAATTGTTTTTTCTTGTTCAAACACACCATTATTACTTGGGTACTCCTACTGACGTGTATGTCGCTAAAACGTCCCAAATGTCTCTCTCTCTCTGGCTTAGGGATCCATTCGTGCTGCTTTCTCCACACCAGCTGCCCCCATTCTTCAGCTCCAACCTGACCATCACTTACTTGTGAAGCTTTAAATGCTGGGTGCCCCCCCCGTCCCCCGTCCCGGGTCCTGGGTGTCACGGCCTCCGGTCTTTAACAGAATGTTTGTTTATGGCCCTTTTGGCTCCGTGGTGTGAATGTGTCCGTAGGGGCTTCTGTCTGCCCTCGCCATGCTCTATTTTAAAAACATCCCCCCCCCCCCGGTCTCTAGGCTTGGTCTGGCTTCCCGCACGCTGGGGGATGGGTGCCATCGTGGGGGCCATGGCTGCTTGCTGCAGAATGCTGTAAAATTGGAGGCGAAGTTGTGCTTTTATTTTCGGCCCCGTCCTGTCCCTCCTGCATATTGGGCAATAACGGGAACATCCCCCCCCCCCTCCTCCCCCCAATTCGGTTGCTGTTTCCATTGGCTTTGCTGGTTCCCTGTGTCTCTTTTGTGCTGACTTGCATCGTGACCCTTACCAGAATAGGTGGTTTGAAGACGGATTGATGGACTTGTTTATACTTGCTTGTAAATTGAATCAGGTGTTGAGGGATAGAAGCAGGTGCCTTTCCAGTCTTGGCAGATGCACTGTTTTCTATATTTGTGTGTTTCTCCATCTTGAAATGCTCACTTTGCTCTATTTACCTGGTCAGACTGACTCTGTTTTCCTGTCCCTGTGGGAGATTCTGACGCGGGAGCAGAACGGTGCCTCGACTGTGGAATTTGTATTATTTTGAGAAGAGTAATACTGGCATCCCTTATTTAAATGCGTGTTTTCCTCTTGATTTCATTAGGCGTGAGGTGTATCTGAAGGCAGAGAGGCCGACGTAGCGTTTGCGTCCCCGAGGCCCCTAGGCTCATTCTGCTTATTCCAATGGTAGCGGAATAAGTGGCATGTTGCTCTGCTGTGTGCCCGCCTGACGGCACGGGCTCGCCCTTTCCCACGTTTAGTCCTCCATGGAGTTCGTCCCCCGTCCTTCTGCCTGGCCTCTGAACCGTGGTCTTCGCTGGCGAACTCCATCTGCAAGCACAGGGACAGCCCCACTGCAGATGTAAGCTGCCAGTCGTACATGCTTTTCTGTAACGTAATAGCAGCCCTACAGTTAGTGCTGCTAAAAGATGTAATTATATCCAGTTTAGGAGTCCCACGTGTGCAGGGCCTCCGATGACCATATCAGTGTTACAGTCCAAAGCTGCTCTACTTAAAAACCTTTTATAGCGTCGAGCTTTTCTGTGCTGCGGCCTGTGTGTTGTGGTCTGGTTTGTTTTGGGGGGGTGACGGTTTATATTGCCTGTAAACCCCCCTGGTGATGGGTGAAGGTGCTGTCAGACGTCTGCGTTTGGACAGGCTTGCGGACCGGGGCCTTTCTCGGGGATGTTGTCAGGGTTCCCTCATTGGGGTTCGGTGACACCCCGGCCCGGCTAGCCGTTAGGGCGCGTCGGACGTGACGCTCTCCGAGAAGCTGGGGGCGTCTAAGCCTCACCTGTGCCTCGGCTGAAGAACCAGCTGCTTGTTTGGTCGGCTTTAACTCCAGAACTCCTGTGCAACTTGGAGAATTATTGCATATCGATGATAAATTCGCCCGACACCGCAAGTGTATTTAATAGCTTGTGTTGTTCCGTGGGCCTGTGGTCGCCGCCACATCCCTCTTAGCCCGTGGTCTCTTCCTGTGCATTTAGCCTGATGTTATGTCCGGATTTACACTCGCTGTGTAGTTTTCTTTCCAACTCTTTGAGATGCCCGTATAGCTAGAGCAGGGAGCATGTTGAGCAGGGTGCATGTGCGAGGTGACCGGGCGGAGTGAAAATGCAAGCGAAGTGCCCCCTCCCTCTGCGGATCACCTGTGGTACTGCGTGCTGTGTGCAGTGCTGCAGTCGTGAGCCGCCCCCCATTGATCCGGGCCCCCCATTGATCCGGGCCCTCCATTGTGTGGCCTGTGCTGGGGCCAGACTTCTTTCTCAGCCAGGCACAGTTATTACCCCCAGCTGGGGCGCGTTTTTTCAAATTAACCCCCCCCCCCCCCCTTTTTTTAGTCCCAGTCTATTGGCTGTAATTTAAAAGAGATGGATTGTGAGTTGATGAGTACTACAGTAATATGTTGGTAATTTATCAGGCTTATGTTCCTGGCAGGCTTGGGGGGGGTAATGAAAGTACCTCCTCATAGCAAAAGAAGACGTCCTCCAGATGCAGGATATTGTTTTACCTTAATTAGAATTAGCGTTCATGCTTTTTTTTATGTACACTTCTCAGCCATGATCACCTCATACCCAAGATTGTCTGTGACAGCTTTGCTGGAGTAGGCCTACCCAACATGCCGCTGTGTGCCGTGGGCTGTGATTGGCCCTGTGTGACTAAAAGTGACTCTATTCTATTCTATTCTATTCTATTCTATTCTATTCTATTCTATTCTATTCTATTCTATTCTATTCTATTCTAATGACTGAGGATCATTAAGAACTGTAGACTATAATCATAAGATTAAACAGAAAATATATAGTCGACCATAACATGCATTGTAGTACAACTTTGTCCGCCATTCACTTTAAACTTCTGGCCATCTTACTATAACGACCATTTTGCTTGTCAGATCTTGGCAATTTTTTGCTCAAATTAATGTGTTTTTTTTTTTTTTTTTGTCAAGAAAACGGATGTCCTTGTGTTTTATGTTTATTGAGCAGATGAATGGAAGAAACTGCTGTAACTTTTATGGGATGTTATGTGTATTGTCTGCCTGTTTTTATTATGGTGGAGAATAATTGTGATGGGTGTGATTGTGGCTGTAATATGTTTTATGGTTTTGGTGTGATTGTGTGTAATACATAAACAGCTTTCGGAAATGCGGTACCTTTTCAGCATCAGTGCATCACTACTGCAGAATGGACTTCAGTGATGCATCCGTTTTGAGCTGAGTGGGCCGTGCTACGAATGGACGTGTTCGCATGGGATCGTCGTCTTTCGCAGCGGTGCCCCCCCCGCCCCCTCCTCACCCATGTGCCCTTCTTCGCTCGGCGCTCCTTTACAGGCCTTCTGGCGCTCTCTTCTCCCGCAAAGCCACCTTGGTGCTCAGAAGGGGTTCTTCAGCGCTCGTCATGCGCGTCTCGCTTGGCTTCTGAAGGTCCGCCTCATTTCCTATTCATGTTGTGCTGTGTGTGTAAAACGCTATAATTATTGGAAATTTTCCCCGCTCATATACAAACACACCACTCCGGTTTGAGTATTCTGGTCGGGCCGAAGCCTTCAAATAAAGAATTAAGAATCTTTTTTTTTTCTTCCTGCCTTTTTAAACCTGGAACCGAAGCCTGGACTCATACCGGCTGCATAAGGCAATGAGGGCGCCCGGGAGAGAGAGAGAGAGGCCTGAGAGCTCGGCCTTTCCTGAGGCGTCCTCGGGTTCGACGGCTCGCTGCTCACCCCCATACACGCTAGAGGAGCATCCCTGCCTTCTGGCTGTCAGCCGTCAGCCCGGCTGGACCCTGCTGTGAGCCTCCTCAGTGTGACATCAGTCAGGCTGTGCGGATGAAGTGCAGGCATTGTTCCCTCTCCTGGTTCTTGAGATGGCTCTGTGGGAGTGCAAGTCAAAGCATGCGGAGATGTCTTGAAATATGACATTTGTTCAGGGTAGCATGTGTCTGCTAAATTACTGGGCGACTCCCTCGGGCTTGAGAGGTTGTACTAAACTGAGTAGGTGTGATGTTGGTGGTCAGACGGTGTCGGTGGCAGAGCAGTGATGCGGGTTTGTTGCTGTTGGATGCTGTTCCTTCTTTAAGCCATGAGGTTTGGGGCAGTTGTGCAGCTCTTGCTGGCTCCTGCTTTTATGGGCAGGAAGTCGCACTGTGTACCCCCCCCCCCCTTGCTCCACCCCACCCCATTTCTCCCCCTCCAACACAAAGGATGATTTGTCAGACCTCTCAGAGGGTGCCGTGTACTACGACTGTCCTCACCGGATGCGTCACGCCATTTGTGTCTTGAGCTCTTCATTAGATTGGCTGCACTCTGACGCCTCTCAAATGCTGAAGGGTCTCTGCTCTGAAAGCACTCGGTATGAACGCGGGTCTGTCAAGCAGAACCCCCACCTTCTGCCTGATAGCGTTCTGAAGAAGGGCAGCAGTAGACTGTTTGTTCTCCCTAAATATGTAAACAAAGAGCAGCTACTCTGGGTTCCTTTCATAAATTCCTACAATGTCCGCATTCTGGTCAGAGGCTCATTCGCCGCTGTCGGGGTGGAGAGGGACCCAGTGGCGGGCCTTTTTTCGTCGGGGTGGAGAGGGACCCGGTGGCGGGCCTTTTTTTCGTCTCTGTGGCGAGGGACCCGGTGGCGGGCCTCTTTTCGTCGGGGTGGAGAGGGACCCGGCGGCGGGCCTCTTTTCGTCGGGGTGGAGAGGGACCCGGCGGCGGGCCTCTTTTCGTCGGGGTGGACAGGGACCCGGCGGCGGGCCTCTTCGTCGGGGTGGAGAGGAATCTGGTGGCGGGCCTCTTTTTGTCTGGGTGGAGAGGGAGGAACCTACTGCCAAGTCAAATGGATTAAATGACTTCATGAAAAAGTAGTGTTCCTACCATGTTCATGTGGAAGCATTGCTATTAAATATTAGTACAAGTCAATGGAGAACAATGGCTTAAATGGTTTGGGAGCAGAATGCCAGTTCATTTTATGGAGTCTGAGGAGAAGTAAGATTACGGGTGGGGAGGGGGGGCAGGTTGATAAATTAGGTGACACGAAACAGTTCTCACCTGAGAGATGAGTTTGTTTGTCTAATTGAATCTCAAAGCCTGTCTGGAAAATGGCTTTTCTTTCAAGTATCTCTTCTGGTATTATAGGTTTAATTTGCACTTATGAGGATTTTAATCAAGTTGTTTGTGGGTTTGGGACTGGAATGGGACCTGTGTGTTTTTCAAACCGTGGGCAGGATTAAGAAACACTTTGTGACAAGCTGACAGTGCATGGGACCCCCCCTCCCACCCCCGCAGTGCTGGATTTTTCTAAGGAATATTATTCTTTCTGGCATCTTTATTCTCCACACAGCGATCTTAAGATGCCCAGCGTTCTCCACACAGTAAAAGCAACTAAAAGATTAACGCTTAGGGAATGACTCTGAATTTCAATCAGTGTGTCTGTCAGTATTGCTGCATTTTACACTCAAATTCTGTTTCTCATCATTTTTCTCCTGTCGTACTCAAGCTGGTTTTAAGGTGGTGATGCTGGAGATGGGGGGGCATGGTCACTGATCTAGCCTAGAAGGGACATGGTTGTACCTCCAGTGTATCTCCTAACACAGCGTACTAAACAAACTGCACCCCGCAGTGCATTTCTCTGTTTGACTGAACCGTGCGAAGACGGAGTTCAACCCTTCTTGTAATGTAATGTCAAAAATGGCTCTGAAGTTGGTCTTTGGCCCTGGCGATTCTTGGATTGAAGCAGGACTGATATCTTCACATATGGTCCCACATTGCTATAGTTTGCCAGTTTGATGGTGATGGGGAACCAAACCTTCATGTCGCATCATGTTCTGATTCGACAGTGGTGGTTGTGGTCTGGTAAGCTGGTCTGTCTAATCCATGTTCATCACGCATACTGGTACTTGCTAACCAAATATTGTTGATTTGAAATGCTTTTTTTGTTTTAAGTATGGGCTTGGCTGTATTTGTGTTAAACACCAGTTTCACAAATCACTGCTTTTGTTCCGCTGTCGTCGTTTTGAGTGCGAGAGCCGTCCAACAAAAAGGCTATTTGGTTCTTGATAAAGTACAGACGGCAGGTCGCGCATGGGTTGACATTGTGTCTGTATGAGGAAGCGTAAAAAGGCGATTGTTTGGATTATATTGTTGAGGGCGTCATCCGTTTACCTGGAGCATGTAGAGCGTATGTGAGTGTGAGGCGTTTTCGGTCCGTTGTCCACGGTCACCCTGCCCTTGGACCCGAAGGCTGCAGAAGCCCAGCACGCCTGTGATAGGTTCAGGCCTCTAAAACTATCTGTCGCATTAGGCTGGTGGCAAGGAGCCCTGTACTTCTGGGGTCAATGTCCATTGGAGTTGCTCATCGTATGAGGGTGGCTGGGGCCTGTGTGCTTGTTGGTTATCTGTGACCTTTTCAGCAGAGGCAGTGAAATAGCAGGACCTTCGCAAGAGTGTGTAAATGCCTGTGGCCCAACTTGGGCCGGCGCGGTGACTTGCTGGTACTGACTTCCAGTCCTGTGAATGTGTTCAGTGCCCTAAGGAGCTGGCAGTAGCACAAGGAAGACGAAATGACCAGACTGCCTGTGGCAAATGTGGGTAGAAACTGAATTAGTGGCGTAAACAAGGGGTTGTGTTGCAGTGGAGGGGATGCTGGCCTGGGTCATTGCTGACGGCGTGGACAGAGATGGCCGGCTGGGCGGGAATGGAAAGGGGCTTTGACGGTATTCATGTGCCCCACTGCCTCTGTCACGCAGCCGCCTTGCTGAGTAACGTTGGGTTCTGTAAAACACGTCCATGGCGTCCAGCTAACTGGCAACTCAAATCTTGAAGTTTCTCGTATGCAGCATTAGGTCGTGTGGAAGTTGCTCTTTCGGGGTCTATTATTTCTCTCCTCCCATTTGCAGTCGTTGGCCTTCTGTGCATAAACTGGGCGAGAACCAGCACAGATGTTCACTGAAGGAGCGTCAATAAGCTTCATTGAGGCACTTGGAGTCGGTGAGAAATGAACCCGAATTGTTCTGGTTCTGAAGGACCTCTGAATGCTTGTCAGTGAGGCTTATGGGTTGAGTCACCATATGACATAGATCTTTGTTCAAAAGAAATTGTAAAAAAGGAAATGTTTATGTCCCAATTAATTGCACAGTAGGCTAATTAGCAGCCGCCGTGTTCTTTTTCCTGCCATTTAAATTGCTTAGCGGGTCATAGCGTGGACTCTAATAGTTTCTTATCAGTCATGGTAACAGACTGGCTGTGAACTTTCTGCAGTTCCTAGCGAAGCTCTAAATGTGTTGGCTGGGCTGTTAGTACTGTGGAAGCGGTGACAGTGTGACCTGAATGACGTCACTAATAATGAGACGGAGAAATGCTGCATTTCGAATTGGTTTGATGCTTGTGTGTGTGATCTTTAAATGAAACATGGCTGCAACGCTGTGTGTTGGTACTTTGGCGTTCCATGCCGGTGTTTGATGAAGTATGAGTGGTAATGCTACAAATGCCAGTGTTTCCAGTGTTTCCAGTGTGCTGATTTCCAACTTTGACATTGAAAATGAGTTCCAGTTTTCAGTGGCCAGTTCAGACAAGGAACTGGATTCGTGGAATACTTGTCTTACCTGTGGCAAGCCTCTGTTCAGTCGAAAAGTAAGGTGTGCACTTCGCGTGAAGCGGAGACTTTGGTAATTAACATTTCGACACGGCAGATTCGATTGTTCGCCTTAAGGCGAGACGGTCAAGAGTATGACGTGTTTCTGATGAACAAATCCATTCCTCTAAAGAATGTATCATACTGCCAAGTAATGCTAGTCTGTCAGTAAATGCAAAAGGAAATTCATAGCAGACAGTGCAAAATCAAGATGTTACACAGAAGTTTATCACACGTAATGATCAGTCCTTCTCCGTTATAAATACAAAAGATGTATACAGCTACAAATAGAGTGGTTTTGCACTGTTGTATTGCCAGAGCTCGTTTCTTAACACAAACAAAGAAACAAACAAACATTTATTTTTGTATAGCGCATTATCACAACATTACATCATCTCAAAGCGCTTTACAGCATCCCCACCCAAAACCCCCAGTGAGTAAGCCATAGGCGACAGTGGCAAGGAAAAACTCCCTAGAAGGAAGAAACCTTGGGAGGGACCAGACTCAGAGGGGGAGCCCATCCTGGAGGGGCCGGCAGGGAGACACGAGCGGGGAGCAGGGGGCCGATGACAAGCCGGTGCCGACGCTCCCCCCAGTCACCAGGCAACCAGAAGGCAGGGAGGGGGTCAAACAAGGAAGATGACGCAGGCAGAACGGCGAGCTGGATGCATGGATGTCTGTGGTAGAGGCAAAAAATTTAATTCTTTTGGAATGTAATAAATTTTAAAACATTAATCTGAGCTTAATATCCCTTTAAACTTACTTTAACAAAGACCCTCCCAAACAATCGGTATCTGTGTCTGTTTTGGGAATTGGCTGTCTATCAGTCAGAAATTTCCATGTCGGTGCGTTGCTTGTGATTTCTGTGCCCTGTGACTAGCTGAATTCTAAGATACGGTGACTGGATGCAGCCATCTTTGTTTTCCCATGAACAGCCTTTGCATCACAACATGTGTCCAACATCATCATCAAGTGGGTTTGTGTAAATAAAGGACACATTTTTTTTCCAGTCTGCAGTAGAGGTTCTGCTAGTGAATGTCTGAGCTGCTCTTTGCTCTCTGTCTGGTTTGCTGTGTCTCCCTGGATTCTGACTTCCAGGTTCCTCTTGTTGCCGCACCCTTGGCAGGTGAGCCTGAAGAGGAACAGCTAGACTTTCTGGATTTTCTGTCTTGCTTTCAGAGGAGCAGCGTAAACATCTCAGTCATCACAGTTACCGATTTAATCCAAAGAGTCCAGTTATCGGGAATGATGATCAGTGTGGATTTTGTCAGCTTCTGGATGTCTGAGGATTATCTGCAGTGTGCTCCTATTCCCCCGACCTGAGCATTGTCTAGGGCTAAAACAGCCCTGTTTTGCAGGTATACCTAGTTGTCTTTCATTAAGATTTTTCTTTCCAGAGCTTCATTACGGAGTCTGGGGTTATAAATGGTGATTCTGCCCTGTAATCATTTAGCCTTGTTGGTAACTTGAAGATTGACTATTCTTGTAAGTAGGTTTTGTCAGTATGTAGTAGGGTGAGTTCTGGCCTTTCTCATCACCTCCTTCATCGGTGCTGCTTTTCACAGTGGATTTTTCTCCACGTGTTTTGCACCAAGCCTGTGACGCTTGTCTTCCTGTCACCTTTTCGTAACAAGGAAGCGCATTGTTCATATAATGATTCGTACTACATACATAGACATAAACATTCATACTACCGTATCACATATTGCGTATGATCTACTGCGACTACTTTATAAATGCAACTTTTTGTGCAGCAGTTGGAACAGCTTTGAATCTTTTCCTGCAGGCGGTTTCCCACCTCCCTCGGTCTGATCTCAGGTTCAGGGTCTTTGGAACCGGCCGCATGCGTTGCATGGTCACACGGAGCAGTATTCAAAACAATCTCTTCTTGCCCAAGGCCTAATACGTAACAGACCCACTACGCCTCCCCTCCCAGGCCTACCAATGTCCAATTTCCTTTCCACATTCTGTGTGTCATTATTGATGTTCGTATATCTGGCCGAAATAGTGGACAGTTTGCTTCCTTACTGGCAGGTAACCTTGGTGCAAACTGGGGAAAATGTAGTAATGATCATGAACAATATGAGAAACCCCCCCCCCCTCCCCTCCCCAAAGTCCCCCGGATTGCTTTGCATCTGCATGGCCGCTTCCCACTTGCTGTGATCTGGCGCTGGATTCCCGTGACGTGCTGCACTTCTCAGCATGAGAATGAATGGCCGCAGTAAATCGACTACGGTCTGGAGTTTGTGCTCTCGCCATACTTAGCTAATTACCCCCCACCCCCCTGCTCAGGCGGGGCTCACCAGTCATATCTGCTGACATGCCGATGTCTTAACTTAAAGGGAAAGACCCGCTCTGAGAAACGTACGTCTTGCAGTCAGTGCTGCAGCCGCACCGAAGCTGAAACTCTGTCCAATACCAACAACCAATATGTTTGTTTCTATTGCTGGTATCAGTACTGATAACTGGTGAACCAATCATATATATATATGATATATAATCTATAAAATCATCTCATAGGTTGGATGTTTTGAGACATTATGTGACAAGACGAGGGCAAAAAAAGCAGCTTATAATAGCAGACAAGCTAGTTAAGTTTCACATTTCTTGCGTTTGGAAATGAGTCATTTGTTAAAAACCAGTGGCCTGTCTTTCTTGCTTAGGCGGCTAACTTGTCACATTTAGACCGGCTATCTTAAATCTAATGAATGAAGATGAAGTCCATTTAAACTGGAGTACCTTAAATCCGACGCGTTGCCCGGCTAAGCGACACATCCTGCTTCGTGACCGAGGTCCCGGGAGTTTGCCCTTTCAGTAACAATCATATTGGGGCTGCACTGATGTGGAAATTCATATTTTACCCAGAATCATGCGGCCCTAATGGGAGGTGTGCGGTTCTGATGGACATGTCTGACATCCAGGGTAGATGCTAGTTAAATGACTTCATCGCGTTTTTTCATTGGTCAGATGTGAAGAAGTGATGTTATGGCAGCAGCGTTTTTAATACCGTGCAACAAAATGTAGTGTGAGAGGCTTGTGTGTTTGTGTGCTTGTGCACATATCTCTCTCTAAGCATGTGTTTCAGGTTCCCTTTATCTGTCTTCAGATTTGCTGGCCCATTTTTAATAGGTTTATAGAGCCGAATTGTCAACTACCTTGTGAATTTAATTACTTTTTAAATTGCGAAAGCGGCAGTGTCTTTGTGGGACCTCACTGAATAGTGTTACTGAAATTTGTTGTTTTCTTTGCATGCCTCTAATTTGTATTTTACAGTTTTTGTAACTTAATAGCTGCTGCTATCCTGCTGGGAGTATATGCGTGTATGTGTAATATATATATAAAATTTTGTGTTTTAACGTTACGGCAGTACCAATATGTTATCCAGTATATTGTGCATCTCTACTTGGCGTGATTGTTAGTTGAAGCGGACGCAAACATCGTGACCCTGTTTTAAGAGCCGTGCACATTTACGTGAAGTGAAAAGTGCCGGAACCTTAAGTTGCTGTGTGTTAAGACCTCCAATTTAACCCCAGTGCTGGGTTTGGGACTTTAAAAAAAAAAAAAAACCCGGCTTGGTTACAGTTAGTGTGGCAGGGCAGGCTATAAAGCACAAAAGTAATGTTTCGGAGTTGAGCACGCTGAGCTATAATCCAGTGGAGTACCAGAGGCAACAGCACGGCTTAAATTTCATTAATAAAGCGGTGGCATCCTGTACTGTGGCTGCATTGAGACGGCACAGGGGTGTGTAAAACGTGCAACAGTCGTGTTGTCTGTGAGGGCAAATTTCAAATGGGATGTTTGTGAAGAGTTTTTCGTTCATTCTAATCGATATGACAGCATCGTGGTACTAGGTTGATAACCTCAAGGACTGTACCTGAGAAGCAGCCCTGGATTATCCTGCGCAGCCGTTCCCAATGCTCCTGTGAGTGACTCTGGGAGGCATCTCTGTTCCAGTCTTGATCTGCTTTAGTTGGTTACGCTGCTCAGCAACTGTAAAACTGTAACTGTGAAAGCCCCACTTCGATTAGGGGAAAGCGGAAAGGGGGAGTTTAACACAAGTTGCCTGTCGGATTTCCGGTCCTGTATCACAAACTTCCTCTTTCCACACTTGGCATTGCCCTAAGAGTGGGAATCAGAAACGCTTTTGCAGCCTCATTTGATTTATTTAAAAATGTGTTGTGAACTTCAGGTTCTGGCAGAGGGATGAAAGGCAGTTAGCATTTGTTCCATGAGTTTGCGTCCCATTTATTTTACAGCCAGATTCAGACTCATTACCTTTCTGCAGTAATTACCTTCATGTTAAATTCCCATTGGTTAACTGATAATTTTGTGTAGAGATGCACCGACTGTTTCGGCCAGCTGTAGGTATCGGGTGATACAGCAACAATGGCGGCCATCAGCCGCCGGTTAATAACGAGCCAGTATTTACCGTGACGATTCCCTTTAAAAGGGCGTGACCCACAATGCTTTGCACGCGCATGTACCAATTTATTAGAAGAATGTCTGCGGTGTAGAATTATTTTAATCTTAGCAAAAAGGACCTTAGAAGTTCATTTGCCAAACATTGCTCTGCTGAAATTGCACAAGGAGGATCTACTAATAGATTTCGACACAACGAATCTGACTTCTCACTAGGGCTGCACAATTAATAGTAAAGGAAAAAAAAAAAAACACACAATCCAGTTCGCACCTCTATGTGATCTCATCTCTAAATTACAACGTTTCTTCTGCCTTGTCAGCTGGATCAAAACAAGCCCTGTTCCCCCCCCCCCCCAGTGTCTCATTCTGCATCCTCTTTAAAGGCTTTTCCTCTGCACCAGGCATCGTATTTTTGGTACTTCAAGGTATTGGGTTTTCCACTGGTGTACAATCTGGTACTGGCACTGAAGGACAACAAAAAGTGAGGTGTGGTATTTTGTGTTGACTTCTAAAAATTGCTGTAGAGTGTTACGGGGCCGGCCAGTGTGTGATATTAATACCAGCATTGCATTTGCACATGCAGTTACGTCGCCAGTCAGCTACATTAAGATCAGGCCTTAAAATCGGTACGGACATTATGGCGTTGGGAGTTTAGGTTTCGCTATAAGATTTTTACTTCTTTATAGGAAAAAAAGCAGGTTTTTGCCATTTTAATTTACCTTTTCAAGATTATCTAGCACGTGTTTAAAAACGTTTAAAGTTACCCTCTGGTGCTTTTGCACGAGCGCTGTACGAGTTCCCTGAGTCGATCCTAATCATTTTTATGCTTGCTGTTTAAATCACCCCTGGATGGGTTTGTGAGAAATTTATGTTGAACTTCTTTTCTGATTTATAGATACCCCAACATTTATTACAGCAAAATCACATTGCAATACTTTTCCAATAATGTGGCTTTCCTAGTATATTATACAAAAATATGTTTTCTTTCTATGCTGTCCTGATTTCTAGTTTTTCCGACGAGACTGCAGTTAAAGCTTGGGTCACTTGTCCATGCATCCATTACCTCTCTCTCTCTCTCTCTCTCTCTC
>JAABNY020000034.1:16129481-16143551 GCA_015164015.2 Brevimyrus niger
TATATGTGTGTGCGCATATTATTTTGTCTTTAGCAGAGTGATGAATCTGGACCGGGCATTTCTTAAATATTACATGTAAGATTGAACATTTTGGTTTACTTTTGGATATTTCTCTCAATCTTAATGTCAGCTTGACAGATTTTCGCTTTCCCAGCTGTTTACTCCAAACTATTCATAATTCTTGATAAAATTTTCAGTTTAGAAAGTTGTGATGCAGAAAATTAGATTCTTTATGGGGTGAGTGATGAAAGAAAAAGCAAAGAATAGCTTAAAGTGGTCTCTCCTCAACCTCTAGTGGATCGATAAGGAATTGCAGTGACGGCAGCGGTTTCTAATCATTCTACTGTATAGGATGAACGCAAAAGAAAATCCACAAAATCGATTCACAGGCTTAACTTTATAAAAACACGATTAGTAGAATGGTTTGCTGTTTAGTAACAAGTATTTTGTTTGCAAGTACCTACCCAAGTGGAGCAGGTATTGTCTGATATGGCTGGTTGTGCTGAAACTATGGTGTGTGTGTGTGTGTGTGTGTGTGTGTGTGTGTGGTCCCAGCAGCCCTTTTGAAATCACGGCCGTATGATTTCCTTTCCTACTGAGGCTACAGTCCACATCTGCTTCAGGTCCTTTTCTGCATTTGTAGTCAAGGTTGTAATTGTGGAATTTGACATACTAAATTATCCATAAGACCCAAAGCTTACCAAAGGGTGGGTGTTACTGTGCAAAAGAAGAATATGAACAGGGATGGATGTAACTATGCAAGTACGCATTCAGCTTTAAAAATGGTTTGTGCGACAATTGATTGTGAAGCGCAAATGCATACTTTTAGTATATAAAGATTAAAATGCATTCTTTTGTTTTCATATCAAATGCACATAATATAAGTGTGCATTTACACTGTTGCCACAATCAATTGTCTCATGCATGGTTTTTAAGTGAATGTGTACATGTGCATCAGTTATGTCCGTCCCTGAATATATGAAGGACTTTAATATTGAAAGTACAGTTGGAAGGTAAAATAGTGATGGAGGAATAGGTTTTTTCTATGATGTTGTGGTACTTGTACAGTTAAGACTAAATGATTTTCTTTGCATATTAGATAATGTACATTCAAATTTTTTTTTGAAAAACACAGAAGCGTGAAGATTAATTTTTTTTAATACTTTGTATATAAAATATGTAGTTCATATGAAACAGACATGTAGGAATTTGATATGTCTATTGTATTTTTGAGTCCTTTTCCGCCATCCAATCACATTCATTCTTACAGTTGCATTGTTTCCTTAACTGTAATTGGTCTTCCTTGCTTTTTATTTTTTTAAGCTCTAGAGGTGTCAGTCAGTGGTCAGGTCATCTTCACTTTCACTCTGGACAGCATGTCAGCAGAAGCCGCTCGGCAGTGATGGAAAGTCGTGTCGTCTTCAGTAGTCAATGTGCTTTTCCTGTTCTGCTGGCCCCGTTGTGCTCACAAGCTTTCCGACTGTCTGCTGAGTGGTTCTTCAGGCAGAGCTCTGGGAGAGACCTGAGCAGCGACGGGTCGTCGAGCAGATGGTGAGGAGGATGGGGACAGAGAGGGATGTCTTGGCTGTTTGAGTGTATTTGACTGTGCCGGCTGCCTCTTGGAAGCCTTCAGCAGCTTCATGGCGATCGTACAGACAGGAGCCAGAGTAGAGTCACCGGGTGGAAGCTGACGTAAGCCTTCCCTGTGGTCCGCTGCCTCAAGCCTTCCCTGTGGTCCGCTGCCTCAAGCCTTCCCTGTGGTCGGTGCCTCAAGCCTTCCCTGTGGTCCGCTGCCTCAAGCCTTCCCTGTGGTCCGCTGCCTCAAGCCTTCCCTGTGGTCGGTGCCTCAGTCTGTACTCCATGTATTTGTCAGGCACCTGACAGTCAGGCAGGGTTGGGAGCGTCAGTGAAGACCCACCCGTCGCACCATGCAGAGGTCACTCCTCGCAGCATTGCTTCACACTGATGACGCCCAGCAGGCTGATGCTGATGGACATTTGTATGTTGAAGGCTCTGCCTATCACCCTGGCCAGGCCCGGGCCCATTGTCCGGAGGTTCCCGGTAATGCAGCACACGTTGGGCGGGCGGGCGAGCAGGCAACAGCGCCGCAGCCTCCGCGGTGTTAATGAGAAACGCACGCAAAGGGGTTTTCTTAGCCCGGATGTGCAGGAACACCCAGGCAAGACCCAGCAGAAAGAAAATGGAATACAAGATGGTCTGGGAGATGCTGCGGGTGTCGTCGGAGATGCAGGTCGTGTTGTGGGTCTGCTGTGGAAAAGGTCTCCTTAGTCATTTTGGGCTTTGCGTTGGCTGCTGTGTAGAAATAAATTTGTGGGTCTGAAATGTTGAGACTGGCTGTTGTCTGTACTGTGCATAGCCACAAAAAAATATATATTTATATGCATACCTCATATATTTTGGAGACTTGTATAAATGCTTCTGTGGTAATGATTTTCTGGACATTGTTGTAGACAAAAGTGGAGAATTTACATGAATGCACAAATGAAAGGCTGCTGTGTGATGATTTGATTCACTCATTCCTTTATTCAATGGAACCTTTTATTTATTTCTCAGTATGTTACGATCAAATTAGGATCTTTTGCTTGATGTCTAACTTGCCTTCTTTGTTTGGGTGTAAGCTCCTGCTTTTTATAAGGTTTATATTTCTTGATGTATAGGAAGCCATGTAGGTTAGGACTTCCAGGTGACCAGAAGGTTGCTGGTTCACATCCCAGCCAAGTGATGCGGTCTTCAAGCCTTTGAGCATGGCCCACATCCCCAGTCGCTTCAGGGGCACTGAATGCAGACTGTCCCTGTGCTGTAACCCCCAAAACTTGCTTTCACCGGTCTATGTCTGTGTGTGTCTGTCTATCTTGGGCATCTGTCCTCTCTGTGAGTGCGGCCATAACTTTCACAGATCTACTGCACAGTTACCCCCAGTCGAACGGGAAACGAGAGGCGGACGGAGGGCTGCTGACCGCGTCTCTTGACCACAGACTTCACTGTGTGGAGCTTAGCTGTGCTTATTGGCTTTTCGACCCAAACTGAAAGTTGAATGTTTCTGCTTGAACATTGTTGAAATGGCGTCTGTGTGTGTGCACGTTTTTAAGTAGTTGCCCATCTGAGTTTTGATCTCACATTTTTTTTTATTTTTATTATTTTTTTTTTTATAGCCGCACTGTGTGTTGTTGGCGTCTAAGGAGAACTCTGCTCCAGTGAAGCTGGGAGGGTTTGGGGTGGCCATACAACTGGGGGAGTCTGGTCTAGTGGCAGGAGGTAAGTAGTGCAGCCTCTCAGAGCAGGAGTCTCACTCCCTCTAATGTACAATAGCTAAAAATGAACCACTACGGAAGCTTTTGTGTTCTTATGCTTACAATGTAGTCATTTTTAAAATGCAATGACTAAATCACTCTGCAGTAATGAAAATATTCAGCCAGAATCGTAGGTTTCTGTTATCATTGTAGAATGCTGTGGCGGTTTACCTGGGAATCTCTGAACGTTCTGCAATGCTGAACAAACCTGAATGCCAGATTTTAATAACTCGCATAACCATGTGAAGATGTTCCCTCATTTCCAGGCTGATTTGCAATTTCACATTGAGTCATAGATGCTAAATGAATTCATCTTTTATCCTCAATGGGATATGCAGTAATGAATATTTATCATGTTGTCTCCCCCCACAATTAGAATGGACTGGGGGGGGGGGGGGATCTTTATTTTGGTTCTCATCACTGTGTAAATGCAGGTCGTGTTGGGACCCCCCACTTCATGGCCCCCGAGGTGGTGAAGAGGGAGCCGTACGGGAAGCCCGTGGACGTCTGGGGCTGTGGGGTCATTCTCTTCATCCTCCTCAGCGGCTGCCTGCCCTTCTATGGCACCAAGGAGAGGCTGTTCGAGGCCATCATCAAGGGAAAGTATAAGGTACCTGATCTGCCACTTCTTTCCATAGCAGTTAGCTAAGCACAGTTAGCTAAGCGCAGTTAGCTAAGCACAGTACTGATGGCAGGAGCGGAATCTGTCCTGACCGCTCGGGTGGTGATTGGCAGCTCAGTGTAATTCTCCCTGAAAAGCCTAAGGCCGTCGGAGGCGTCTGAAGTCTACCTTAATGTGCAGGCGGTGCTGTTGGGCCGCTCTTGGGGGGATAGCTGTCTCTCCGTTTTGGAGAATGCCACAGGGATGCCCTTCTGTTCATGGAAGACGGATCCTGACGGCTCCCAGCTCACAACCTTCCAAACTCCTTGTGTTTCTATCCGTCTCATCCATATTATGTATATGTGCTATATCTGTGTGTGTGTCAAATGTTTGGACACCCACCCATAGAAAGTTAATTTTCTGTGCTGTTCTTTTACAATAATTATAAAGACATGAATACTACAAAATAACATATGGAATCAATGTAATTTGTCGTTTATGGGTGGGGGGGGGGGGTGCAGTTCTGCGGGTTGGAACTCAGAAGGTTGCCGGTTTGACTCCCATGCTCAGCAGAGAGATCCCGCCATCGGCCTTCCAGCACGGCCCTCAAACCCCATTGTTCCAGGCGCTGGCCGACTCCGTTTTCTCCTCTATGCCCGTTTCCTCCCGGGATGCTTCTCCAGCCGTCCTGAAGGAGATCCCACTATGCTGAGGTCTCACCATCTGGGCAAACCCTCCCAAACCATTTGTACTGATTAGGTCAGGGGGCCAGATCATGCGATACAACTCTGTCACTCGTTTTAGTAGGTGGCTCGTCGTCTTACTGGGTGTGTGTGTGTGTGTGTGTGTGTGTGTGTGTGTGGAGAGGTAAAGAGCACATGCTGATTACAGCACATTGACATGCCCTCCACCCAACAAGCCACCTCAGGGATGAGAACCTGACTGCAGCCATGTGGAGGGTGATTCCTCAGCACCGCACTGGTCTGACTGGGACACTGAGTTTTTCCCAGTGGCTGCAGTGCCAATCCTGCCACCAACCCCCACATCGTCCCTGCGAGTTGCAGGACCTGCTTGTAGGGCTGGATGTAGAGTAACATCATACCCAGGATGAAGCGATTTCAGGTTAAGGGCTTTGCTCAAGGGCCCAGCGGAGTAGGATCACTCCAAGCTTTCATGGGATTCGAACCAGAAACCTTCCGACACAGATCCCCGGTCTCAGAGCCCCCACTCCACCCAATATATATGTGTGGGTTTATATAGATATACACGTACATACATTAATGGTTCATTACTGGCTTAATATGTGAATATGATGCATATATGACTTTTCTTCATTACTTAGACAACAATTGTTGCACTATTTGCAAGTAGTATGCTCATCATTATGCATAATGTTTGCATGAGTAGAGCCTACTACCTAATTTCTTTGTGCACATGCGCAGTGACGTTACAGTTGAGTTTGACCTCTTCCCTGCAGATGAACCCTCGGCAATGGGGCCACATCTCGGAAAGCGCCAAAGACCTGGTGCGGCGCATGCTGATGCTGGACCCAGCAGAGAGGATCACCGTCTACGAGGCTCTCAACCACCCCTGGCTCAAGGTACCACACTCCACCATTCTTGGCCTGAACCAGAATTCTCTGCCCCCCCTTTGCCTCTGTGTCGAGGCTGCCGCCCGAGAGATCTATGAAGCCACAAATGTTGACTAGCTAGTAGCAGGGAAATGGTGTGCGTGTGTAATGTCCCTGTGTTTTATGTGTGTGTGTGCGTGCGTAATGTCCCTGTGTTTTGTGTGTGTGTGTGCGTGCGTAATGTCCCTGTGTTTTATGTGTGTGTGTGCGTGTGTAATGTCCATGTGTTTTATGTGTGTGTGTGCGTGTGTAATGTCCCTGTGTTTTATGTGTGTGCGTGTGTATTCCATTTTAGTGTTCTATCCTCTTTATAAAAGCAGTGCTTTATGTTTTCTTGGCAAGCAAAATGTTTTTATAGTACACTCAATTATATGTTTACATTAAATGTTAAGTCCTCGGTGTGAAACTTAACCTTCAGAGGTGCCGATGAATTTATTCAAATTACAGGCTACTTATTTTATGGCATCTTTTATAATGGACCAAGCTCTGTTTTGCGTGTGATGCGTGGTGTGGTTCGTCTCAGGAGAGGGACCGCTACGCCTACAAGATTCACCTTCCGGAGACCGTAGAGCAGCTGCGGAAATTCAACGCCCGGAGAAAGCTGAAGGTAAGCTGCCCTCTGGTGTCACTCCCCGGGTTCTGCCACCGCATGAATATACGTATGACTGTTGGCTAGCCCACTGTTTCCCAACCCAGTCCTCGGGGATCCATGGTAGCGTATTAGGAGGGAGCAAAAACGTGGACCGGGTTGGGAAATACTGGACGGCCCGCTGTTTCCTATGAGTTAACCTGGGCCTCTGCCGTCTTCAGGGGGCTGTGCTAGCTGCCGTCTCCAGTCACAAGTTTAACTCCTTCTACGGAGATCCACCAGAGGAACTCCCTGACTTCTCTGATGACCCGACATCTTCTGGTGAGTTCTGGGTGACCGCTGGCTTTCCACACAAGAGCTTTGTTGTGTCAGTAGGAACATATGGAGATGGAGGTTTTGTATTCTTTGAATTTTTAGTTATAAGTTAACTGGTGTTCGATCGCCCATGCAAAATGGTAGAATGCAGACATGGCTGATATGGGTGCCATCTAAATATCTGCGTAACTATGCACCAGGTGATCTTACGGTTAATCGCGAGTGCCAGGGAAACCAGCTCAGGTGTGTTTAGACTGAGGTCGTGTCGCCAAGTCTTGCTCGTATATCTTGACTGATTTGTCATACAGTGAGGGTGTCGCACTCGTACCCAGCGTGGCTTTGTGGCCCTACTGGTCTCCATGACAACCAGCCTCTTTCAATTTTCACTCTTAAGATACCTGCTGTCAGTTTGGAATCTCATCTAGGCAGTTATCTGTTTAGATTCAGGTTTATTCTATACCTTTCTTTCTCTTCTCTGACCACCTGTGCCTGCACATAAGGATTTTGTCAAAAGAAATAGGATTTCGGAAGCTGGAATTTTCAGGTTCGCATGAACTTCAAAAATCGCGTGGCTGTATTTTGTTCTTCCCCAGAGGTGCGGCCGCCAATCAAGTCGTTATGCAGTCTCGTCTTCCCAGGCCTCGCTCTCCGCCGGGCCTGTTTCATCCTGAGAGACGCCATGTGTTCCCATGTTGTCGTCTCACATCTACAGTTGATACCGTGTTGTCTAATGACAGAGAACCTCTCACAGATCCCGCTTTAAACAAGATTTCCATTTGCATTTAAAGTGCTATTCACAGGCCACAGCGAGGAGCGAGGAGCTCTGGGGAGCCGTGCTTCTGAGTAGTTTCATAGGGGAATTGCTGAGAATTACTGGGTGTGTTTCCGTACTGCGAGCTTCTACAGTCTTTCTCTGCGTTGCTTCTCAAAATTACTTTGTATGGAAGTTTCAAGGCCGTCTGCGGTACGAATTTTATGTGGGCCGACAGAATGAAGAGGATGCAGGGGAATATTCCCCGTTCAGGCTCTGCCATTAGACTGTTAATAATGCGAGACTTTGCCCTGGAGAAGATGCTCGGTGACAGGAATTTTTATGCTTAGGCTGTACAGTATAAAGCTCCACCAAACTGGGCAGCGATGGTGATCCCACACTCGAGACCTTACTGTGTTGGGACAGTCCAGCGACATACTTTCACCATCTTTGTCTGAGTGTCTGCATTGTAACTGCTGTACCCAAGAGTTGCCTGACTGTCCAATTTCAAAATGTCTTTTGTTTATCTTGACACTGCCCTCCTTTAGGACTGCTAGCTGCAGAAAGTAGGTATCCCCATTCTGCTGCCGAGTCCCGTGTGCTCTTGTCTTCTGACTGTTCGTGGGAGTTTTACGGACTCGGAAATGTCTTGAGGGCAGATTTAAAAAAAAAAATGGGTCAGAGAGAGGGAACCAATCAGATTGTAGAGGAGGTGTGTCCAAACGACTAGAGGAGATGGGACCAAGACATGTGATTGGTCCCACCCCATCTAGCTGTATGGACCTGCCTCCTCTATAATCTGATTTGTCATCTCTCGGAACCAATCGTTTCTCGTTCTGCCCTCAGAACCCTTTTGTGTGAGTAAACCTCCCGTGGCTGTTCTGGCTCCCCTCTGTCAGTCAAACCTTTAATACTGCCTTCCTTTGCGCAGAGACATCACAGTCATACAAAGGGTGCGTTGAAAGCCCTTTACCTGGACAATCCAGTATCTCCGTTTACTACACAATGTACTCATCCACGATTTGTTTGTCATTTCTGTTCCCCCGGTGTCAAGACCACTGAAATGATAAGCTTTAAGGCTTTGTCATATTTGGCGGCAGTCTTTTGGAAGGTGGAGTATCTTTAGGAGAGAGTCGAACGCAGAGAGACTCGGAAGACGGGCATGTGTTCACACTCTGCTTTCGTCCCTGCGATCTTCTCAATGGTCTTTAGTTGGCTGCAAGGACAGTAAGTGCGTCATACCCTGGGTGCGGCGTCACTGTGCCGCTAAGGACGCACGTTCTCGCAGGCGGAGGAACACGACTGTGATCTGAATAAGCTGCCGCCGTCCTTCTGCCTGACTGCTTACGAGGAGGTCAAGGTGCCATGCGGTGATTAGGAAGGCAGTATTAAAGTGATTAATCCATTCTGCTCTGTGAGCAAAGGCTCCTGTCACTCCCTCATTCCCGATTATATTTTGCATGTTTTTGTCTATCTTTATGTGTGAATGGTCTACGATCCGTGTTGTGTTATGCTGAGTATCTCTTTTACTTGTTTAAGTAATCGGCATGGTTCTCCCTGTGACTGTGATGGGCTTTCGCCATTGCCTGGGGTAATACTTGGTCTCCTGCCGGACCTTTGGGTTCTTACCATTGAAGGCGATTCGGCGTTTGAGTTGCGTGCCGTGTGTGTCACGGCCCTTGGGGTGTTCCGTTCGAGCTGCCGACCCGGTTGGTCCTTCTGGCCGCCTGACCCCGCCCCCCCTCTTGCTGTGTGCCTCCGCACAGGGGCTGTGTCTCAGGTGCTGGACAGCCTGGAGGAGATTCACGCGCTCACCGACTGCAGCGAGAAGGACCTGGACTTCCTGCACAGCGTGTTCCAGGACCAGCACCTGCACACCCTGCTGGACGTGAGTGCAAAAGGCCAGCGTTACAGAAGATGAAATGTCCACTGTGGCCAGTACTTTTCTCCGAAAGGCAGAAGGGCCGCTTGGTTCTTCAACTGTGTTTCAGTGCTTTTAAGAGATCGTGTTTTATGAAGCAGAAACGCGCAGCCGCTCTACCAGCTGCTCTACCAGCCGCTCTACCAGAGCTATTCAATTGGCCTCAAGGTCCAAACCCTGCTGATTTTCCAACTTTCCTTTACCTGTGTACCGGGGGTGAAGCCTCTGTGACCAATCAGAAACTAACCTGGGAGAACTGAAAACCAAGGCCTGGATTTGGAATCGAACTACACCCTTTCCCGCTTGTTGCATGCCTGGGCTTGTTCTGAACATGCCCAAAAACACAGAGCACTAAGACTATCGCGCCCTTCTCATGGTTGTAGGACACTTTCAACGGGTTTTATTAAATGTTGTCTTTGCCACACTTGAATTCACCTTCGCGGGGAAAATTGTCAGCTTCGTCAGTCATGGAATGAGCCGCTCGAGACATTCAGTCCCCGAGTGGCAGACTGACAACCTGCAATTATATCCCTGTTCGTTTCTGTTGCAGTTGTATGACAAGATCAACACCAAGTCCTCGCCGCAGATAAGAAACCCCCCAAGCGACGCTGTACAGAGAACCAAGGAGGTGAGGGCCAGCTTTGAGGAAGGCTTCTCCCGCACGGAGCCCCTCTTCCCCTCCCTTGCTCTGTGTTCTCTCACCGTGTCGTTCCGCGATGGGAACCCCACCCGTATTCTTAGCCGTAAGGCGCTTTCACACCGAATTTCCGGAACCAGCTCCCCTGTTTAAGTTCCTGCAGTGCCTCGATCGCAGTCTCCTGTAGCTCCTGGCCGCTTGTTTGTCGCTTTCCCACCACACAGCAGGAACTGGGACCTTTATGCTAAATGAGCATGGAAAATACAAAAAGCTCATAGGTTAAAATTCACGCATAATTTAATACAACACTTCACTTCCACCCCTAAACAAGGGATGAACAGGTCATTTTCTTAGTTGTTTTCTTAGGCAGTTGTAGGGGGAATCAGCAGATTTTATTCTTTATATTTTATTTAGATGACCCGTGACATGTTTGTAATTCTTATTAAATCTTCCCTACTGATC
This sequence comes from Brevimyrus niger, assembly GCA_015164015.2. Taxonomy (NCBI): domain Eukaryota; kingdom Metazoa; phylum Chordata; class Actinopteri; order Osteoglossiformes; family Mormyridae; genus Brevimyrus; species Brevimyrus niger. The sequence continues at coordinate 16,139,699 of JAABNY020000034.1, forward strand.
GATCTTTCGTTTTCCTTAGATTAAAAAAAAATAATGAAACATTATCCTGCTAATAAGCACTGAGAAGTTTCTCTGCCGGTACTGGCGATATTAGAGGGAAATGTTGGTTATCGATCTAATTTCCCGAAGTAGAAATGTGCCGATACAAGGGAAAAAAAATGTACTAATTGATGCATTTATTGTAATTGAGGTTCAAAATAATTCCATCTGCTTGATTTTTGCTGCAGTACTTCTCTCTCTTTCCCCTGCATTTGCACATGATCTCCAAGTTAACGCTGGTGCTTATGGTCAACCAGTAGGCAAGTTTATCTCTGAAAACCGCTCTGCGGTGGTTCATGCTTGAACGAAAAGTCTGGAGTGGGCGCTGGTCCTGGGAACTACAGTCGGGCCGGGTTCCTGCCATGTGCATGTGACAACAGTTCCTGGTTCCAGAAAAATGTTCTGGTTGTTGGGGAAAAAGTTCCTGCGGTGTGAAAGCGCCTATAGGTCCCAAAGTTCCCAGTTTACCTACAGTTCCCTATTTGGGTTCCCTAACTGTAAAGCCACATTTTTAATGTTAAACATAGTGCTGTGTTTAAAGCACATGTATTTGCAGCTTAATATTACTGAAAAAAAAACATTCAGTTTAGCAGATTGAGAACTGCATGATTAATGCAGACTTTTTACGATGTGTATATTTTAAAAGAAATGATGCATGTATATATGTGTATGATCAGAAATACCAGTGATGCTTTGTAACTTGGGGTGGGGTGGGGGGGGGGGCTGGAGACGCTCTCTTCCTCTCTCTGACTTTGATACCCCCTCTATACCCTGTACTCTTGCCTTGCCTTGTACTGATAGCTGGCTAAGCGCTAATGCACCGAACCCCCCCTCCTGCCTCTCAGCCCTCTTCTCCAGAACTCCTGGGCACACTTTGCAGTTAAAAGCCCTCTTCTGTTCGCCGCTTCATTACACATCATCGCACCTCTCGTTTTAATTTTGTTGATCTGACTAAAGATGGGCTGTATGGATATTTTAGTGTGTGGGATATTTTGATTTGTGTGGAGTTCTCAGTCTGAAGGGATTGTTTCCCCAACGCAGTGTGAATAAACGGTCATCGCTCTGCAGTGATTTTTAATAATTAATTTCTCCCCTCTTAAATCTGAGTCCTGGTCACTCCCAGACATGCTTTGACTGTACTCTACAGCGCGTTTCCAATATGTTCTCAGCAGAATTGTTTTAGCCCCTTTTTCCATCCGTCTTCATTAGCTGCTTGTCCCTGTGGTGTTGCAGTTATCCAGATCTAACAGCCAGAATCACGGAGCACAGAGCACGAAGCCCCCAGCCCAGGGTAGAGGGGCTTCGACGGCATCTCCGCTTTGGTAATGCCAAGTCTTTGGCCTCTTAGATTGTGTAAATTAAGTCCAACTAACATTATTCGAGGGGAATTGCCTTTTTTGCATTCCTCCAAAGTGAGTTCCTTTGTGATCTCTGTTGGAGAAGATTGGCAGGATTTAATTTTTTTTTTTTGATGAAGGGAATTAAAAATCTGAGCTTTCACACATCGGGACCTGGCTCTTCCGTGGAATATATCGTTAGATCCAGTTACTTACAAGGAGACTGACGTCAGTCTGGAAGGGAGCAGAGAAATCGGCGTGAATATGAATTCTCAGCAGACGGCCAGTCACACGCCGCTGCCTGTCTCTGTGTCTCTGTGGTTGCAGCCAATGCTGTCCTTTATAATCTGTCCTCAGTCTGCATTTGGTTGCAGCATTACAATGTCATAGGTGGTTTGTAGTGGACTTTCAGTAGCCCAGGTCATAGTCTGCTTTTTAAATGTTATTTATATATATATATATTTATTTATTTTGCCATTAACGCATCACACTAACGCTAACCGTAATATCAATCGTCAGACTGTCTCTCAACACTCGATTTAATCACTTAAATTGCAGCTCCCCCCCTCTGACGGTGGCCCCTCGTAAAGACATTAGAATGTACTGCAGTTTCTGCCCCTTATTCCGCTCCCCATGTGACCAGCAGAAACGCCTTAATCCAGGCCCTGTGTCCCGGCTCCACCGTACCGGTCACAGTCCTGCAGAACACCAGCACGCTTTCCCAGCGTCCTCTGCCTCTTCTGGGAGATGGAAGCATGGGCCAAATTAACATAAAATGTAATGAGCTGAACCGCCACTCTCATGTCCAGTATCGATACATTGCGACATGGTTTTATGCCAGTTGAACCCTGTGATTAACTGGTTTTAGTTCATTTTTCTGGTGGACACCAGCCATACTTTGATGGACTGTGAGACAGTGTTAAAAGCATCGCTTGGCCCAGAGTGCATCAAGCCTTGTGTGAATCGAAGGGCTTTCTCTCCAAATAATCTGCTCTGCTTCTCACTGACAGTTGCTAGTCATACTGAAATGCTATAAAATCACTATTTTTTCCCCCAAGTTCCAGCTCTCCCGAATGCCTTTAGATACCTCGGATTAAGGGCTAAGACTAACCCCTAAGCTTTTGCCGGGCCTGCTAGGCTGGTGGAGGGCTGCCTGTGTGCCTTAGACCATGTAGGTCCTCAGAAGGACCATTGAGACTGTGCTCCTTTTAATCTCCTGCTTGTCTTCTTATGCGAAGAAGTCCACCCAAGAGGAGACGAGTGCAGCTTTGAAACTTCTGGAACGTGTAAGCAGAAGACGTTTCCGACGCCTCTTGAAACATGTTGCTCTGAAGCGTTTCGCTCTGTTAGCGAGGGGCTGTCTCACTCCTGTCTCACTCCCAAGGGTGTCTGTGGCCCTCTGCTACAGCCCAGTGGTTGTGTCTTTAGTATTTTAGCCATAACACTGAAGCCAGTGTCGGTGAACGTGCCCAGGTTGGTCAGAGTTGTGTAGGAACACTGGGCATAGGTGTATCTGTCACGGCGGGTGACGTGTCTAATATAACGTTAGAGCTTCCTGGGAGGAATTGTGAGGGGGCCTTTCCGCAGTCTGCACTCCGGGATATTTGGCCTGGCTCCTCCGCAAACATTCTCTCAGATCCAGGTGGCCTCTTGCAGAATCGCATCCCCCTCTCTGTCCGCAGGTACTGGAGGAGATTTCGTGTTACCCGGAGAACAGCGACGCAAAAGAGCTCAGAAGGATCCTGACTCAGCCTCACTTTATGGTGAGAAATTGCACCTTAAATGCATGCAGGGTTTTATGTTATTGTGCACTGTTGTATGATTAAACACTGAAATATCCAAGTGCTGTAATTCGGGGTTCCATGTCTCCGTGGTGTATAGGGCTGTGTTTTTGTCACACTTGTTTTTGGAAGATGATTGTACATGTGGAGAGAACTGCTTTGTCTGGAGATATTTATGGCCCCTTGCCATGTATTTATTTATACTTTCGAACCTGTTGAGACATTGACTTTCCAAAAAAAAAAAACACTACAAAGTTGCTTTCAGAGTGTGTGTTTGTTTTTCCTTTTCTTTGTCCCTGACACTCAGAGAGACGCGTATGTGCCTGGCATTAACGGTGACGGCACTGCAATGGCTTCTGGGTGCGATGTAGTCAGCTGGGGCCCTTCCAGCCCGGACCGCATGCGGTCGGTAATGAGGCCGGCGCTGTCACCGCTATGAACCAGCATAAAAAAGTAAAGATGAGGTCAAAAGTCAACGCAAAACAAACACGACTCTCTGGAGATGTAGAGGGTTCGACGGCGGCCTGTTGTAACACGCTGCGCCTGAGCAGTGGCTCCCCGCCTTGTACTCGTGTTTTTTCAAACGCTAAAACTGAACTGCGTCAGTTTCGTTCGCTTCTCTCCATCTCCGAGAAAAGATGAGAACTTCACCTTGGATGTGCTTAATGGGGAACGCTTGCTTTCCAGATTTCTAAC